>JALGBA010000479.1:0-325483 GCA_023970755.1 Azemiops feae | reverse complement strand
GACCTCCAAGGTCCCTTCCAACTTTATTATTATTATTATAAGTACAGATTAGGTAAGACCTGGCTCAAAAACAGTAACTGTGAGAGGGACCTTGGAGTCCTAGTGGACGATCACTTGAATATGAGTCAGCAGTGTGCAGCAGCAGCCAAAAAAGCTAATACAATCCTGGGTTGTATAAACAGAGGCATAGAATCAAGATCATATGAAGTATTAGTACCACTTTATAAAACCCTAGTAAGGCACACCTGGAATACTGCAACCAAGTTTGGTCACCATACTACAAAAAAGATGTTGAGACTTTGGAAAAAGTTCAGAGAAGAGCAACTAAAATGATCAAAGGCCTGGAGACTAAAATATATGAAGAATGGCTGCAGGACTTGGGTTTGGCTAGTCTAAAGAAAAGAAGAAACAGGGGTGACATGATAGCAGTATTCCAGTATTTGAGGGGCTGCCACAAAGAAGATGAGGGCAAATTATTCTCCAAAGCACCAGAGGGCAGGACAAGAAACAATGGTTGGAAACTGATCAAAGAGAGAATCAACCTGGAATTAAGGAGAACAAATAACAGCAAGGACAATTAATCAGTGGAACAGCTTGCCTTCAGAAATCGTGGGTGCTCCATCACTGGAGGTTTTAAGAAGAGACTAGACAGTCACTTGTCTGAAATGGTACAGGGTCTCCTGCTTGAGTAGGAGGCTGGACAAGAAGACTTCCAAGGTCCCTACCAGCTCTATTCTATTCTATTGCCTTCACCTGTGCAGAATGAAATGGTGCTTCTGCCATTGCCATTAAAGTGGTCATCTGTCTCCAGCATCTTCTTGTATTGCTGTTGCTCAATATAAGCATGTGCTTGCATTGGCTCCCTTTTTTAATTACTATGGATTTTATTGTTCACTAATGAAATGCCTTCTATAAAAGTAATCATACAGTTATAGCCAAGGTATTTTATTTGGCAATCAATTTTGCAACTGTGAGAGGGATCTCGGAGTCCTAGTGGACAATCAGTTAAATATGAGCCAGCAGTGTGCTGCAGCTGCCAAAAAAGCCAACACAGTGCTGGGCTGCATTAACAGAGGGATAGAATCAAGAACACGTGAAGTATTAATACCACTTTACAATGCCTTGGTAAGGCCACACTTGGAATACTGCATCCAGTTTTGGTCACCATGATGTAAAAAAAATGTTGAGACTCTTAGAAAGAGTGCAGAGAAGGGCAACAAAGATGATTAGGGGACTGGAGGCTAAGCATATCAGGAACCTTTGATGAATGGGTATGTCTAGTGTAATGAAAAGAACGGGAATAGGGGGATGACATGTTGATTAGCAGTATTCCATATCTCAGAGGTTGCCATCAAAGAAGAGGGAGTCAAAGCTATTCTCCAAGGCGCCTGAGGGCAGGACAGACCAGTAATGGATGGAAACTAGTCAAGGAAAGAAGCAACCTGGAATGAGGAGAAACTTCCTGACAGTTAGAACAATTAACCAGTGGAACAACCTGCCTCCAGAAGCGGTGAATGCTCCAACACTGGAAGTTTTGAAGAAGAGACTGGACAGCCATTTGTCTGAAATGGTATAGGGTTTCCTGCCTGAGCAGGGGGTTGGACTCGATGACCTCCAAGGTCCCTTCCAACTTTATTATTATTATTATAAGTACAGATTAGGTAAGACCTGGCTCAAAAACAGTAACTGTGAGAGGGACCTTGGAGTCCTAGTGGACGATCACTTGAATATGAGTCAGCAGTGTGCAGCAGCAGCCAAAAAAGCTAATACAATCCTGGGTTGTATAAACAGAGGCATAGAATCAAGATCATGTGAAGTATTAGTACCACTTTATAAAACCCTAGTAAGGCACACCTGGAATACTGCAACCAATTTTGGTCACCATACTACAAAAAAGATGTTGAGACTTTGGAAAAAGTTCAGAGAAGAGCAACTAAAATGATCAAAGGCCTGGAGACTAAAATATATGAAGAATGGCTGCAGGACTTGGGTTTGGCTAGTCTAAAGAAAAGAAGAAACAGGGGTGACATGATAGCAGTATTCCAGTATTTGAGGGGCTGCCACAAAGAAGATGAGGGCAAATTATTCTCCAAAGCACCAGAGGGCAGGACAAGAAACAATGGTTAGAAACTGATCAAAGAGAGAATCAACCTGGAATTAAGGAGAACAAATAACAGCAAGGACAATTAATCAGTGGAACAGCTTGCCTTCAGAAATCGTGGGTGCTCCATCACTGGAGGTTTTAAGAAGAGACTAGACAGTCACTTGTCTGAAATGGTACAGGGTCTCCTGCTTGAGTAGGAGGCTGGACAAGAAGACTTCCAAGGTCCCTTTAGCTCTATTCTATTCTATTGCCTTCACCTGTGCAGAATGAAATGGTGCTTCTGCCATTGCCATTAAAGTGGTCATCTGTCTCCAGCATCTTCTTGTATTGCTGTTGCTCAATATAAGCATGTGCTTGCATTGGCTCCCTTTTTTAATTACTATGGATTTTATTGTTCACTAATGAAATACCTTCTATAAAAGTAATCATACAGTTATAGCCAAGGTATTTTATTTGGCAATCAATTTTGCAAAATTAAGCAGGCAGGTGTGTTCTCCTTGCTTCTGTAAAAAAATGTAGATCACATTGCCCCAACCTTGTCCTTCTAGGTGAGTTAGATGATTACTTGCAAATTGCCATTCATATATAATTACCTTGTTCTGGTCTTTATTACCAGTATATATTTTCCATTAATAAAGATATTGCTGAAATGCTGAATAAAAATTTATAACATCGATACAATTCTGTGTGTGTGTGTGTGTGTGTGTGTGAGAGAGAGAGAGGAGACGACGAGAGAGAGAGAGAGAGAGAGAGAGAGAGAGAGAGAGACTCTGTGCATATCTTGAGGGGAGTGCTTAGGTTTTAGAATTCTTTATGTAATTTTTATAAAATGCTTTGCATTCCAAAGTGTTAGCTCTACTAAGACCCGGCAATTAGGATACTCCTATTAATAATAATGTTCAGGTTTTTTTTCTGACAGTCATCAGATCGCTGTTTACAAGATAAACATTCTACATCTTAGATACAAAAAGCTGTTCTGTGATGTGGGTTTGGTTTTTTTTTCCCTTTTAACCCCTCAGCAATGCAGAATCAAAGCATCAGTTGTCTGAATCAATATTTCACGACTCTCTGACATCAGTTTTCCAAACGATCAATGATCATCTTGTTATTAGTATGTCAGACACAACATAGCAGGTTCAAGCATACAGGTGTGGGAATTATTTTCTGAAGAAAAACAAAATGGAAAAAGCAAATGGATAGTATGCTGCCTGTATATAAATGGATAGTTGATCCTTGAAAACAATAATAATGCAAATGACCTCTTCCACAATATTGATGCATGAAAAATGTACTTCTAAAATATTCGATTTTTTTCCATGTGTTTACCAACATGATACCAGTGTTCCAATATTTGAGGAGCTGTCACAAAAATGAGGGGGTCAGCCATGCCTTCCAAAGAAGGCATGACAAGAAACAATGGATTCTAATCAAGGAGAGAAGCAACTTAGAATTAAGGAGAAATTTTCTAATAGTGAGAACAATTAATCAGTGGAACGGTTTGCCTTCAGAAGTTTTAAAAACAGACTGCATAGCCACTTGACTGGAATGGTATAAGGTCTCCTGCTTGAGCAGAGGGTTGGACTAGAAGACCTCCAAGGTCCCTTACAACACTTTTATTCTGTTATTCTGCCTGCTAATCAGTGAAAACTCCTGTCAACTGCAGCTTTCTTGGCAAGAGTTGGAGATTGTTTGTCATTTCCTACTTCCTAGAGTTGAGAGAGAGGGACTGGCCCAGGGTCACCCAACTGACTTTGTACCTGAGGTGGAACTAGAACTCACAATCTCCCAGTTTCTACCTTAGTACCTTAACCATTACACCAAACTGGCTGTTTTGATTACTAGCAAAACAGCTATATCACAGTTCTTTAAATATTTGGTTTATATGTTATTTTTATATTATTTTCTTTTCATAATTGCTTAGAGAACTTTCTAGACCTTTTTTTCATCGTGGTTCTCTTCTGACTGTACTCTGGTTAGTTGTGGATGTCCTTAAATTGTGTTGAACTAAACTTCACTAAATTTCCCCCCAAAACCTGGGAAACATAGTTTTGTGAGAACACTAGGTATTATATCTAGAAATGCAATTTCTAGGATTCCTGTCTGAAAATTTCCTATCTTCTCTTTCTTGATGAATTAGCAATCTGTAACCTCAGGGCTTTATGTATATTTCCTCTAATCAGAGCTGCCAAAAATTAATGCTATGGTTTCTTGCAATGATGTTGTAGGAGACACACAATAAAATGTAATGTTATGTCCTAATATTAGATAATTTGTAAAACAAAGACCTCCCTCAACTCTCCTTAAAAAAACAACTCCAAAGAGAAAAAAGAATCAGAAAATCCTAGTTCTTCTACACCGTAGCCTGCTCACTGGATCCCTCAGCTCTCTGCAAAATATACAAGGTAACTTTTAGGCCAATGAAGGATTGTCCTCTCCTGAATTAGGATATTGTCTGGGTATCTTGTGACCATTCCTTATCATATGCCATTTATCAGTTCCTCTACATCTGGTATAAAGCAATCTTTGAGTTCCCTCACATGTAAGAATAGGGAGATCACAAGGAAACAAATTTGGGGGAAATAGATTTGTCAGCCCTAAAGGTAGCTCAAACCAATTCACTTCATGTGAATTAAGGAGGGCTTGTCTAAGGCATTTTCTCAAATTATTTTCTTTGTTGTGGCTCAAGCTTAACTAGTTGTTCTTCCTTCAGTCTGTCAAGACCATTCACTATGTCCTCTATCTCTCTAAGGGGAGGGTAAACAGGAATCTTTGCCTCCTAATTCAGTAACTTATATCAAAATGAAAGAAAAAATCTGGGAGTCCTATAGATCCTACTCAGGACAAATAAGTTCTATGATATCCCTTTTCTGGGCATTTTGAGGTTTGCTTACTTTTGATTGCATTGAGTTATTCTATGCTCCCAGTCTTTTTCAGAATAACCCAATGATATTCCTAAGAACATTTGGTCCTCCTCACCTTGCAAATCTTCAGAATGGCTCCTATTACTGGGTGAAGGAAAATATATGCTGAGCACTCCTAACCCTGCCATATGTTGAGCATTATTCTTTCTAGGCACCTGTTTATTATTGGTATTTTACAGTCGCAATATCTGTCCCCTCGGGAGACAATGTCAAATGTCTCTTTGAGTGACATTGATTTTTTTTGCACTGTTTCCTGCAGCTGTATGTTTCATCTGTTGCCAGAGAAGCTAGCAAGGTAGTTTCAATTTTCATTGTGATCCATCTATCCTCAACATTAAAAGAATCACATGGTCTCTCTTTCTTGAGAATAGGGCTAAAAAGCACAGTCCTAGTCATAAGCAAACTGTCACTTGGCTTGATTTAGAACTGGCTTGGTAATTAAAAACTTTCTTGGTTAGAGTCTGGGGAAAAGAACATTTGTTTTTCAAGAATTCTCCCCCCCCCCCCAGTTGTAAATTTCAGTCTACGTATGTTCACTGATACTACAGTGTATATTAACTTTATCAATTACCTTTGAAAATCACACTTCCACGCACCAGCTATAGAAAGTCAACCATCTGTTTCTCAGAATGAATGTACCTGGGAACAAAAGAGCTGAATTTAGATCTGAATGAAGATCCCAACTACAGGAAACATTATTTAACCTAATACTACAAGTATAATTGGGACTGTGGGATCAAAGTTTCCATCAGGGCTGTCAGTAAGAGGACAGCTGTGACTTGTTTGAAGAAGGCTGTTCAGCTACCTCCAGAACAATATTAGAGGTCAAATTCTCACTGCCTTTTCTGTTCTGCAACTCTTACAGCAGGATATTCTGACCTCCTACTACACTGCAAGGTAGGTTGCCGGTCAACTGCATTGTGACAGAGGGAAGGAGTCTGTGATTGGAGGCTGCTTTAATCTGAGGTTGGACTCATACTAAATCTAGAAACTGGGACTGAGAGCTTTGTGGAATCTGTAAACTGCTTAGAAGAAATCTATGGGAACTATGATTTAGGTCAGGGGTCCCCAACCCCCAGTCCGTGGACCAGTACCGGGCTGTGGCATGCCAGCAACCAATCTGCACAAACAAGCAAAGCCCCATCCATGGGATGTAGGCAGCACACAAAACCACACAGTCTCTGGTCCATGGAAAAACCTTTCTGCACGGAACCGGTCCCTGGTGCCCAAAAGGTTGGGGACCTCTGATTTAGGTGGCTACAGTCCTGGACTATTGCAGCAGATTAAGGTAGAGAAGAAATGGGTTTTAGTCATGATACTTGTATGAGAGGTGGAGTTTGGATTGGAGGGTCATCCTGCAGTAAGAGGACAAGTTTTATCTTCACCTAAAAGCTTAATAATAGAAGGTTTGTTGGAACTGGAAGGAAGAGATTAGAATTCTGTTGCAAGGGGATTTGAAGGATATGTCTACAATCCTGCTCCAATGACTTCACTAGGGAGAAGGTTGTCAGTCCTGGAATATGATCAGTAGGGGGAGGGGAATCAGGTGAGCAATGTGTTGAAATAAGATTGAAGGTGCAATTGTTATATTGGGGGCTACTATGTGCTATATAAAGGGATAGTTATGGGAACATGTGGTTTTGGACAGTATGAAACCACAAATTTCACAGTTAAAGGATGAGTAACCAATGGCCTGAGAGAGATATGGGAAAGGGACTAATCCATATGAATGTTGATCCCCTCTTTTCACCCAATGTCTTTAATCCTGGGTCCTAGTGGTCAGATCATTGGTGATTTGGGCTTAGGTTGCTGCTGGTAAATTTCCAGTGGAACTTGTTGAGGATAAGCAGATGGACTTCATTGTCACACTGCCTGTTTTCAGGAATAACACCCCCACACACACCTCAAGTTTCATATAGTTTCCTATTTATAATATTTATAAAAAGCTTTAGACCTGACTCTTTCCCTGGGCTTGGACTAGTATGGGTGATTGTTTGAGCTGAATATTTCCTTTTGTATCATGTAATACAGTGGTGGCGAACCTATGGCACGGGTGCCAGAGGTGGCACTCAGAGCCCTCTCTGTGGCCATGCGTGCTGTCGCCCCAGTCCTAGGCCTTCAGCTAGGTTTTATAAAACCTTTTCGCTTTAGGCCTCCACCGCCGTGTGCAAAAAAAAAAAAAAAGGTTCAATCAGTCAATTTCGATTTCTTGCGGGAAAAAAATAAGATCTTGCAAAGTTGGAATTGATTGATTGAACTTTTTAGTCCCACCCTGTCTACCATTACCACCGCAGCCATGCCCACCCAATGGGCCACGCCCACCCAATGGGCCACACCCAGCCAATGGGCCACACCCACCCGGCACTCGACGATGCATAAGTGGGTTTTGGGTTGCAGTTTGGGCACTCAGTCTCTAAAAGGTTCGCCATCACTGATGTAATAGATTGGTGTTGTTCCAAATTTCATACATTCCATATTATTTCCCCATAATGACTTATCCAAGACAAATATATATATATATTACCTTTTAAATTTCTGATGCCTTCTTAGCATTGATTTGTTTTTAAAATGAAAAAATATCTCTCACTACTATCACACTCTGGGCTTCCCTGTTCTTCTAAGGTTTTAATTTCTTTGTTTCCAATCCATCAGCCACAGGTTAACTGGATTCCAAAGGTCTATTACCTTCAGTTTTTATCTAGTTTATTCTTCTGAAGCTTGGGTAGTTTCCAATATTGGTCCTGTAGAACAGCATAGTTGTTTTTTTTCTCCCCTTAGCTATAATCTTCTCTGAGAAAGAGCAAGACAGAGAAGCTGGCAGGTGCCTTAGGTCTCCTGATCCTCTTTGCTGATCTCCAAATTGCTAGATCAGAAAAGGTTGAACTCCAAAGTCCCCAATCCTGATTTATTTTGAAAAGCATCTTTTTGTCATCCTGACAAGTGATGACAAATTTTAATTCTTTAATTGTAATTCTGCCTTGTTTATTTTTTTTCCACTAAAATACTGTGGAAGAATTCACTGGCTGAAATTTTTGGTTGAACTGTCTATTACATTTATTTCAGAAATTAGGAACTATAACTGCATGGGCAGTATTGAAAAGTAGAAGAATCTTACCTATCACTTCCCAGAATGACAATGTAACTATGCAATGCTGTGTGCTGTAACTTCCATAAACTTCTTAGTTAAACCCTATAAGAATGGAATTACTGTTCAAATGAAACTTAAGATAAGAAAAGAGTTGTACTTCTGTTGGCCTACCGGGAGTTACACAATAATTATATACTTTTATCACTTTAAATATGGTAAATTATATAAATAAACTGATTAAATGGTAGGGAATCAATTTCTATATTTTGTAGTAGTAGTAGTAGTACAATGGCCCCATTATATTATAGTCTAATAAGTGAAGACTTTGAGAAAACTTTCTGCATATGCAAAGGCCCATTCATCATTTTGTACCTTTGTAAAAACTAGCAAGCCTTTTTTCACATAAGACCACCCACTCCATAAACTGTAGACACCCAAAACCCTTTACTGTGGCTATCAATGTCTACTTTATATTTACTAGCCATGGCTATGCAAAATGTAATTGTGGGTAATGAGGACCATTTATATTGCTTTTATAAAACTGCAATCATTGTTACTGCCGGCCTCAGAGTTCAAGATACAAATCCTAGTTTACCAATTGTCATTAGCCTGAGAGCTAAAGAAGCATTTTGTCTGAATGCAAAGATGAAAATATATAAAGCAAGTGTCTGTTGGATTGATTCCAAATCAAATCAGTTTATTACAGCCATATGGCCAGAAACAGTAAAATATCCAATTGTAGGCTGCTTACATACATACATATATAAAAAATACACTGAGCATGATTTAATGATGAATAAGAACACACATAATAAAATTAATTTTAAAATAAAAAATTATTAAAAAGATCTAAAAATAACATTTTTCTCATTTATGTTTCCAACAAATCCCCAGTGTTGCTGCGCAGAATCTAGCCACCTGCGCCGTAATCACAGCCTGTTCATCCTTAACTAGCCAGTGGAGATAAGTAGTGTCAGAATGGCTGGGATACCTATCGATTATTGGGAGGATATGGTTTTTTCGAATATCTCTATAGAAAGAGCATCGAAGGAGTATGTGTCAATGGAGTCCACCTCTCTTGAGCCACAGGAGCAGAGGCTTTCAGTCAATGGTATCTTTTTATAAATGCTGTACAGAACAGCCGATGGAAACGCATGGCACCGTGTGCTTTCTGGTGGTTTGCTGACTCCAACTGGCTAAGATAACTGGCGGGAGTAACAACATATCTAATAGAGTTTGGAGCCAGAAACAACAGAGCTATCCCTAAGTCCGCTTTGCCGCTCAATGTCCTCTACCATTTGTCACAAGGTTTGTTTTGCTTGGTCGTAGTCCAATTTGAGTACTGAGGCTGGAGAGAAACCTAATTTGGCAAAGTTGGACTCAACTGCCTTAATCCATGATGGGGAAAATTTGTCTTGGAAGATTAATGGAGCAAGGCCTTGTGGAAAGAAATTAAGCTTTAGCCAGATATTTAAAGAAGCTATACAGATTCTTGCTTCGACTTTTATCATGGATTGATTTAGACTATGTGGATTTAAGTGCATGTTTGTCAAATTGCTATACTCTGTATTTTAACTTTTTTAAAAAAAAATCTCATTAAGTTTTATTTGAATCTAGCCTCATAGAATCTACATTAACAGAGACTCCTGGCAATTACCTGGATACATCCCAGCAGTTTTCTTGGCAAAATCTTTGGAAATGCCTTCTTCCCAGGGCTAGGAGTAAGTAACTGGCATAAGATCATCTAGCTGACTTTACACCTAAAGGTGCCTTAACTGCTACTGTATACCAAATATTAAGCTTAAAGGAGCTAATAAACAAAGATATACAAATTAATAAAACAATAGAAAATCAATAGAAGCAGAATATAACCATGCGCAGATCAGCTACAAATTATCTTAGGAGGACGCTTCATCTCCAGGAATTGAGTTCTTCCAACTTGATTATTGAGGTATGACCTTATACATCTTGACAATCTTGTTTTAATATCAAAGGGGTTCTATGCATATGCTGAGCATGCCTAGAACCCATTCTTATCTACTGATAAGTGGTGTTATATTCCATTCTGACAAAAAGAAGTGTCTTGGAAAGGGCATGTTAGCCAAAGCTTTGATGAAGCAAAGCATTATTTCAAAGAACTGCACATCATTAGAATATAATTTAAAATCCATGAAGAACAGATGCCATCATTGAGATATTATAACATTAAGATCATTCAGAAGGCCAGGTTAAAGAGATGCCTAAGTTGGTTAATCTCCTGTGCACTTATCATATGGACCTTTCAAAAGGACTTCCTCCTGTTCTAAGTATCTTAGAACTTTCTTCAGGAAATCTGGGCTGAAGTGATTTAAGGTTTAAGATTAAAGTCAAGGTTAAGATAAAAGTAAGCTCTTCAAGTTGAGCTTGACTGTTAGTAACTTGATAACTACATGGACACATTCATACTTGAAACTATGGAGTAGATATTTCCAATACTTTTGATCCTATTTTGAATGGAAATTTCCAGACATTGTACAATTAATTCAGTATTCTTTTCTCTTAACTGAGGCCAGTGCCCAGTCACCTTTAGGTATTTTATAACAAACTTTGAAATGGTAAAGAAAAGCACATTTTTTAAGGTTAGGAACTGGAAATGAAACCAGATAATGGGATCCAAATCAGAAGTATCAATTTAGTAATGATGCACTGAGGAAAACCATTTCTTGCTGTTCAGAGGCACAAATGGAAGAGCAATTTGTAGGAGAAATCTGACAATGTTTTGCCCAACCAATGCTTTAGTGAACCCTTCTGCAAATTATGCCCTGCAATCCAAACAATCTAATGTTCCTAAAGAATTCTCCAATGAGCAGAGCCCCCGTGGTGAGCAGCTTTTGTAGTGCACTGACATCTATAATCAACATACCCAAAATGAAGTTTGAGGGCTTCTCGTGGTCCTCAGATTTCCTCCAAAAGATGCTTCCAAGTTGTCATTTTAAAAAGATTCCAATTTTTGTCCTATTCTCATTTATTTATCCTAATCCTGAATTTTGTCTCCTAATGTCTCCTAAATGTCTTGAAATCAAGGGCCAAATATATATCTGGCTTTGAAGATGAATTCCCACCAAGAATGTTCATAGTGCACAATGTGTCCTTCCTCCTAAAATGGGGAAGATTGTTAGATGAGTCAGTGTTTCCCCAAGAAATCTCAAAATAAGAGCAAGTATACTTCTGAGAAAGATCCTTTCTGAGCCACAGATTTCACTGCCTTGTGAAGAGCACACCTAGATTCCAGATGGTCATTCTCCATTAAGCCCCACTAACTTTTGTTACACTTTTATCTGTTTGCTACAACCATTTCCTCCCCTCACATTAGCATCATAAATGCAAGATTTCCATTTTCTGCTAAAAATTACATTATTAGTGTTGACTGCTATACTCCTCCCAAGTTTCCCAGAAAATCTTGCGGGCCCTGCTCAAGCAACGCTTCTGTGCTATGTCCTGGATGGTAGGGAGGGAACTGCCAATGATCTTTTCGGCCATCCTCACCACTCTCTGCACCGCCTTCCTATCTGAAGCAGTGATGCCTCCAAACCAGACTGTGATGCTGTATGACAGGATGCTCTCGATTGTCCCCCTGTAGAAAGTGGTCAGGACAGGGGAAGGAAGATGTGCTTTTCTCATGCGGCGCAGAAAATGCAGGCGCTGCTGTGCCCGCTTCACCAGTTTCTCACTGTTTAGCGACCAAGTCAGCCTACTCGTTAGCTGCACACCCAGGAATTTGATGCTGGTAACCATCTCCACAGGTGAATCATTAATGCACAGAGAAGTGTGGCTGTGCCTGCTTTTTCTGAAATCAACAATGATCTCTTTGGTTTTTCTTGTATTTAAAACTAGGCTGTTTTCCTTACACCAGTTCACCAACCCCTCAACCTCCTTGCAGTAAGCTTCCACCTTGTCATCCTGAATAAGGCCCACTACTGTTGTATCATCTGCGAACTTCACAATATGGTTGGTGGCAAACCTAGCACAGCAGTCATGGGTCAACAGGGTGAACAGCAGTGGACTTAAGACGCAGCCCTGAGGAGAACCTGTGCTCAAGAAAATGGTATTTGAGGTATTTGTTCCAACTCGCACATATTGGGGCCTGTTGGTAAGAAAATCCAGAATCCAGTTGCACAAAGGAGTGTTTAAGACTAAAAGGCCCAGTTTGTCTACTAGATGCTGGGGAATGATTGTGTTAAACGCCGAACTGAAGTCGACAAACAGCAAACGCACATGAGTATTTCTTTCCTCCAAGTGCTTCAGGCTCAGATGGAGAACGGAAGAAATAGCATCCTCCGTAGAGCGATTTGGTCGGTAGGCAAACTGAAGCGGGTCAAATGCTGGCGGGAGGCTAGATACAATAGTGTCTTTTATCAGCTTCTCAAAGCATTTCATGATGGTGGATGTCAGTGCAACCGGACGGTAATCATTGAGGCCTGTAATTGTGGACTTTTTTGGCACTGGCAAGATGATGGCCATCTTAAAACACGATGGGACTACTGCCTGCTGCAATGAGAGGTTGAAAATATCAGTGAGAACACAAGCCAGCTCCTCTGCGCATTCCCTGAGGACACGTCCAGGGATGTTATCTGGGCCTGCTGCTTTCCGAATGTTAACTGTCTGCAGTGTTTTCCGGACAGAGGTGACATCAAAGCTAGGCACTTGCTCATCAGGATGGGGCACAGCTTTCCTAGCAGGAGTACATCTTCAAGTTTCTCTCCCTTCCTGGAAGGTGTAAAACAAATAATCTTTTATTACTGTCTCAAGAAGACATGTTTTATAACATCAAAAATCACTCTAGGTTTTATAGCCTTTCAGCAAGTTCTGGACATATTAAAGAAGGCATACCAATTCACCATTCCCATTTTTCATGAGGAAAATGCTTGCGGTTCAATGCATTTTTTCTTCCCCTTACCTTCCCATCTCATGTTATGACTTAAAAATGTCTCAGCCAACAAGAATTGAGATAGTTACATTTTGCAATAAGTTTATGAACAGTAAAGAAAGACAAGAAGAAGAGATAATTGGGTAGGGAGAGGGAGAAAAGTCTTTCTTAGGCTTTACAAAAAGCATTTTATCAGGCAAACATCCCTCCCACACAACAGCTAATCTTCAGTTTAATCTCCAAAGGCATCTATCTACCTTTTCAATAATGAGGTCTGTAGTCATTTGAACCTACTGCAAATTTATTGCCTTAGCTGACCCCTCAATTCAGTTAAAAACAATTAAATTAAATTAAATTACAATTACCTATTGTAACAATGTAACATAAAGCATTTTAAAAAGCATTTAAAAGCCATCAAAAAAGTTAGTTCCCTCAGTTCAGTTCAAATATATTCCAAAGAGCAAATATGAATACATTTCTTCAGAGGATCTCCATCATGCTGATCAAACCACTCTAAACCCTGTGACTCACTCTAAATGTCAACTTTGAAAATGAGCATGGCCGTGGCCATTTTCCCTATTCATTTTTGGTTGATACATTGAAGGGGGGAGGGGGGATTGGCAGGTGCTTCGCTAATCAAAGTAATCTTTTGTCCCGTGGGAACCAAAGTCATCAGCTGCTCCCGAGATTGCTGGCTGGGTGTTTCATTCAAAGCCCGCCAAGAAGATGTATTGGGGAACATAGTTGCTTGCATAGCTTTAGAGGTGGGATTTCTTAATTTTTGTATTGGGGAATTGTTACGTATGTCTTCAGACTGGTTTCATTTTTGATGTGCCGATACTTTGTAACTAATAAACATGTCCTTTGAGGAATTTCTAAGCCTTGGAACTCTGCTTTATTTCTCTCTGTCTGTCGGAACCATGACATTAAACAAGTCTGAAGACATATAAGGCACGATAGCATGATTCCTCCAGGAATGTCATTGAGAAGTTCTCTGTGCTCTCTAAATCACTTTGTCCAATCATGGAAGGCTAGATGTTGCCTATATAGGTAATCCTCAACTTTCAACTAACCACTTAGTGACTATTTGAACTTACGAAAGATCCCCAAAAAGTACTTCCACACAGATTTGAAGTTCCAATGTCTGCCCCCTGCAGTCACATGATCACATTTTGGGTGCTCAGCAATTGGCCTGTATTTACAGCCATTTGCAGCATCCAACAGTCTATGACCATGATATATGACGTTTATGCCAGAAACTGGCATTTACTTCCAGTTTCCTGCTCCATAGAGAACAATGAGTTTGCTTAATGACCATGCTATTTGCCTGCCACAAATATAGGTCATAAAATCTATTTTTATGTGATGGTGACATGATGACTTTCTTAACAACTGTCACAACTTACAACTGAAATTGCAGGCTCAATTATGGTAAGTCAAGGATTACCTTTAAATAATAATCTATCTTCAAAGTATCTTGTAGACTTTCTTAAAAGAACTCTATTATGTGCTTCTTTTAAATTAGGAAGAGAAAGAATTATGATGTTAACTAAGGGGATTTTAATATCTTCTCTGATAGAACTTACAAACCACGTTGTGCAATGATTCATAAGACATTCAAGTTCAAGCCATCTTCGTTAATAGAAGATATTAAAGACTCCTTAGTTAATATCAGAAGATCAAAAAGTCAAACATAAATAATCTAATAAGTGAATAATGACATTTTGTGTTCAATTTGCAATATTTATCAAAACTGCCCATTCAGTGCCCCAACTCTAGAATGGCAATTTATTTTCTTGCCCTTGGGGAGAATGATCCTTATTTTGAATTCAGGAACATTTTGTTGCCCTTGCAAGTATTAATTAAAAGTTGTAAGTAATTAAGATGACAATTAATTCCTTCATTTTAATCTACAGGGTAATCATGCATGCCTGATCAGCATGGACAGCAAATGGTCTTAACTAGCATGAAATAAAACATATCCTGTTTGAGGTACAGTTACAAATGTAAATTAAAGAAGGAAATATTAAGCCAGTGATCCAAGGGGAGAAAAATCCTTCTATGAATAAATAACATCTCAAGCATGACTGCTTTTCTAATTGTTTGATGGAAAGCTGTTCCATGAATTCTGCTGCACAGATTCTTTCCCTAATAAATTCGCATAGCTAAGGCAGTATGTTAAAAGTGTTAGTAATATTGTAAGTTTTTCTATACATTTGTATTATTAGAAGAGTTTGGATATTATAATTTATAAGTACACAGCTCAGTTTTCGAAGCATGCCTGCCTATCCTAGACCAATGTTAAATTAAAACATTAACCAAATTTACTTTTAGTCTATCAATAAGTGGACGCTCCAGATTCAGAGATACTACCTCTCTCTTTAATGTGAAACTCAAATGTCCAGTGTAGATATTGAGATAGGGCACTTATAAAGAACAGCATGATTTACAGAGGTACCTTCATTTAATTTAAGATATATCCTAAAGGCTTACTGAAAATAGGATGTCAGTTAGAAAAAGAATATAGAAAATTGGAGATGCAGAAGACAACAAATGCTATATTTCAGTTCTTTCAGCTTAAGAGAATTCTGGAGGACAACATAAGTAATAGAATGGCTGGAATTCTGAACTGGGTGGAAAGGTTATTGTTCAAAATGCTTGTGCAGGTCAAGTACCAGTTGTAGCACTGAATGCCAAATAGGAGAAGGGTATTATCAGGTTATAGGATCTGGTTGAGTACTATCAGAAACAAGGCTACTCTAACCACAGTCTTCTCTAGGACAGATCCTTTACAGGAGCTCCACTGCCTACATCTGACACTGAAAATCTTTATAGTTTAGTAGATGCCTCTGGAACTTTGAACATATTATGAACTCTTTCATAAAATGGGGTTTTGAGATGGCTGTAACTAGACATTAATCAGCCATTTACAGAAGACAGTCGCTACTCCCTATCTCTTTATTTTTCCATAAATAGGCAGATAAATGAACCTTTTCTTCTGCAGCCAAAGGATTCCTATTTCTCTTTTTAAAAACAGCTATTCAAACTCCCAAAGCATTCTTGAAAAAGAAAAAAAAAGATAACAATAGAGATTCATGTTTTGCTTTGCAGTATGGATACTTTTTCCTTAATTGAAAGGTTTAAAAATATTAAAATCAGATATGGGTGCAAGGGACATGTCTGTCAATATATGAACAGTTATGCATATCTGGCAGGGCTGTTCACCACCTTTTCCCTTGCCCTGTCCTTTTAATTGTCCTAATGTGCAAAGCCATTGTTTGCTAACTGGCTAACTTGTTCGTATTCCAACTGATTATTATGCTTGTTTGGTTTTGCTACTCCTAACCTTCTCCTTCATTAAAACAATTTTTTTTTTTAAGATTTTGATGACAGTAAAACAAATTAAATGAGAAAGCTAAAACTGATGGAAGGGGCATTTCCTCCCTTTGTTGTTTTGAATTCATGAGTTTTTTAAAAAGAAAAGGCAATAATTTACATATTTTATTTCCATGTATATCACAGTCATTCTCTTGGGATTCTCTTTGCATACAAAGTTTGCTAAATTGCAGAACAAAGATACTGCTAAGTAAGTTTCAATACAATTCTTGAAAAAGTTCCCACAACCTCCAAATTAGCTTTACAATATGCTGTTTACCTGTGAACCATTGTCCTTTTAACACAATTAATGTTTCATTTCCTTTTAACCTCTTTTTTGAAAAATGACATTGTTTCTTGCTTCCCCCTCTTCCTTCCTAGAGTAGTTTCAACCCTCTCCAAGAATATAATAAAAGATGCATCCTGTTTTATTCTTCCCTCAGATTCTTAAGCATTGGCAATATCTTCTCTAAGAATCTACTGTAGGTGGGTTGTTCAATGGAGAGCAATTCAAAATTAAACATACCAGTAACCTATGCAACTCTCAGAGTAATAGAATATATAACATGACAATACTAAGTTTGCAGGCAACTCATTTTTGGATCATCTGAAGTTTATGTGAGTTCTTCAGGGCAGCCCCATGTAGCATGAATTACAGTAGCCATCATGAGAAGGCAAGGAGATGATTGACCATTCTCAAGGCATCCTGTTCCAGATAATGCCACAATTGGCATGCCAGCCAGAACTGGTCAAAGTCCCCTGACAAGAGCTTTCACTTGTTATTCCAGCAACAGCTATGAATGCATCTGGGTCCTCTGCTGCACCTGCTCTCTCTCACTACTTGGGTTTGAATCTGATCCTGTTTCTCCCCATCTATGCCTTAACAGCCTCCAACTATTAAGCCAGAATCCTACTGCATCCCCCATTTGGTCTAGGATGGAGCTACATAATCGGATATCATTAGCACATTAATGATACCTCAGTCTGCAAAAGCAGATGACCTTCCCCACCAGCTTCAAGTAGATATGAAACAGAACTGAAGAGAGCCCTGAGTGCCTAAGAGTCTGATCTCTCCTCTTCTGTTACCACCTATTCAACCCACCTAATCAAGTAACAACGGAACCACTCTGAAGCTGTCCCTCCAACTCCCAACCTTTGCAGATGGCCCAGGAGGATATTATGTTGTGAGAGAGTCAATAGCACAAGGATGTTCATACTCTTTCTATTCAAATCCACCAGAAGTGAAAAATTGATGCAATTGTTTCCCTCTTATATTATGTACCCATATGCATAATATATATACTATAGATATATTAGTTGAGTTTATTTTGTACATTTAGATGCCATAAATCAAAATGTTTAAGTTATAGTATGTGCAAACCCAGTATTTCATTCTCATTCTTTTCTTCTTTTTAATGTTTTTATTTGTGAACTGCCCACATTTTGGGGGGCATCGGGCAACATATAAATTTAAATAAATACATTTTTGTATTTAGCTATTGTAATTGATTGCAATAGTGCTTTATATCCTATCCTCCAATGAAACTGTAAAGAACAAGAAATAAATAATTTGAGTGTCTCCATTCATTCAGAGATATTGCTTCTGTTGTCTACTTTTTAAATGCAATGTCCCATGCAGAATCCTAGACCAATCTTTAAGGAAATTACTTCCACACCATCTCAATCTCCTTTTGGTGGAGGCCAGTTAAGCAGAAGAGTAATAAGAGGATGGCAGAGAGGGAGGGAGGGAGATTCAGATCAGCATTAGTGTTCTGAAAGCATAACATTAACATTCATATTGGTGTACATTTTTTCTACCAATATGGTATTACCAATAAAGGAGAATATTTGTAATTCAGGGTTGAAATGAAGAGGTCCTTGGTACTCACGAGTTTGGTTGGCTTCTTGCAGATGTTTCATTACCCAAACTAGGTAACATCATCAGTGCATCCCTCAACATGGTATTGTATTCATTTTTGCAGAAGGAATTTGATAGCAACTTTTTCTTACCCAGTAGACATAATCCATAGATTATAATGTAAACATTATTCTTTCTGCTTCTACATTTTAAATTAAAGCACAATTTGTATTTCATTCTTGCGTGAGAGAACCCAAACCTTAATCGACATTTGTATTTCATCATAAGTCATGGGTTAATTTTGAGACCTTTCACCAAGTATAGTACTCCACTCCACCCCCATCTCACATCTCAGTTATACATATTTTATCTCACAAATTTTTATTCCCATCATTATTTTTGTTATTTCATGTTTTAGTGCTTTGTAATTAAGCCAGAAGCAGTGACAGTATTTAAGTTATGGCTGGGGCGAGTCACGCCTTATGTGCTGTTAAGCACTACAGAGAAGGCCAAGTGTTCCAGGCTGGATTTACTGTGTCGTAAACAATACCCTTGTGTGTCTTAGTGGGAAAGTAAACCTGTGCAAGAACAGGAATGGATTTCCATGCTAACAGTATGAACTTGTGTTAAGGTGATGTAAGCATTTTCCTTAGAATATAGGGCTAGGAACTAGGCAATGATTTTGACTCTCTTTCCTCCATTGTGCAGTGTGCTATTTCATTTATATATGAGGAGGGGATCGTCCAGAGAGATAATTTAACAGGTCCCTAACAAATAGTCTCACCATGATCTCTTCTGGGAATTTCATTACCTGTGAATAATAGAAGGATGAAAGCTAATAATTTATCCTTCCTCAGAAAAATATCTGAATCAGCCTCTGAAAATGGGCATTTTTTCCGTAGCTTAAAGTGCCCCACATTTCACAGTACAGTTGAATTCTCTGAACATCCTTTTTTATATAACAAGTTTTATTGAATTTTTTTGTTTTACAACCAAGTGCTTGGAACTCATCGTGGAGATAGGGCACTCCATACAACAAAGTAAAAAATATAATCATACATAAACAATTTAAATTACTTCTTTAAAGGTTCCCTCTCTAAGCAAAGAAAGAAAAAACAAATAGAAAAAAAAACACAATATCAATAATATTTCCACCCGTTTTCAGGCTTAACTAACTCACAATTAACATATTCCAATTTGGCCTCATATAAACATATAGTATACAATTCGGGTACCCGTATAGTATAGATTGTTTTTAAGATATACATATTATTCCAATTATTCAATTTATACTTCTCTGTTAAATTCTATCTCTTATTCTATTCTATTTTACATACATATTTTATGGATAAACATAACTAAGTATTTTAAAACCATTTTACATTTAAGTCTAAAATAATAAAACAATAATTATTTCTAAAATAGACTTATAATATGCCTATTATCTATATATATGTATTTTAATATCTCTCAACTATATTCTATTTCCTGTACTCTATCAAATATTTTTATAAATCATAGTTAAATGTTTCACCAATCTCTATCCAACTCCTAATTTTAGATTTTCCAATTTTCCATCTTGCCATTCCGGACCATAATCAAATCAATAATTTACATCAATATTAACTCAGATCAAAGTCTTGAACCTTAGGAATCTCAAGCATATTAGTTCAGTCAAAGTCTCTAAAAGCCATTTTTACCCATCCAATAAAATTTTAGCTCTGACTTTTAAACCTAATTCTAGCTTTCTTTTTATGCCAAGCAGGTTTCCACAATAGGGCCTCTAATTCCTTCCATAGTATTTGACCATACACATTTTTCCACAATTGAATCCAGTCATAGTCTTCTTCTCTTTTCTCCAATGTTGTCTGCACTATGTAATCAGTCTTAATCAATATGGTGATTGTTCGTTGTTTGTTCATGTTCTCAGCATTTTTAACGTCTCGTATTTGAAAGTCTGTTCCTGTTGCTTTTAGAATTATAGATGTTTTAGTTGAATTCTGCCTTTGGTCATCCAAAGTCTCCGTCATTTTTATATAAGATGTAGTATCTTCCTCTTCAATAGATTGTAAATGTGTTTCCTCCATATCGTTAAGTTGTAGATCTAGTTGTGTATCATATCCAATAAGTTGAAATTCAGTTTTTAACTCTGGAACATCCCTTTTCCAAGGCATTCTAAAATGTTCTTTTAATTCCTCCTTCGTTTCCAAGATTTTTTCTAATATAAATCCATAGTTAAGCTGTGAGTGGGATTGCATTCTTCGTTTTTTTAGTAAAATTTCAACTTAAAAGCTGAATTGCAATTTTATAAAATATAAAATCCAAACAAAAATAGGAAAAAGCAAGTACAAAAATAAAAACAGCAAAAGTCCCAATCAATGTTATGAATATCTAATTTATAATCCAAATAAATAATAGCAGCTGGTGTCTCAATTATTATATTGTGATCCTAAAGCGAAAAAATCCATTTTTCAGGAGAGTATACTTTGTATTATAAAATCAAAAACAACAGGCAGAAACTTAAACAAGTTCCAAAAGAAATGCAAGCGTCTGGGCGTCATGCTAAATGCAGGGAGTAGAAGTTCAAAATGGTTACAATGTTGCAATGGCACTTTCTGGGCTTCATGCCAAATTCAGAGTTACATTGTAACCATACAATCCACATAAATTCGCCCAGAAGCCGTAGCATTTTTTTTTTAAAGTAGATAGCACTGTTCAGAAGGGGGGGAAGAAGAAAAACACTCCACCCCCCTCCCTAAAGGTTTCCACTTAAGCTGAAAACAAGCAAGCAGAGAAAGAGAGTAACAGTAAGAATTTTTTCTTCTCTTTTTTCTTCAGGGTCCCCCGAGTTCCAGCCACTCAAATAAACAATAAAAATTAGTTATTTATTTATTTATTTATTCCGCAGCTCGTTTCCCCGAGTGTTCAAACGCTGCTTTCTCAAGGGGGGGGAAGTAATTTCTAAAAGCTTTTCACAGGGAAATGAGTAAAATATCAAGAGGGAAGGAAAGATCTCACCTGGATCTTCCATGGTGGTTCTTTTTGCTTAGATGTTGCTGCGACTTTCGGCTGGAGCAGCTGAGTGATCGGCCATGTTACTGGCCGATCTTTTCCCCGTCGGCCCAAAGGTGATTGCTCAGATCGCAGAGAGAGCTGCCGCTCCCTCCGCAATCAATGAGTGCCCTCCTCTACGGTGGTCGCCTCTCCGGGGTGACTTTCGACCCTGTCCAGGGTCTACCGGCGGGGGGAAACCGGTCGGCAAAGAGAGCATACTCTTTACCTGACCGCAGGCACTGCTACAGGAACCGGAAGTCGAATTCTCTGAACATCCTGTTTCTCTTCAGCATTTTGGGATGTTTTTCCAATGTAAAGAAGGAAAAAAATAGATTATCAGGTCCTTCACACATTTTTCATAAATATGAAAACCCGGATCTTTCTTTAAAAATAGCTGAAAAATATCTACATATAACTGCCAAAATGCCAAAGGGAATAGCATAATGTATTAGATTTATCCTGTTCCGTGTAGTCTTGCTAAGGAAGAATATTGATGTGTCAACGCTGCTAACATCGGATGTTCTTGCTTTGACAACAGATGAAAATGCAGCCATTTTCTCTATTGCTTTTAGAATTAGTTGATGCTGGGAGGAGAATAGGGATAAGAGTCCAGATAGTCAAAACAATAATAGCTTAGCCGTGGGAACCCAAGGACATTGGGTTCAGAGCTGATAGTATTTTGGTGGGCTGGAGAGCTGGGGAGAAAGCCTGCGCTTCAAGCTAATTGGGGAATGTGATTTATCACTGTTTATTGGAGGAGGGAATTGTACTTTGTTACTTTGTATCGAGGGGAGGGGAATTTAGTTTTTGGTTACAACTATGTAGTGCCAATACTATGTAGTGTCAAATAAAAGACTCTTTAAGGTAAACAATGCCTCGAAGTTCTTTTGAAGAGTTTCATCTGTTGGAACCATGACACTATGAAGTTGCTGCTTTTTGACAAAAATAAATTTGCCAAGATCTCTGGTTAGTTTGAGCTGTATGGAATGAATCCATTCATATAAAGGCAATTATGATGTAATACATTGTAATATTAAATACATTGTGATATAATCCCCTTAATGGGAGAAATGAAGTTCCCATTATTATCAGATGCATTACCACTGATCATAGTGCAATTCTGACAGACTGTTCGTTCACATATTGCGCAAGCTGTTTGGCATGGGAACAGAAATGTATGTGATTTAATGTGCTATGGCCATGCAGTTATATGCTCATCTCTTATCACTTCTCCCTTGGGTATTCACCCAACAGAGAGCTAACTGTCTTATTACCATATTGGGATGAAGACTAAATTAGTCAGATTGTACATAATGATTTTGAGTCTATGGGTCAGTGGAAGTTTTCCTCTCTAGAAATTTCAGTGAGATTGATAGAGTTGGAATGGGAATTTAAAGGCTACATTATTGAGTTCCTAGAAAACCAGAGTTTGAGCATCTCCAATAATGAAGGTCCAGTCATTTTTAAAAAAAAAAAACCCATCCAACCATCGTTGTGATATTTCTCTCCTACACTCTTATATTTCAGGGCTACTCAGTCTGATCCTGCCTCTTGGAGGAGCAAAAAATGTGAATTTGCCTTGATAAGTAGCACTTTCTAGCGAGACCTTAATTGTAGCCTCTGCCAATGTAAGGAGGAAACCTAATTTTTCCCATGGCAATGAATGAGTTATTAATGGCTGAGCAAAACTTGAGGGGCATCCTTTTTTTTTTCTGCTCCTGTTCAGATTCGCCCTCTTGTTTCAGCCAGTTGCCAACATTCCTCTTTTTTCCACCTCCATTAGCGTGCTACTGGAGAAACTAATCATTCTAACTGAAGTCTGAATTCATCATTGACAAAGCCTAAGAAATTAGGGGTAGATAAGTGTTTCCCAGTCTTGCCAATTTTAAGATGAATGGATGGGAACTCGCAGAATTTCCCAGCCAGCATTATGGGAATGGAAGTCCACACATCTTAAACTCGGGAAAGGTGAGAAGCACTGGACTAGATCAGCGGTCCCCAATCTTTCCACCTTGGTGGCCTAGCCTGGTGGGGAGGGATGAGTGGCAGGCACATGCATTCACGCACAGCTCCATTGGTGTGAGTGGTGGGCAGGCACGTCCTCCACTTACATGAATGGAGCTTTGTGCATGAGAGTACAAAGTGGAGATTCGCATATGCTTGCCCATTGCTGACACGCCTCAGTTTGAAACAGGCCAGGGACTGGTAGTGGGCCATGGCCTGGGGATTGGGGACCCCTGGATTAGATGATACAGTATAGTACAGAGAATAGAGCTGAGGACTGCAGGTGTGATTTGGACTCCTGGAAAAGACACTATTGCATCATTAGAGAGTAGCCAACAATACTATCCATGCAATATAGCTTCAGGTGAAATGGAGATATATCTGGCCAATCCTTGATCAATGTGTAGGATGCTGCCCAAACATTTCAGCATTGCAGTATAGACTCCTTACAGCAGAACATAGTTATCTTAATCTCATATAGTAGAACAACCAATAAGCAAGTCCAGTTTGATTTCTATTCAGGTTCTTGCAGTCTCCTGCATTTGGCTTAGCGTCTAATCTAAGAAGCATATCAGCTGAATGTCTCCCACCCTCCTTCCTTTTGACATAAAGGCTATAACTGTATTCATCATTTTTGCAGGAAAACAAAGAGAACAATTTAAACACTTACACAGATTTCTAAAAGCCATAAGGGTGTGTATAATACCATATGCACACATAGATACATTTCACTGAAAACTCTATATCTCAGCAAGTGAATTACCTCCCAATCCATTATAAAAAAGCTAATAGGATTTCAGTATGTTCTCTGTTCACTTCCTCTCCTACCCCCATACACATATGTTTTATTTTGCCCTGCTAATTGCAATCTTGCCAAATCTCCCACTTCTCAGTGGAGCAGCTCCCTTTATAGAAAACTAATACCTCATTCTTGTTTTTTATGAAGTTAGCATTCTTATTTTATAGATCTGATATATTTGGACCAATCCATCTTTTATCTCTGTAGCACATTTAGAAGCTGGCACTGATTAAATGCTTATAATAGAGGCCATTAATTTCCCCGTCAGTTGAAAAATCACCATTGTAAATTTTTTCTCAGTCATTTTGTATACAGTGTAGAAGGATGCTCACTGACATCACTCTGTGTGTGCCTGTTTGTGTACTATGCAAATGTGGCCTCCAAATGTGTGGCCTGGAACATATAAGGAAAAGCAAAGATGCCAAAGGCTATTTTGATGCCCCAAGGCCCAGCATCGAATAATGCCCCCAGTCATACTGTGCAGACTACCCAAGGTTTGTCATATCATTTTGGCACACAAGTGAGAAAATTATCTGCATCTCTCTTCCTTGGCAGTAAAAATATAGCCATAGTAAATTAACCTGCCATATCCTGCCCTTTCATGACATCCAAAATCTGCTGCTGAAATAATTGTTGCACTCTATGCTTGTTGATAAGGTGGTTTCCAAAAAGCAGTTTAGCCTCTCTGAGGCCTATACTTCAGTCACCACAGAATGCTTTAGTTTAAAAGGAAGAAGAAGAAGAAGAAGAAGAAGAAGAAGAAGAAGAAGAAGAAGAAGAAGAAGAAGAAGAAGAAGAAGAAGAAGAAGAAGAAGAAGAAAATAAGAAGGAGTAAGAAGAAGAAGAAGAGACTGAAGAAGCAGGAGTAGTTAGGTGAAGGGAGGAGGAGAGTAGGGCGGAGGAGGAGGAGGAGGAGGAGGAGGAGGAGGAGGAGGAGGAGATTAGATTAGATTAGATTAGATTAGATTAGATTAGATTAGATTAGATTAGATTAGATTAGATTAGATTAGATTAGATTAGATTAGATACAGAGAGTTTTCATTGGATGTTGGCAGGGACATCTTCAGCAGCTGGTAAAGGGCCAAGATGATAAATGCAACCACCTGATCAAAGACTTTTCTCTATATATGTGTGTGTGGGTGCAAAGGGCAGGGCTTTGACTACAAAGTTGTGCCACTACCATATCTTAGTCTCACCACTCCTGTCCCTCAGATGCCCTTCAGCACTAGAAACTGATTTGTGACTTTTATATCCAATGTTTCCCCCAATACATTCAGGTCAGTTATATAGTCCTTCCATTTTGCCCTCACAAGAATCCCGAGAGGAGCAGTAACAACACAATGAATCTCTTACTTTAGATATTATACCACATTGGTTTTCAAGACTTAAACTAATGTTTCTCCCCAGAGACCCCTAAATATTGTCATCTAGAATGTGGCATATTGGATAATAGAGAAGATATGCCTTCTTCTAAATATCTATATATTTACAAGGGATATTTAGAATAGTTCTTCTATATGTCCTTGTGCTGCGATGTGAAGTTTTCTCAGTAACTATTTGGTTCATTGCAACAAAGCCTCCATCTCACAGCCAGGCTGAACTAATATTAAGGTGTTTGGGCATAAAACTGGTGTTTTCTCTAAGCCAGCAGAAGACTTCCCATGTGGACTTTCTTGGTCGCACAGAAGAGTCTTCAGAGGGTGTTGCTGTTGCAGCCTTTTTCTTCTCCTCCTGTAATAGAAATATTGAGCTAATGGAAGTATGGTTGCAATTTTCCAAAATATTGATATTTCCGTTCGAATCATAAAATTAAAGACTTCAGGGCTCCCATGGTAGCCTACTTCCTTCTTCCTACATCACACGCAAGGGCTCATTTCTGTTGAAGCCCTTCCCTTCATCCAGAGGCTGTGAATCATATGTTCTTTTTAAGTTTTTCCCATAGGAATATGGAGAGGTTGATATTCCTATAACTAGAACTGTAAAAAAAAAAAAAACATGATTTTCAATGCCTACCTCAGATCAAAGAGAAGCAGCTTGAGATCTGCATATCTATTGTCACTCATGTGAAATTCACTGTCAGAGAGGCTCATAGTGTTCCTCTAGCAAAGTTCCACAGTGGGACAGCTTTGGAAGGCAGCGATTGATGGATTATTTTCCTGCACGTAAATGGGATGGTGTGAGTATCACTAGGTAGATCAGAATGGAAATTGAACTCCACAGGAACACCGGAACTATTCTTTATTGAGATAGGCTACGAATAACAAAAATCTGCCATATATCCCCTCCTTATACTTCAGTGAATCAGGGAGGAGTTTGCTGGAATGGCTTCCGAACATGATCTTGCTTCCCAGGAATGTTTCACCCCCATCCCCTTTGCTTAGGCAACAGCTTGTGCATATTTCTATCAAGGTCACTTATCTTCTGGAGGGGGAAGGATAGAACTGCCTTGAAACTACCTTGCATTGCCGTGTGAGCAGGTAGCAACTGCTTAGGTAAACATAAGGCTGGGCGGGTTGAGATCACCTTTCTTGTCAACATACTTTCCTCCAAAGACGAAAACAGAAGGAAAGCACATTACTATAAATATGAAGAAGAGCCCACAGTAGAGAATTGCAGTCAACCAAGGTTTCCTGGCAGAGAGAAACATCAGAACTGACATCTACTAGAACAGATAACTTGTTTTGTGTTTTAAATCCTGCACTGTCAGCTATAAACAACAGTAGAACTTCATTTTTTTTCCATCAGGGGAGGGAGATAATTTTATTTGGTACACATTTTAAAGTTTGTTCATTAATACTGAAAGATATCACATATCACATCCTGCAATATGTCCTTACATTTCACATTTTTCTAATTTTTTTGATGTAATTTTCAAATTTAACTTGTATCCTACATACATAACCAGCATGATATTCTCTTTTCAGGTAATTGTTGATGCCTTGGAATCAGTATCCTTCTTAGGAATAATGAGTGGCCCAAGATTACCCAACTGGCTTTGTACCTAAGGCAGGGCTAGAATTCACAGTCTTACAGATTTTAGCCACTAAACCAAATGAGCTGTGTTTTCGGATAATTAATATTATGCAAAGAATAGGAAAGAAAACTAAACCAAAGAAACTGAAGTGACAAATTGCTTGACTGTTTGGCTAAATGCTAAAGCATAAATCTAGTTTACACTACAATGGTATGTGGGAAAGATCATGGAAGATGGGGCAAAGAGATGCTGCTTGGAGAATGATCAGATAAGAGGCAGCATAGCCCACAGCTGCATAGTGGGTGGAACAGGAAAAGACCCTCTCTATGTTCTCAAGCTTTAAAGATAATGGCAGAAGAATTTTATTTTCAGACTTGAAGATTCTGATTAATGTAGCTTTGCAATAAAGTAGCATTAGTTTTCTGGTCATGTTTCTTGTCTGGTTTACCTGTCTGGCCACCTTTGTTCTTACTACATTCATATGCTGCCTTTTGTTCTTTAAATTTTTAGTATCTCATCAATTCCATCCAACCAAGGGGTTGTCTCCAGCCTTAAGGAAGCTAGTGACATCTGTGTTAGAGTAACATCTTATTCAAAATGTGTTTACACATTTTCAAATTGAAACAAAATTTTAAAATATATGTTTTAAAAAATTTAAGTCCAATTTTAAAATCTATGTGAATCACATGCTTCCAAATCAATTCAGACACTTTTCTGCCTTCTCAGAAACTCCTGAGTTGACTTAATTTGATTCAGTGATCTGATTTAAAATATATGAAATTTATCAAATGCCTGGGTTATAAAATTGGGTTAAGGCTTTGGAAAAAATGATGAATCATATGGAATTTGCACATCAAAATTCAGTTATTCAGAGAAATACATATAAAATAAATGAACTTATATGTTTAAATTAATTGCTTTTTATAACTAACGTTGCAGACTGAGATAACACTGTGATGAACTCTTGTAGGAATTCAGTCTTTGACAGAAAAAAGATTGCAATCTAAATGTGCAAAACCACACTTCTTAGAGTTTCGAGAAATGACTCTAATATACATCTGGAGAATCTATACCATCAGGGGCACTTTGATGTAGTCTAAAATCTCCAATTCCTTCAAAGAAACAAAATGTTAGCTACTTTTCCGTAAGATAACCTTTTATTGTCATTTTTTACTGTGGGCACACTGGCACACATTAAAAATGAAATTCTGTTGCCTGCTCTCAAAAGTGTACACATACATAACACACATATAGACATGCTATATACATACATATGTATATACCTACAACCTTACATATAAATACATATAAATATTAATCACTGTCCATCTTGAATACATAGATTGGCAGCCTCATGGGTAAGGGGCAGCCTGATGGGTAAGGGGCAGCCACCTTTCTGCATACATGCGCACATACGCAAATGTGGCTGCATGCGCATGCACATGAATGGGGCCATGAGCATGCACGCTCCGCAAATGGGGCTGCTAGAGCTGGCGCGTGCCTCGCAGCTTGGCTAGTTCCAGCACGCAGCTCGGCTAGCACCGGCACAAAGGTCAGGCTCAGCTAGTACTGGCGTGCAGCACAGGGCTCGTCTAGCGCTGGCTCGTGGCTTGGCTAACTCTGGTGCGAGACTCGCAGCTCGGCTAGCGCCAGCGATAGACTCACAGCTCAGCTAGCGCTGGCACGAGACTCATGGCTTGGCTAGTGCCGGCGCAAGGGGGATGCGTGTGCACACACTGGCCAGCCACTCATGCGGCCTGGTGGCCAAGAGGCAACGGCCCGGTAGTGGGCCACGGCCCATAGGTTGGGGACCTCTGACATAGAGGAAAGAGGAAGCTTGAGAGTTCACAAGCTAGATACAGTATGGAACAAAACTGTGACTGAATCTGGAAATTCTGCTTCGGATACTCAAAGGCTCCTTCCAGAGGGTAACAAGCAAAACAAGTTGTGAAGAGGATGTGCAGCATCCCAGACAATACTGCGGATCCTGCTCAAGTAACACTTGTATGCTACATCCTGGATAGAAGGGGGTGAACTGCCAATAATCTTTTCTGCCATCCTCACCACTCTCTGCACCACCTTCCTGTCTGAAGCAGTGATGCTTCCAAACCAGACTGTAATGCAATAGAACAGGATGCTCTAAATTTCCCTCTATAGAAAGTGGTAAGGACAGAGGAAGGAAGATGTGCTTTTCTCATGTGATGCAGAAAATGCAGACACTGCTATGTCCGATTCACCAGTGTCCCACTGTTGAGCGACCAAGCCTTCTCAGTTGGAGTCCACTCTATGTTGCAAGGAGGAAGATTATTCCAAAAAGTAGGAGCCACCACCAAGATCCTATAATGTGGCATTGCCTCAATAAGGGAACCTGGAGTGTGCCCACTCTGTTGGAGTGTGTAGGACAGGCAGATACCCTACCAATCATAGAGTCCCATAAATCACCTGTGCCATGTGGGATCATGGCCTTACACTTTGCTGCCTTTTTTGTCTGAGTTGGGAGAGTGCCACATGATGTTTTTCCTTGGGATGGAATTGAAGTCTGGGAAATCAATGACCACCAAAGAGATGATTGTACAGTAAAGGCCAGGACACTCACATGGACTTCATAACTAACTTAATTTCAGTTACACTGGCAACTAGGAGGCACTATGGGACCAGTTTCAGCCTTACTTGAATTCTTCAGACTTGGATAACCAAATGTTATCCTATGGGATAACCCTCTATCAGGAATTGGACTCAGGAAGATTTAGAGGAGGATATACAATGCTTCAGGTTTGCAAGAAATGGCTGTATTGGCTAAAAAAGTGAAGATGGCACTAATGAATACAGTTTTCTTAAATATAAGAAAAATATCAGCTTTCCCAGACCTAGCCATTTAATTAAGGTTTCGTTGAGATGCATTTTGAATTCAGTACCTCCTTGTTGAAAATTCAAGTCAAAGAAATTCAGTTCTAGTCAAAACACATCTTGAGGACACAGGCTTTTAGAGAAAGCCCAAAACCTGACTTTTTTTTTTAATAGCTAAAGAAAGCCATTAAGGAGGGTGTGAAGTTGTACTCCATTCTTTCTCTGCTCTCTGGTGACTAATATTCAATGTTATTACCATCAGTTCATGGATGAGTGATATATCCACTATATCACACAACCTCTTGTAATGATTCTTTATGATTCTGGACATGGCAGCAGAAAAGAAACAAAACTTATTTTAACCACATGTGACCTGTTCAGTCAATTAGAAGAAACATGGTTTCTTTTCTGATTCTTCTGCCATGCAGCAAAATAAATTTTCTCAGAGTAGTAAGTTTCTTGTTTGTCTCTTGTATCAGCATCAGGGAAGGCTATTACTTTCTGATCTGAAGAACCGGTGCATCGTGCATCTAGCCGTAATAAACCCCTAGTGTATAGCGCCACCTGCTGGCTATCTTTGAAGATGCGATTTAAAAACAACAACGGCCTGCACAGATAGTATTGCTTCTTCCCTGGAGCTTAAGAGGCAAAATAATATATATCATTTGCTTGTGGGAAGTCAAATTTCGCTTGCTGACTTAATCCCAGAGCCAAAATTAATCAAACAACTCAGCTAACTGGATCAAGAAAAGCAATAAATTATCCTGCCTCCCACGTAACAGTAGCATTAATGGTACAAAAAGAGGAGGAGCTTCTGTGTGATTAATCACTGTTGAAGTTGCCTAAAGGGCCTTTGAAGCTTTCTGCTGACTGGCAGCGTGAACCCTATTTTGCATTCAGCGAGCAGAAAAATTGCCTTTAGATGTAACCGATTTGGCACATGCAGCATGGAAGGATATGAGATGCTTACTTAATTTTTTTTTTTTTTCAGAACTTTACCTTATGTAAATTTTAATTTTAAGTCAAGGTGTTTAAGTCCTCTGTTTTCCAGGGACAAAAGTTGGAATCTCACTGCAGTATTGTATTTTTGTTTTGTTTCATGCTACAGACATCTCTGCTGAATACTGACAAATAGATAAATGGAAATGTCAGATTTACACACACGCTTTATTCCTTCATTGTTTTGGCACTCCAGTCCACTGTATTATATCTCGAGGTTTTTCTATCACTGATTTAAGACTTCAGCCTTAAATAATGTGTTATCGTTTTTTAAATCTTTCTCTTCATTTGTATCCCCCCTACCTCCATCCTCACATACTATTTTGCAATATATACTGTATGTGCACATTAGTAAAGCATTAGAAAAGCCTTACTTTAAAAAACACTCTTCAACTGATAGGATCCAGAGTTTTTCTGATGCAACATTTTACACCTGATGGCAATGTTTGTTTGTTTGTGTTTGTTTAGCGTATGGCATATCATACATGGACTAACAAAATATATTAACATTTAACCTAGATTAGTAAAAATATTAAATGTTTAAAAGATCTGTGTTCAAATACCAATGTCTACACCAAGGGTAGGCAACCTTGGCTCTTTTATGACTCGTGGACTTCAACTCCCAGAATTCCTGAGCCAGCCATGCTGGCTCAGGAATTCTGGGAGTTGAAGTCCACGAGTCATAAAAGAGCCAAGGTTGCCTACCCCTGGCCCCATCTAACCATCAAAGGGTGTGAAGTTAGTTTGCCTCCTTGTGGCTCAGCCTGGATAGCGCAAAGCTTGAAGCAAACAAACTAACTACTCTGTGGATTTTCCTGGCTCTCAAAATACATGGCAACAAAAACGATGCCACTGTTGAAATACTTAAAGAAAGAGAAGCTTGTTTTCATCTGCTCCATTAGGTAGGGCTAGATAAAATAAGAGTCTCTTCAACAGAGGAGAAGTCTCTGCTGAACTTTAGGACAAGTTTATGCAATGGGAAAATCATCCAAAGAATCTGGATGGATCAATCAAATAATGCAGCCACATTGCTACTGGTGCACCTACTGGATGCAGAGGAAACAGCCATCTCTGTGGGGAGAAGAGCAGTTGGTGGTGAGTGAGATTCCCGGGCTATCAGTATGTACTCACTGTGGTGCATAGTATTTCTCCAATGTTCTGATTATTTATCATGGACCATCAGATCTTTGGTAGCATGCTGGGTGGGCCATCAATGTTTTATCTCCCAACTTGTGGCTGGGGGTGTTATTGATCCTCTCAATGACATTTGATGCAAATATTTATGCTTCACATACCCTTCTGTGTGTTTGACAAAGTTAGGAACAGGACACTATAACAATAGCAATAGCACTTAGACTTATATACTGCTTCATAGTGCTTTACAGCCCTCTCTAAGCGGTTTACAGAGTCAGCATATTGGCCCCAACAATCTGGGTCCTCATTTTATCGACCTCAGAAGGATGGAAGGCTGAGTCAACCTTGAGCCTGTCAGTATCAAACTCCTGGCAGTGGAATGCAGAGTTAGCCTGCAATACTGCATTCTAACCACTGCACCACCATTGTCAGGCTTTATTCATACCTGTGAAGAAGGATGCAGACTGTTCTGCCCTCTAGAATCTAGATACCTCAGGGACCCACTATCTCCCAGCAAGTTGTGGCGGCTTATAAAAACATCTTATATTTTTCAATTACAATTATTGTGAAATACTAGCAAATGTTAACATTTCTTTCTTTTTTCCCAATTCTTTTCCTTCTTTGATATATCTTTATGAGCATAAAAGCAAGGATTGTTTAATAATTTATTTCTAAAAATCACTGTGAAATATGGGATAAAAATACATTAGACAATTATAATATAATCACTGCAATTTATGGAAAAGTAAAATTGGCATAGAGAGGATCTTGGCTGCAAATCTTTGGTACTTACTCTGTAGCTTTCTAACTTTCTCTGATGGACAGCATCATCAGAGAATGACAGTGACAAATTATTATGGGATTTACAGGAGGGAGTAAGGGGAGGCAAGTGACATATTGTGTGTTGCAACATCACAAGGCAAGCTCTACCCTTGTGCACTAGCATGCAGCATACCGTTTTGACATCACTGTTGTAAAGAAATGATACCTAAGCATACAAGAATGGATTCATAAAGCTAGATGGGGAAAGATCTTGGCAAAACACGTAATTTGAAAACATAATAAAACGTTTCAATCCCCTGCTCAGTTTCATACAATGTGTGGAAACTTAAGCTATACAATTTTTACTTCCAAGCACTACATTGTGCAGTGTTTTCATGAGGTGTAAAGTACATATAGTATCCGGTTATATTTTTTGAACAATAAAATTATGATTTGATAAAATAGGAACCCAGGGAACCCATTTTCACAAAATGAATGGCAGATAAAGTGTAAAACCAGGATTTTCAACCCTGGAAGTAATGACTAGAAAAAAGAAAAGGTGGCGATTAATTTAGAAAAGGAACCTGAGAAAATAAAAAGATTTTAAGGTGAGACAAAAAGTTGCTCAAGAGTCAGAGAGAAAGGAGTTGAATTTTTAAAACAAGAGGGAGGTTTATCTTAAATTGGACAGATTAAGAAGTTCAAAGTGAGATAAGAAATAAAGCTTTTCAGTAAGGGGTGTTAAGAAAGATTACCTCTAAGCCAGAGATAATGTGCTACTGCAATATGTGTGATGCTGGTGAGCCTACCTGCAGCTTGGGTGTATGGGAGGTGAATCAGTGAGTAAATTCCATCTATGATGAAAATCAACCCAAGGTATCATTTGGATTGAGACTACAAAAGCAGTGAGACTACAAAAGCAGTGAGCAGTGTTGCCAGTTCATGACAGCTGGAGTAGTGGACTGTGACTGGAAGAGCTGGTGACAATCCCACCGGATTTGGATAGGGGCAAACAAGAAGGCAGCATAGAGGAATTGAGCCAAGAGGAAGAGAGAGGAAACTCTTTCACGAAACTTTTGCAAGACAACTAAAATTATTGAACTCTGCAAATACGTTTCAGTTGTAACATATTCTGGGTATTACAAAGAGCCTGCTTAGTTGTCAGGAGACAAGACATTCTCCAAGACATTCTCCAACCAAGTATCTCAGAATCGGAAAGAGGAATTTGTGCCCATAAAAATCAATAGCTATTGTTGTTTAAAGTTATTCTTGCATCTGTATATATCTGGCTGCAGATCTGCAGGGTTACTGGTTAGTGCCTATAGAAAAATAGAGCTGGTCTTAATTTTTGATTCTGAAGGCAGGAAAGTGAAGGTGTGTTTTCTATTCATATCTTTGGTCAGAATGCTTCCAATGGGGGGGAATGAGTCTTAGAGTTTCCTGATTGAGAGAATGTTGGCAACAAGTATAGTTGAAGAGATTTGGGATAAGAATTAGACAAGACACTGGTGGGTCCAGCTTCAGGGGCCAAATGCTTCATTATGGGAATTAACCAACTCTCTCATATGAATGACATTGAGAGACATGGTTGATTTGTTCCTAGTGGAGCCAAAAAGCCATTATAACCTGTTGCATTCATTGTCATATCTACAATGGTTTTGTTTAATTGAAAGCAGCTGTCGTTACAATTGGTACCAATGTCAGTATCTCATGGCAACAGCTTGTACCATCTAAGAGAGTTGTACAAGCTTTGAGGCACATTTCACTTCAACCAAGGCTCAAGTGAAGCACCTCCTTAAACCAATTTCATGAAGAAGCAGATGGGGAACAAATAATGCTATATCCTTGATTCTTACAAACATTTCCCCATAATAAGTACAATCCCTATGCTTCTAAGAATTAGACTAAGCAAATGCATTGTGCTCAGCCTCCTCTTAGCTTTCTCCAGCCCTTGGAAATATCAGTTGAACTATTTGCACATGCCTGAAGAAACAAAAAGGAAGCTGCAAAGTGGTGCGAAGGGCACCAACAAGACACATCACATCATTTTTGTGATGCAGAGAAATTTAATGACATGAACCAGAGCTGTTTTAAATACTGGGGTATGTGCAGAAATGCTTCCTTTTGCCTTTCTTGAAACTCCCATCATCTATCCAATGGTCTTGGGATCCAGTTCGTGTGTGTGTCTGTGTGTGTGTGTGTGTGTGTATTACACATCTAATTTATATACACATCTATATGCATACACTCACATTCACAGATACACACACGCATACTGTTAAAACTCTACACATAAAATGATAATTAAAAACGCAATAGAGAAATATATACATAAACATAAACCTGCAAATACAAAACTAAACATCTGACATAAAAAAAATATCCAGTTATCATATACAACAATAAGACACCGTGCATTTTACTCAGTTCTTCTTCTATAAATCCTAATAAGTACAATTCTGATTTTATCTGTAAAAAGACTCATAATTTTTACCAATGTTCTGTAAATTGCCAACCACATTTTGTCATAAGTTCACCACATGGGATAATAGTTTCCATCCTCTTTTCCACATTCTCAATATTTACTGTACTTGAGACAGTCATTCATTTCTGATGGTTTCACAAATATCAAATGCCATCTATATATCATTTTATTCATTCAAATTGACAATAAATTTATTGTTCTTCTTCTTATTATTTTTTCTTAAATTATTGCACAAAATAAATTTAATATTTTTAGACCACAATTTCTCAACTATTCATGCCAATACCGTGCTCAAAATTTAGCATCCAAATAATATTCTTTAATACATTCTTTAATTTGTTCAGATTTTGCATCATATTGAACAGCAATTTATAAATTCTTGAAATTATATGGTTTGCCATCTTGGCATAATTCTATTTCAAATCCATTCTTACTCCCTCCTATACCTCCTTATTTCTCATCTTTTTCAAATTTTGTCTATTTTACAGAGGCAAACCAAGTCAAATTTATACCCTCTGCACTTAACTGTGGACCCAATTCTGATTTTCTGAGAGAGGTAGATCCAATTTCTCTATAACCTTCACAACAGGTACCTTGATCTTCCATCCTTTGCCTTTTTTACATTGAGCATTTTTGGCAAACACCAGAGCTTTTTTGATATTTTAAAAGTTGCAGTGCTGGTTATTCATTTGGGCCCCTTCTTTTTATCTGTCCAATATCAGTGTAGGGTTGTTTTTTCCCCCTGCTCCACTGTAATCAATGGCCCTGTCAACAGCAGATACAGAAACTCCACAACACAGAAATAACTCTTTTGATTCAATGCAACTGTTTAATTATGCTCCCTCAAATGAAAATGATCAGGACTTTTGATGAGTTCTAATACTGAACCATTCTTGAGATCTTCTCCATCATCTCCTCTCCCCTGCCCCTATAAAACAGATGTCGGCTAAATTGTTTCTCCATCTATATGGAGAAACATCGATTCCAGGAGGTGTGACGAGTACCAAAAATGATGAGTACCAAACAAATTTTTCCCATAAGGAACAATGTAGTGAGTCGCAAGGAATCTGACACCAACAAGTTTGAGTTTGTGCATTGAGTACCAAACAAACAATGAGTATCGGGACAACATTTTCACATCAAAAGGCATTGAATACCAAATTCTATGAGTTTCAAAGCAGTTCAACGCCCTGTATTTCAGAGAAAGACACAATTCACAGCTGGCCATTCCTTCATGTAAGATGATGGAATTCTTCCAGTGAACTGAAGAGAATGGAATCAATGCACAGATGAAGCCCCTGGTATTTCTGTATTTGAACACTGCATGTTTGAAAAAGGAAATACTTTTATACCATCCAAAATGTATTGTTTTTCACCATATTTTAAGTTCCAAAAAGGCTATAACCACAAATACTTTATTTAGTACTTTTAAACTTAATTGCTCACAGGGGCCAGCGTCTGAATTACTGCCTCCTTTTTATGGTGAAATTAATATTATATACACAAGAGCATTTTTAAAACACCCTATAGGGGAAAAGAAATGATTGCTTGGTTGGAAAATATAAATTTTTATGCATGCAAGTTATTAACATAGCCCCTTTGCCTACTCCATTAATGTGCCTTTATTTTCAGACAGGTTGCAGTCTGTTATCTTGCAGCTTTTATAAAATCATAAGTCACTGATGCATTTTACAGCTTCTAATTTGTCCGTATTCCTATATACTGGATTCACAGCTTTCATATGAGCTTAGGTTATTTAAATCACTGAGTAAACAACCAGCTTTATGGAGCCATCCACCTTCTAATTGGGGAAACCATTTTTTCCTGATCTGCTGCCCATCAGATGAGGTAGACTTCCAGTGTCCCCAGCAAAGGAAACATCAAATGGGAAACAAGGCTGTGCCAAACTATGGGAATGGCATCTCCTTGAGTTACCTACTCCTGCCTGTTCTGATCCTCCCACTTCCCATCAGGGAACTACTCACCAACCAATTACTGCTACAGAAGTCTCTCTTGATCAGACTTCAGACTTTCTTCTCCAATCCCTTACTTTGGTCTAAAGGACAGGGGTGACCAACCTTGGCAACTTTAAGACCTGTGGACTTCAACTCCCAGAATTCCCCAGCCAGTCATGCTGTCTGGGGAATTCTGGGAGTTGATGTCCACAAGTCTTAAAATGGCTAAGGTTGGACACTCCTGCTCTAAAGTGAGTCTTAGATAAGGCCCACCCAAGACTAATCATTAGCTAGACGGGGGACAGGAAAGAAAGAGCAAAAATTTAGGCTTCCTACTGTCTCCTTCTTCAGACTCTTTTTCTTGAAAGGTTTAGATCCAAGCAAGCTTTTTTTCCTGGTTTGTTGCTGGAGAGCTCAGGTAGGTTTTAAGGGATTGCTTATGGATCCTATCAGCTTCCCTCTCCATCATCACCCCACTCATTCTGGCTCTTGCCACTTGAAAAAAAAATGTTAAGTGGGTCCCCAGCCTACAAAATATTGCATATGATGGCCGTCAGTTTTCAAGATTACTAAACTAGACTAATCAGTAAGTGATGCAATATATTACTACATGCCTGTCCAACTGACATCTTGTGTAGTCAAAGAATTAATTTTATAACAGTAATGAGTCTACTTATTTCTGAGAACTCTGTGCCATTCATCAGTGCTTTCTAATATTTGTTTGTTGGGACTTTCTGGCCATAAATAAAATGGACTGATATTTGTTTATATCAGGGCAGGGCAAGCTACTGTATTTAAACAAGGAGCAAACCCCACTGATGATGTTGCCTAGTTGGGCAATTAAATGTCTGCAAGCAAACAACCAAGCTCCATGTGCTCATGGAGGACTCCAGAATTTATAAACTGCTTCAATCTCAGATTTCAGGTAATGTACAAGAACAACAGCATCAATGCTCATGCAACAATACAATAAGTAGAATTATACCAGAAACTATTTTGTACAACAATAACTTTCACACCTGTTATGAATAATACAATTGTCAATTCCCAAAGGTTTTCTAGAACATCCAAATTTTTACAACCTTATGAAAGGCCAGAATTGTGGAGCTACCAATGCCTTAATGGCAAAGTGTCCCAAAAGATGGGAGCTATCATGTTCAATAGACCTCCTCTGTTCAGAAGAAAAACCCTTATTTATCCCATCCAGATGTACAGTACATATCCTTCAGATGGATACTGGTAAAGAATGTTGATGGCATCAGACAAAAAACAGGAAAACACAACTTGGTACAGAAATGTATCTTTTATTATCATCAGCATGATTCTACATTCTACGTTGAAAGATGATCTCACCAGTGGCATCATGTAGAGGTTAAATAATATCAGGGAGACAGCAGAACCATGAAGCATCCCAGGGATCTAGATCCAGATCTACCAATAAAAGCAGGTCCTTCCGGGAGAAAGGAATCCGTAACATTGTGCCTCCCACTACTAATCTCCTGAGCTAGTCTAGAAGTCTCATAGGTGACTGAGAGATCAAGAAAGACTAAAATGGATGGTTTGCCTCTATCCCAGCCTATCAAGAGCAAGAAACAGCTGCCATCTAGGCCTAAGACTGGCTGTACTAACAGAACATTGCAAATCAGAATGTGCTTCTCTTGTTTCCTGTTTTATATATCCTATGAATTAGGGAGGTGCCTATCTGAGACTTTTCATATCCCCCTCCCTTGTCTAGGCTTCTACAATATTTATCTCCATTGCCATGGTAACAGATTTTCCCCCTTTCTGTCAAGGTCATCCTCTTTACTCTCCATGCAGTCCAGTTAACATGATTGAATAGTATGATCGAACAATGTCTGCACCATAACCAGGTCTAAATTCTGATTGGAAAAGGCCCAAATAATCCTCTTCCTCCAGGACTATGGCTTATTGAATAAACCACAACACACTAAACTAGTTTTTCATAACCTAATGTGCTATTGGTGGAAGACCATATAGCTGAGGCAATGCAATTGCTTGTAGATTTGGAATGGGCTAATGAAGAAGCACTCTCAGAATGTCATTTATAAACTCCAAATATTGGGTTCGCATAAAACAAAAACCATATTAAGACTTCCTGTAACAAGTAAACCAAACTTCTTTCTTTTGTTGCCTTTTCACTAATAGAACAAGGTGGAAGGTGCAACAGGCTCTGCTTTCCCTTTTTCTTGCATCTGGACACTGCTGAAAATTGGTTTTTGAGTGGTAAGCAAATGAGTTGCAGATATTACAAAAAGGAAGTTCAGCGCTTCTCAGATCAATGGGTTGCAGATCCCATCAGAGACATGGGGTGGGTGGGGGAATTATGAGCTGACAGGATAGGGTGAAACTGTCCATTCTTCTACTTGAAATCAACTGCAGTTACCTGATTTTTTTAAGCATTTAGAGAAAAATATGATAATAACCTGCACTTCAAGAAGAATAATTCTTTTAATACTAGATGAAGTAAAACCAGGTTGCTCATTGGAAACTCAAACAATGAAACTAAAGCTTACATAATATATTATAAAATATTTTTTTCTTTGCTGATATATGTCTATGTCTATGTCTATGTCTATGTCTATGTCTATGTCTATGTCTATGTCTATGTCTATGTCTATGTCTATGTATATGTATATGTATATGTATATGTATATGTATATGTATATGTATATGTATATGTATATGTAGGCAGCAAAGAAAAATATTATTTTTAATTATTTTATGATTGTTTGCTGCCCAGAATAATTTGTTTTAGAAGGGTGGCTATAGAAATTGAATGAATGAATGAATGAATGAACAAATATACATAATGCAAAGACAAATACAGGCAGTCCTTAGCTTATGACCAACCAACCCAAAAAAGGGGTTTTATGACCCTGATTCAAAGTTCTAGTCATCAGGCTCCCTCCACAGTCACATAACCAAATGTTGGATGTTTGGCAACACAGCTGACTTTGCAGAATACCATGGTCATGTGTCTACATTTCATGATAGTGATACTGAAAATTGGCACTTACTTCTGGTTTTTGGCAAAACCATACCCATAGCAAACTATTAGTTCACTTAATGATCATGGCATTCATTTTATAACCACAGCATTCATTTAATGACCACTGCAAAAAAAGGTCATAAAATCATATGAGTGACCCGTTTTACGTCCAACATGGCATGTGACTATAATGGTTCTACTACCTATGACATATAACCGTAATGGCAGACAGACTCCACTATGCTCATATGTTGAGGACTACCTGTAATTGGAGAAGTCCCCAATACTTAGAAAAACTGAAAGGAATAGAAAATGTTTGAGAGGACAATATGATTAAGATAGTATCACTGATGTCCATTAGATCATAGAGAGTCAGAAATAACTGAACTAGCAAACTACCCTGACATATATAATGAAATTGACTTGACATCCTCTTAAGGTCCAGGATGATTTCTGCTCATCCTCATCTCTCATCTGCTAGGACTGGGCTGGCTTGCTTGGAAAATTTTTGTTGTGACTTTATTTGCTAAAGTAGTGTATATTGTCCTGCCTGGTAGACTCTCCTCTAGGAAATTGGGTCTTCTACTTGCTCATCTGCTGGTATTCCATAATTCAGTATCTAAACAATTCTACTCTGTGAACCTAAAAAGATTCTTAGAAAATATTCTATAAGAGATTCTTTTATAGATCCTATAAAAGATTCTCTGTGACTTCTTTCTCCAGCAATAGCAACCTTTAAGAACTGATGGAAACAGCGTATCGTGGATGCTATCATTCAGTGACTGATCCAGGCTGTCAGGATAGGTGTGTCCATTCACAAAATACTTATTTTTCATTAGAAGACTCTCTACCAACTCTTCTAGCTCCCAAGGACGCTAACACTTCAGCTTAACTTTCTCTGTTTTCTGGGTACCTGGGAATCCTTCCAACAAAGCAATGAACAGCATCCAGATCTCTCAATGGGTGACTTTGGGCCAGCTAGTTTTTTTAATCCAGCCTTTATAAAAGGCAGGATATGAACCATCAAACAAATAAATAAATACTAATTTATGAGGCCCATGTGGGAAGCCGGAAACATTTTTGTAAATGAAAATGTTGATGGATATGGTGCTTTACTGTACAAAATGCCATGTGGCTTTTTCTACCGTTATTGAAATACTCTTAACAAAATGTAGCTAGTGGAGCAGGGAAGATCTTCACAGGCCCACTGATACACCTACCCTATTGACTTTTTGGATGAGGCCTCCTCCCTACCCTGCTGAAGAAGATGAAACATACCTGCTGCAATGTATTTCCATGAATTCATTAATGCAGTTACAATTATGCAAAGCACTTAAAAATACTTTGTCTTTGTCTGAGAGATGCTGTTGCGATTGGACAGAGAAGAAAGCCTTATATAATGAAGGAGTTTTATTTCTGCTTTGCTAATGAGGAAAGGGCCAAAGGTTCAGAGTCTCCCTCACTTCATCCCATTATTGTTTGACAGCAAAAAGGTGTGTCCTTGAAATGAAACAAATAGTTGGTCTTTTCAATTAAAGACAACATGGGGACAATTGCAGCGCCATCCCCCTCTACCCTGACCAAGAAATGGCTGGAAATAATTGCAGAAGTGGGAGAAGCAACATTAATTATGATGTACCAACTGGAAAACAAGTTCCAAAGGCCTTGTCACTAGAGAAGGCAGAGCAATAAAGTATGTGGCACTTTTAATATTCATGATGCAGTACAGCTATAATGCACTTCAGGAAGAAAATGACTTACTGAAGTTGACCAACAGTGCTTGTCTACTCGGGATTTCCAAAACCCCTTTTATATTCTGGGCAACATATAATATACATTTTTTTAAAAAAAGAACTAAAACTCAGACCCTAAGAATGCTTATCCAGCGTTCTGTTCCGACTGCCACCAGCCAAATTCCTTCAAGAAGCCACGAGCGAAAATGGAAGGATAAAAAAGCAGCAATGACTGAATATATTGCCTGGGACACTGAAAGAAATTAAAATCATTATACTGTAAGTGGTAGCTACTGATAGTGGTCTTTTATGAAACTGTCCCAAAGTTTTTAAAAGTTGTTCATATTGATGGCTTCGTTACTTTTTGTTGATAGGAAAATAATTCTCTTGTTTATTTTGCTCTACATGGAAAAACACTTTTTTTTAATCTATTCTGGATCTTCATTCAGATTCTCTGGCATCTGGGAAAAGGATAAAAGATGTCATCATCATCATCATCATAATGTTGGAAGGGACCTTGGAGGTCATCTAGTGCAACCCCCTGCTCAGGCAGGAAACCCTATACCATTTCAGACAAATGTCTTCAGACTCACTTTGTCCATATTATGAACCTATTCTAAATATTCTGTTATCTATATCGTATCCCCATTTATTTTGCTTTTTAGAAAGGTGGGGGGGAGGGGGTATTCCTTCAGTCAATTCTTCTTTTTAGTACCCTTCCTGTTCTTTTTCCAGTTCTTTAGCTGAGTGCAGTTACCCATCATTGTGTGTTGTCCTTCCCAATTACATGCTTGCAGAATTTGTTTTTACTATTGATAAATCAAGAGATGACAACATGTTCATTGTTTCTGCCCGAATACTGCTAAAGAAAAGGTTGAAGTAGGAAGATGGAAGATGTAACAGACTGATTGTTCTACATCATTCACAGTATAATTGGAAAGGGCTTTGATTCCAAACACCCTCTGCCCCCTCCCCTCAAAAGACACAAATCAATTGATGTTAGCTTTCAGTTTTTTAAAACTAAGAATTCCAGTGGCTGTACAGATACACTGTATAGATATAAAGATATAACAAACAGAATAGGATTTTTCATTTTTTAAAAGGATTTCTATGGTCTCCCGCTACAAATCACAGGAAATTGTGTTGAAGTTATTTGTTTCCAATCTCATAATCACATGTGCTCAGGAGGATCACAGATAAAGATTTGGGGGCTGTTAGGAGCCCATTTCAGAGTTAGGTAATCAACTAAAAGTTCTGGTTGATACTAGGTATTAGAGTAAAATTATTTCCTCTGAATTATTCTATGCAATTTTAATTCTGGGAAAAATAACAATAACAAATATTTCAACTTTTCTAAGTCTGTAAAATTGTAGAGTCCACTGCTGGATTTGGTCTGCTTCATTCTGTTGACTCTCGTAAGATGAAATCCTATAGGCCAGATAGACAGAATTTTATCTTACAGTAGCAGCCATCTTACTATCTCCAACCCTCCATAGCCTTCAGTGAACACAGTTCTATTGTCAAGTCCCTGTAGTCAATAAAGCAAGGCTTACATTAAGGTTTAATTAGTCATTAATATTAATAAGCATTCATACAGCTCACCACCTATTTAATAATAATTCCCAAATATTTCACCTGCTCAGAAATAGAAATAGAAAAATTTTAAGGCAGTTAGGTAAACTATCCATTAATTAATTTTGATTCTCATTTTAGTTTTCTGTTGCCACCAAACTAAATATATTTAACAAGTTTGAAAGGGGAGTTAGTTGGTAAATGTTATTACTGCCACTCTCCTCACTGTTCTTAGGTTTCCCGTTAACATTTCATTATGAAACCAAGAAGAAACAATTGTAAGCCTGTAAGATCATTTCACAAAAAATGTTATTTAGCACTTGCTATATTAGCTGTTTTTTTTGTTAGTTTATATTTCTGGTGATATTCTCACCATCATCCTGAGATGAAGTGTTTTGATACTGTTATCATTTTCTATGGTCATTAGAACTTGTATTGCAAAAACCTTACAAAACATTACTATTTTGTAAAATCCAATTCAATATATAATTATATCCCTATTTGTAAACGTGATACATCAATTTAAGAAAGTCTAAATCTTAAATATATACAATTTAAACTTCCTTTGAATTTATTACATAATTCCTAAACATAGTTAATTACAATGTCTTTTCCTTATTTCGTCACTTATCCATGCTTTGGAGTTTCCAAGCCTCAGGTTCAGCTCCTGGAATGATTATATTCTCCTAGCTTTGGTAAATTACATTCACAGAATGAGGATATAAGGAACGGTTGCTGGAATTGGGTATGTCTAGTTTAACGAAGAGAAGGACGAGGGGGGACATGATAGCAGTGTTCCAATATCTCAGGGGCTGCCACAAAGAAGAGGGAGTCAAACTATTCTCCAAAGCGCCTGAAGGCAGGACAAGAAGCAACGGATGGAAACTAATCAAGGAGAGAAGCAACCTAGAACTAAGGAGAAACTTCCTGACAGTTAGAAACAATAACAGTAGAAACAACTTGCTTCCAGAGCGGGTGAATGCTCCAACACTGGAAGTTGTTAAGAAGAGACTGGACATCCATTAGTACGAAATGGTATAGGTTTCCTGCATCTGAGCGGGGATGACTAGATGACTCAAGATGCACATCCAACTTTATTATTATTATTATTATTATATTATTATTATAAACTATTATTAGTATTATATATATTATTATTTATTATTATATCACTATTATTATTATGTTTTATTGTTATGGTATTATTATTATATTATATTATTATTATTATTATTATTATTATTATTATTATTATTATTATTATTATTATTATTATTATTATTATTATTGATCATTGCACAGTCAGCCAGATGTTCAGACTGGATTTGGCATTTTTGTCTACCTGTCGAGTCCTTACCAAGGACCTGGGATAGGCAGATGTGGATGTTTGATGGTATTACAGATATCGTCGCAGGATGGACGCAGTTCCTAGTTAAGGCTGCCTTTTGCAATTGACTAATGGCGAATTTGTCAATGCCAAAGGTGTTCAAGTTGCTCCATTATTATTATTATTGTTGTTGTTGTTGTTGTTGTTGTTGTTGTTATATTTTGGCACCTTCAGAATACAATTGTAGAATAATCCTGATGTAATCAACAACTGCTTTCAGATGCAAAATTCATATGAAACTCTGAAAATAATATTCTGAAAAATGTAATGCCAAACGTTAAAGTGACCACTTGCTCCAAATTAAACTTAATTGTCTTTTTTTAAAAAATAATGTTTTATTAAGTTGTACAGTAAAATACAAACTACAAAGCAAATAGTAGGACACAATGGGGAGGAAAAAGGGAGAAGAAAGGGAGGGAAACGGAGGGAAAAGAAAAAAAAGAGACTGATGTCCAACTTCCACTGTTGCCGTAGAATAGAGTATTAACGTCAAGCCTCAACTTTTTATTTTTTCACAGTAGTAAAAACTAGCCATTTCTGTAACAACAAATCAGTCTAATCAGTGAAACCCAGAATCAAAGTTTCAAATTAATTAATTAATTTAATTAAACTTAATTGTCAAGAATGGGAAAATCAGGAAGTCCAGGCAGTTCAAATGAATATAAAAGCTTATTGCAAGCTTATGCTCTCTACAAGAATCTGAGCTACCAACAAATAGGTGGTAGATAAGAGTCAGTGGAATTCAAGGTGGGGCGTACTTAGATTTCTTGTGGGCATGAAGGGACTTGAGGCTGATGACCCCTCCCTTGGGCTCAACCTGGTCAATTTCCTACATTAATATTGGATCATGCCAGAGGAAAGAAAAGATCTACTACTTTTTTTCTTTCCTTTTTAATTTTTGATTTTGTTTGTTTACAACAAGAATATATTTTCAGAAAAGATTATTTCAATAAGTGGACAGAGAATTACTGAATTGTCCAATTCACGCTCAACATACCATAAACAAAAGATAAACCATGACAAGCAAAGCACACTAAGTTGTTTTTATGATATAAAAAGAACTGTAAATATCTGAGCTTAGTGCCAAAGTGTCCATTTTATTATTGTTTATAAATATTTAACAAAGGAAAAGTAAAACACTGCTAAATATAATATAGATAAGCATTTGATTTCTGATTTCCTCCTTTTTGTACTCTAAACAATTTATAGTATTTACTAACATAGACTTTGGGAACTATAAATATTTATATTTGCCTTGCTGAGTAATATCTAATATACTCAGAAGTGATTCTTGCTTAAATTTACATTCTTATATGTATGGATACTGTTAATTTCAATATTGCTGCATATTCTCCAAATTTAAGTTCCCAATGAGAGATTGTTAATTCCTTGTTTTTTTCCAGTGTTGTGTAACGTTTGTCCTCACATCCTTAAGTATGTATCTTATTTGCTTGTTTGTCAAATCTATATGGCTGCCCATCTCACAAAAAGTAACTTTGCCCAGCAATTAATTAAAACAATAGATATATTAAAAACATTCATTATTAAAAATATTAAGTAATCATTATTAAAATGTATAAACCACATGGCATAGGAAAGAGTAAATATCAGCCACAATGATGGAGCCATCTTAGAATATGCCCAGTCCCCTGGACCCAGTGGTGGGATTCAGCCAGTTCGCACCAGTTTGGCAGAACCAGTAGCTAATTTTTTGTTGCCAAGGCCCAGAATGGACTTCCAGAAGCAGCATCCACACAGAGAACCGGTTGGTCACATATTTGAATCCCACCACTGCATGGACCCCACCCCACTCCCAGCTTGATGACAGAGCCAGGTCTTGAGGGACTTCCTGGATGAAGCTAACCTCACTTTGGGGTGGGGAAGCAAGCAAATGTTCCATAAAGCAGGCATCATGGCAAAGAAGGCCTACTTCCTGGAACCTGCCAAATATAGATTCTTAGAAGACAGGACCTACAGCATGCCTTCTCTACCAGATCTGATGGGATAGGCAGTATAATTGGGGAGAGATAGTTCCTCAGATAATCCAGCCATATGCAATGAAGGGCTTCAAAGGTTAAAGCCAGCACCTAGAATTGAACATCAAGATCCTCACACTAGGCACTGAGATAAAATGTTCACAACACTGCTTAATTCACCAGGGCAGAGAAATATAATTGGGTATACAGTGTGTATCAGCATACAAAGATACCTCATCCCATGGCAACAGATGAGCTCACCCAGTGGCTTCGCTCCGATGTTAAATAGGAAAGGAGAGAGCATCAAACCCTGCAGCAATCAACCTAGTAGGGGCCAAGGATGGAACTTCTCCTCAATCACCATGGACTGGAATCAACTACAGAGAAAGAGGACAACACCATGTCGCCTCCCACATCCTCAGAGATGAGAGAGAAGGATACCACAGTTATCAAAAGCCAAGGTGCCAAAAGCCACAAGGAGGTCCAAATGCACAATGCACCAGAGGTCATGCAAAAGTATGACCAATGCCATTTCTGTTCCATGCCCAGACCTGAATCCTGACTCAAAGGTAAGAATTGTGGTAAGAAATGGTATATTACTTGACCTTTGATTTATGCTCACTCAGTAGAAAATCCCAATTATGGTTAAGTCTGAAACTGCAGTACAGTACTGTTTAAACAAGACACTTGGAAGTAATTTAATAGTATTGGGCCTTAAACTTTTGAGCTGCAATTCTATCCTCTGAAAGTAAACTTTACCCAACACAGGATTTATATAAGCAGAAATGCATATGTCAACTGTTTTAAAGCACCACTATCAGTCTGATAGCATATCCTGGGGAAGAGACTGCATTTTCCCCCAGATTTTCCATTCCACCAACATGACTGAGAAGCATTAGTTAGTGATACCCTTCCCATCTTGCTCTACCTGAATTTTACTGATAAGATTAAGTTGTTCAGATAAAAACTTCATGTCTTTATATGTCACATAGCTTACCCAGACAGCTAATCAAACCATACAGAACTTTCAGTTGCAAGTAAATGATAATAAAAAAGCAAACAGTTTTCAAACAACATCACTGAAAAGAGAGATCAATGAACAGAGACACATGCTTATTGATGGACAGCTGGGAAATGAGATGATGGCATTGATATTTACAGAACAGTTAAAAATCTATAGAGTAACCATTTCCAATTTGAGGGAAAGTTTATAGGAATATAATGGAGGATTAGTCTCTGTTAAGAATTGGATGGAAGCATACCTAGAATTTGTAGGGCTATTTGCTAGACTGAGGAGCTGAGAAAACTTGAGGAAGGCAAAGTCACTTCCACAGCTACTAGGGTGAAATCAGCTGGAAATGAGATGGACTTGAATCCATCTTTATCACTGAAATGCAAGGTGGTGCTTGCGTTCATTTCAGATATCAAGTTAAGTCATATCCTGATCTGCATGTATTCAGAAATGAATCCCATTAACGTCAGTGAATTAGCTTACATCAAAATAGGTATCAAGAAGCAGTCTTAGGAGAATTTTAACCAATACTTTTGAGAAAGTATGCATTAGTCAATGTATGACTATAAAAGTCTTGGATCCAGAACTGGGAACTCTGAGCCATTCCTTTATTCAATTGTTGCTTATTTGATTTTTGGCTGAGGAGCCTTTCAATCAGCTCCCTCAGTGTTTTTATTTGCACAAAGTGCTAACAGGTCATCCCAGCTAAAAATTCTAACCATGGCTGAATCCTATTACTTCCAAATTTCAAACCAGATGACCAAATGCAAATTCTAAGAATAAATCCAAAATACTTGTTGATACCTCAACACCACTCTATTAACAATAAAAATGTTTAATTACTTCGAGCCCATAGAATATCAGTAAAATGTGAACTTCTATCAAGGCTGGCAAGAAAACAAAAATGTGGCATTTTAAATAATGTTTTCTTTCTTCCTTTCTTTTTTAATTCAAAGGTTGCATGTGTAGGTCTGTGCACGTGTGTGTAGATATAGGGACTGAAGGAAAGAAAAATGAAAATATTGCTTATTACAACACAAAGGAGAAACCCATTTAGTTCTTATCTCATCTAAATAGGGACATTCCAGGAGATAATATATAGTATTTTTCACAGCGCACTACTGCCAGAGACATAAATATAGTCAATGAATATTTTTAAAAAATACAGACATCAGCTCTTATAGGAAAAGTAATTTATGAAGAAAGATGAGGTTTTAGATATAAATCCCTGCGTTCTCGTCAGCAAGGTTGATTCATACTCATATAGACATGTGATGCTTCTTTCTGCATTCTTAAAAGCCAGATAGGAAAGGGGTGAAAAAGAATCTACTCAGCATGTTTATCAGTGCAATGACTGATCTGAAAGTGAAGAATCTGGGGACTAATTGCTGGTCTTTTTAAGCACTTCAGAGGCATGTCTGGGAACCATTTTGCTAGTAATGTTAGTATAGACTTGGCCTTCAGTTGCTTCTCACTCTTCATGGCCCAATGGCCATCATAATTTCATCAGGACTGCTTGGCAGTTACTGTTTTTGTAAACTTACAGTATCCTTATGTTATGAACTAGAGAATCTAGCTACCTAATGTTTGATTGGATTCTTTCCAATTGGATTTGGTTCTTTAGTCCCTTCCAATGACCCTTGCCATCACAGTTTTTGCTTCACTGTTATTGTTTCCAGTGAACAGCCTGCTTTTATTTCATCTAATGTTGAATAATATTTACTTCTAGTGGTCTGAGATATTCTGAACAATTCCTTCCAGCACCACAGTTCAAAGGAATCCATTTTTCTTTGTTCAGTCTTTCTGACGGCTTACCTTTCACAGCCATATGTTACAAACCATGTCGTGTCAATACATACCTTTGTTGTCTTTGCACTTTAATATTTTGTCTAGATCTGTCAGAGTATTTCTCCTGAGCAACAAACATCACTTTACTTCATGGCTTCAGGCAGCATCTCAGGGAATTATTTGATTTTAGGAAGGTAAAATCTATAACCACTTCAGCAACTCCTCTGTCTATTGCATTGACCTGGCATTGCTCATTGACATAATCTTAGATCATTTTCAACCCTGAGCTGAAAACTAGCTTTTGCATTTTCTTCTTTTATCTTGAACAAGAGATTTCTTATTTTTTTTCTATCTTCTGACCCTCAAAGTGATTGTTGATTTTACTCCCAGCAATTTTAATTCAATTGCTATTTCTTCTACTTCACAATTTCTTCTATGGTGTCTACGTAAGTTAAACAAAGATTAAAAAAAAACCTGTTGGCAGAATATATTATGGATTTGATTTCAGTGTTATCTAGCAAATATCATCCATGTGTATAATTGTTTTTTAGGCTGTAAAAATAAAGTATTATACTACACTTCCATGTTGGAAGCACCAAAATGCTTCTGTGGTGAAAGGATTAGTCAGTGACATCACTGGCTGCCTGGGAAATGCTCAGTTGGGGGGGTCCTTTCATGTCCCCGTTAATGAGCCCATCAAAGTGGTACCTATTTATCTATTCACGTTTGCATGCTTTCAAACTGCTAGGTCAACAGGAGCTGAATGATGAGAGGTCACTCTGTCGCATAGCAGCACTCAGGCTCAACCCAGCATCCTAACCTCATGAGCCACTGCACTCCTATAAAATAAAGTGTTTACAGAACTCTATTAGTCTTCTGCTTATATCATACACTCAAATCAAACTTTTGTATTATTCCAGATACTATTTTACTTCAAACTTTAGCATTCCAGTCTCCTACTGTTAGAATTATGTCATTGTTGGTGTTGAGTCAACAAGGTATTTTTTACCAAACACAAGATTTTTTATTTGTTTCATTTTCTTTGATATGCTACAAAGACCAAGAAAATATTATATCATTGTTTACCTGCATAGAGCAATAACTAATAGCAGAACATATGATGAAACATTTAGAGAGTTTGGGAAGAAAACAAGGGATAAGTGGTCTGAGGAACCAAAGAAAAATAGTGATAGGAAGTGAAAATAGCACATATTCACCTTAGGGTTTGCTAAGGCTGTAGACTTTCCAATTTCATTGGGGAGTGGGGAGGAGAAAGAGAGAAGGAAGGAGGGATGGAGAGAGAGAGAGAGAGAGAGAGAGAGAGAGAGAGAGAGAGAGCATTGTTCCTGCCACACCTGGACTGCTGCCCCCAGCTGTAATACTTACTATTCCCAAAACCAGAAATCCTCTGCATATTCTGATTTTAAATTGCTGCAAAAGCCAATGAAAGAAAAAACTTTAATCCCATTCCACTTCTCATGTTTCCCTTCCTTAATGTTGCAAAGTTTTTTGCTCCTGACTCAATTTCTTTTTTTTTTCTTACATTTTTCTCCCCCCCCTTTTTTTTTTTCCTTGCTCTTCTAGGAATAATCTGTGACCTTCATGGCATTGGCTCAAGAGACCCAGAATGTGCCTTTTTTGCACCAAAAAAAAAAAAAGATGCTTTCTAAATGAAGATAGTATTCTGTTCTGCATGAGACAATGTGCATCAATATACCAATATACCACTGTGATTCTTGACCTGGATTACACTTTAACCTCTGGCCCACTGGATACAATGGTGAACATTCAGTCTCATTTTAGAGCATCATATTAATCTCATACAGAAATACCTTGAACAGATCCTGATTTTTCTTGCAGCCTTTTCCTTGCAGTTGGTGCCATGCAGGAAAAAACTGTTTTTTGCAGTTGTCATTTAATTTGAAGAGATCTGATAGCTTAGTTTTGAACTTTGTTCAAAGCAGAAGATAATTTATATCAAATCTTATTGGTGTAACAAATTTTCTAGCCTTTCAAAGTGAGCTAACTCCCCTTGATCAATATTTCTTTTTTTAACATGAACAATATTGAACATTTTATTTCTCTGAAACTCTAAATAACATGTAAGCGGTTTTTTAGGTATTAAAACTGATTTCTTCAACAATAAGACTATATTGCCCTCTGGTGCCAAAGAACTGCTATTGTAAAGCCTGTACAACGAGCAGTATGCACAAAAGGCATTTGCACGATGCAGGAACAAAATTGAATGCATTCGTTTTAGATAATGACAAGTAGTGATTTCAATATAAATATAAATATAAATATTGATGCTTGCAGATTTGTAGTGATTTGCACTTATTTTTCAAGATGATATAATGAGTTTTATACTTTCAAATAATTATTCAATCAATGAACTAATTAATTTTAAATTTTGTGATCATTTTAAATTCTCTGTTTGTTTACTAACATTTTATTTTCCATCCACTATATCTTTTCTCAGTTCCCTGACGTTTCTTTTTATGTGGTAATTTTTAATAATTTAATTTAATATTTATATTAAGTACTGTTATTAATTTACTGTATTAGCAATATTAATACTATTGAAGGTGATGTTAATATTAAATTATGAAAATCTGATATAATTATTAAATTTTATTCTTTAAAGGTTTTTAAATTTAAAAAAAAAAAGAACTGAAGAATTTTTCCATAGACCTCGAAGTGGCAAGGGAGAATTTTCATTCTGATTATTGTAGGAGTGCTGGGGTATACATTTATCTCAAAAGGAATCCAAACCACAGTTCATTCCACAGCTGTACTGTTGTTTTTTTAAAAGGATGACACTGCTTGATCCAGAGACTAGCTGTCTCCTAATTCTTCACTTAAGAAGCATTTATTTTAAATTCATGGCAAATTCAAACAATACTTACAAGATTAGTAGTCATGCAGCTGGATGAAATGAAGCACTGACCGTCCCTGATGCTTTGATTCTTCTTGAGGGAAATTATATAACAGATAACTTTTGCTTCCCATGCCTTTATGTCATTTCTGTTTCCTCTTTTTAATAGCCTTTGATGCCTAAGCTGAGGTAGACTGACTTGAATAGCAATGAGTGACAACTATATCATATTAAAACATATCTCTGACCTTGGGGAGAGGCATAATCCATATTCATAACGCCATTTAATTCCTTCATTAGTGACACAGTATACCTAATTTATCTCTATAATCACACCAGCCATTTCCATGTCAAGGAAAAAAAAGATTCTGATTCTCCTCCCACGTACTTGAAGGGTATGTAATAATAGCTTAAAACATCAGTTCTGTGACTACTTTGAAATACACAAACAGTTTAGCAAAGTGATATTTCTCCAGCTTCTGAAACAGCCAATGATTGCAGCAATCTTTCTCTCTGCTCAGTTCATAATTGCCCAATTAGTTATATTCTGGATGACAATTCTCAGGCCCGTATAACCCCTGATCTACACAGAATGTATGCAGGAGAATGCACCCAGATTTGTTATCTTCCCAAAATAAAATCTTGACACCTTCTATATTATTTTCTACTTTTTTCAGATAGTGTTTATGAAGTTCAGAGACAACTTTGCATCTAAATATTGATCAGGGTCAGATCCCATTGTAGTTTTCATGTAAGTCTCTTCTCCAAAAGATGAAAAGAAGCCAGAGGACAACTAATGCAAGGAACCATGGTCCAGCACTCAAGGTAGTCGTCCTTTTGAGTTTGGAAACTGTGACCTTATTGTCTCACCTGGTGTCATTAAATAAGAAGGTAAAGGGTTATAAGGCACAGGAAAGGTTCCTTGGGAAGAAAGCTATGCTGTTTGCAAATCTGCATTTGGAGCTGAATTAGGGGACAGTGTGGGGAGTTTTGAATAAAATGCCACATTTGGGAGTGATCCAATGCCAAAATCAACTTCCATACTTTGTAACAAGGTATCTTGTATTTTGCTATGAAAATTTAGACTTATTAGACTCCAGCCAAACTTGTACTTTCTCTGTGTCTTTGGGACAGGAATTCTTATTTGGGGGAGGGGGGCTTGGCTGACACTTAAATTGCCCTTACCCTACATTTTCTTTTTCACCTTTTTGCCTGATGATTGGGAGAAGCTTTAGTTTATCCATCTAAATCTACTATTATTCTGCTGGGCCCACTTGCTGAGACCCAGCAGACCCAGTTGTATTTTCTCTCACATTTATCCCTAGCACTAGCACTTTTTAGCTGGATCACAATCTTATCTGAAAGGGTCTCAGAGAGAGATACAGATAGCCCTTATTTAACAAACAGCCATTAGCAACCATTCAAAATTACAATGCATTTTCCCAGAGTTACTTATGAAAAGGGTTTTGAAGTTCTGATGGCTGCAGACATACACACACATACACATGCACAGTCAAATGTTTGCATTTTAGACACTTTGCATTTTAGACACTTTTTGGCTCACATTTATGGCCATTTGTGTGGTCCCACATTCACATGATTACAATTTTCAGCATTTTTTGCTGGTTTTCAAAGTTTACTTCCAGTTTCTGGGGGGGGGGGAACCAATGCTCTCGTTTAATAATCATGGTATTCACTTAATGATTGCCACAAAAAAAGGTTGTAAAATTAGACATGATCACATGCCTAATGGCCACCACAACGTACAATCATAATTCTGGGTTCCATTAGAGTTATAAGTCAAGGACTACCTATATTACAGTTAGCTACTCACTATATAGGGTGGCCAGCTGGAACCACAACAGCCTTTGAAATGTGTATGTTTTATGTATAATTAAGCAGCAGCTCTTAATTTACACCCATTCCTATTAGTTGCCTCAAATTGCTTCTATATTTTGCCTAATGTTGAGGCAAGCCATATTCAGATATCGGTAATGTATCATACTGCATAGTAGATTAAAGAAAGGAATGCTTGCTTCATTCAAAATTTGTACAAGGCTAAACCCTACAAAGAGTAGTCAGCCTAAAAGGAGAAAAGACTTAGGAGAGACATGATAGCGGTATTCCCCTACATGAAGGGACCCCACAGGGGGAGATAAGCACCTGAAGATAAGACAAAAACAAATGGGTGGAAACTTTACAGAGGGAGATTCAGACTTGAAAGAAAAAGTAGTTTCCTCTCCATGAATGCTATTAAGCAATGGAACAGCCTGACTCCTGAAATCAATGGAGGTTTTCCAAGTAAAGATTGGACAGCCATTTTTCTGAAATATATGAGAATTCCTTCACTGGAGTTGGAGGTTGGAGTACAAGACCTCTAATGGACTGTCCAGCCCTATTAAAAATTGAGCTTTCTCAGGAAAAATAATAAACAAAACCTAAGATCCAAAGTCTGTCAAGTCCAAACTTCTGTTTCCAATGCAGTCCGCCAGGAGCCTCTAGGAAGCCTATAAAATGATAGTAGGATATAAGTGCAATAGACTCTGTTGCTTATGTATTCTACCAGCAGGGAAATAGCGTAGAGGTAATGGACCTGTTTCTCTGGCTACTGAGCTTCATTTGATGGCACCCAGATCAAGATGAAGATGTGAGAACTGACATCCACTTCACTGCAGAATCCCTCATTGTAGAAATCACCATCAACTGATGAAATATATAGAAACTGCAGGACAAAAAAAGGCAGGGTAAATGCTCAATTATATCTCTATTGGCTGTTCAATTCATAAATTACAGTTTTGGTGACAGTGGCAACAACAATGAAGATAACTGTATCCTTTTCCCACACAAAAGCGTTCATGGCCATTGACTATAAATAAATAAATAAATACAGAATAATCATAAAACAGGATTAAAACCAGAATTAGCATAGTATAATAATTACAGACATAAAAAGCTAGCTATAATAAAAACCATTATAATGCAATAGAAAGAGAGAACCACAACAAATGCCCTTTATAAAAGAGGCTCGGAGTGGGTTTTGAAGTTTAAATATACCCAAGAGCAGTGTTTGAATAGTTGCTGCATCTTTCTTGACTCTATCCCAACCCAACACTTTAAATGATATCCCTAAAGACTGGTGAAATAAAAGCACTGGGTTTATTTTAAGAGAGAGTTTTAATGTTAAATAGTAGGAAAGACCTAGAGATGGGGGCAGAAGGAAATATAGCTTGTGGAGTCACATTTGAAAGGTACCTTAGAGATCATTTAGTCTCAACTCCCACTCAGTACAGGATCTACTTTTTAACATTAATTTTATTAAAGATTATACATACAATAATAAGACCTAATACAAACTAAAATAAAAAAATAAAAAAGAGGAGGTGCAAAAAAAAGAAAAAAGGGAAAGAGGAAGGTCAGAACATTTTAAGAAAACAAAAGGAATATATAAAGAAGTGACTTTCAACCTTCATCACAATTTTAGTAATTTATCACCTCTTCTTAAAATGCAACAAATGGATCTCTTCTTTTCTTATCCCATCTCTTGTATATAAACAAATCCATAAAACATTGTCATTTCAGTCCTGGTGACAGCAAAAGATCATTTAAGGTTAGCATAAATAACAACATATCTATATTAACCTTGAGCAAATAAATCAACTTTACATTGCTTCCTTGAATTCTTTACATTTTTTTCTTTGTTCCTTCTTATGAAATTCTTCAAAATTTTAACAAGATTCTTTTGTAAATCCAATATAGTAAAATTATCCAGGTCACTGTCTTGGTTTGTATATCCCTTTTAATTATTAAAACATCAATTGATTTCTTTTGTATCTCCAGTGTAACATCTTTTTCCATACTATTCTTGCAGCTTGTCCTTTATAAATCTACTTTCAACTTAGTCTCAATCTTGTAAGGTAAAACTTGTTCCTCTTCCATAACATCTTAGAAATACACAATCTTCCCACAGAGGGAGATGTCTCTATTGAGACTATTAATATTAATTTCTGAGTCCATTATTCAAACATATTCTTCAATATAATCAATGTTGAAATATTTTTTTCCATTCTCTAATGTAAGTCAAGTTATGTCTCTTTTTTCCTTTAATCTTTTAGTTCCCTCTAGTGTTATTTTTTTTTAATGTTATCTTCTTATCTTTTTCAAACAAATCCAAAACAAAAGCATTTTCCTACGGGAAGGAGTCTTTATAATTAATTCTAAAATTTTATTTCAATTTTTTCTGTACCCTTATTTGATTTGTAACTTTCTAAAAACAGAGTTCTAGTCACCCATTTGCCATTTATTCTAAAAGACATTAAGTTCTTAAATTTGTAGTTAAAGTTTTCTTTTATTGGGATTGAAGAGAAACTCACCCAGTGCTGTCAAACCTGTAGATAAAAGGTTTCTAATAGCTTAAAAGCAGTTAACAAGCAATTTCAGAAAGTGATTAGAAATGAAGATATCCAAACATAGTGTTGTTTCACAGAAGCCAATCAGAAGAGCAGTATGGGATCTACTATGACAAATAACAGTTCAGCCTCTGTTGGAATACCTCTGGTGAAGAAGAGCTCACCAGCTTGTAAAGCCAGGAAGTTCATCCTAATATCTAGCCTTAACCAACTTCCTAGGAACTCCAACCCATTGGTTTTCAACCTGCTCTCCGGGAGATAAAGAATAAGTCTACTCCCTCTCTCGACAACCTTTAGATGTCTAAAGACAACTGTCATATCTCTCTCCAGTCCTTGTTTCTGTTGGCTCCACATATCCAGGTGCTTTGACCATTCCTCATAGATCTTGGTTTTCAGATCCTTAACCATCTTGATGGCTTTTCTCTAAATTTGCTACAGTTTGGCACTGTCCTTTTTACACTAAGATACTCAAAACTAGATACAGTAGTCTAAATAGAATCTGATTAGGGCAGAATGGAATGGCACAATTATGTCCTGCAGTATCAATGTTATGCTTCTGTTATTGCACACCAAGATAACAGATTCATTTCTGACAAGTGCATCACACGCTGCCACTTCATGATTAAGCTGTGCTGAACAAAAGGATCCAGTTCCTTTTTCTATGATGCCAGGCCAGCTTTCCCTGATCCTATAGGTAACCCTGTTATTTTTCCTAACTAGATGCAATACCTTACATTTCTCCTTATTAAATGCCATCCTACAAAAAGGCTACTCAAGCCTTTTTGAATCTTGTCCTTCTTGAGCCTTCTCCCTTTCATCTAGCTGCCTTTCTAGGCATTGTGTCATCTACAAAGTTTATAATTGTCCTTTCAACTCCTAATCCAAGTCACTGACAAAAATGTTAAACAATATAGGGCCCAGGACAGAACCTTGGGGCATTCCACTTGATACTTCCTTCCAAGATGAAGTGGAAGAATTGCAAACAAAACCTACAAGGAGGAGAGAAATCTAATCTATATGCAAGACTCTATAAAATGCTCAAGAGAAAAAGGGATGTGTGCAGGAAATGGAAGAGGTGAACACAAGGTAGTGTCCAGAAACTGTAGGAATTATGTCAAAAAGCCTTAAGCTCAGAAAGACCTGAGACTTGCATGAGATACTATTTCATATGTTCTACTCCTTTAGAGTAAGTTGTAGCTTTCCAGGTGCTACATGCCAATTGAATTATCCCACCAAATTTCAGTGATCTTTATCACAGCACATTAGTTTTGTTAACTTAGGATTTCTTTTTCTCCCTCTTTATTTCCCACACTCTGTGCCTCAGTGTAGAAATATCTGAAATATTGCGTGGCACCACCTACTGGCCTCAATTGTAATTTCCTGTGAAAATCTGAGCCCAACTGTAGCCTCCTGCTTATTTTGGTTCATGTTCAGCTTTCTTGGCCCCTGTCCTTGGCTGCATATTATGTGCACAAACTCCCATGTGAAATGTCCTAGTTTGTTTCCTGTTCATTTGTTCTGATTATGACTTTCCCAGAAGCTGTCTCTCAGGGAGAAAATGAAGGGAGGGAGGGTGGGGAAGATCTGTACCCATTATCTCTCCTGCTGAAGTCCCCTGCTAAACTTCTGTTGACTTTCCCTGGTCACTCTCTTAGTGATTTAAAGATCCATAGAATTATGAAGGCTAACTGGTTGATCCGGTCAGTAATGGAATTCACCATTTTTCTGAATAGGCTTCTTTAGGATCACCAGGAAGGATTATTGCAATGCCACTGTTATAGTTGAAACCACAGCTGTCTTATGTTACACTGTTAATGGAAATGATTCATAACACTCTATAATGTAAAGTTTATATGCTTTGGCAGTCACATTTGATTCTAGTTTTTAAAAACAGCTGTGTTGCTAAAAAAAACACATGTAATTTGGTCTTGAGCTACATAAGGCAGTTATGGTTGGCATTCCCCCCCCCCCCCAACATCATTTTTTAAATCTCCTAAAATCTTTTTTTTAAGTCTCATGAGAGTACTTTTTAGGGCTGCTGCTTATCCTTTTCTCCTATTCTTTTTTATGTTCTAAATTTCTCCAGAATTGCTGTTACATTTATGTGAAATGAAAATGTATGGAAAGACATACAAGTATTTCTCTGTTATCCTTGTAGATCTTGCAGTTGTTTGGGGCAGGAAGGAACTTTAATTAAATCCTCAAGTACCCCTTGCCTAGATCATCTTCCCATAATTTCAGGCAAATCTTTTGTTGTTGTTGTTAGTTGCGAAGTCATGTCCGACCCATCGCGACCCCATGGACAACGTTCCTCCAGGCCTTCCTGTCCTCTACCATCTTCTGGAATCATTTAAGCTCATGCCTACTGCTTCAGTGACTCCATCCAGCCACCTCATTCTCTGTCGTCCCCTTCTTCTATTGCCCTCAATCTTTCCCAGCATTAGGCTCTTCTCCAGTGAGTCCTTCCTTCTCATTAGGTGGCCAAAGTATTTGAGTTTCAACTTCAGGATCTGGCCTTCTAAAGAGCAGTCGGGGTTGATCTCCTCTAGGACTGACCGGTTTGATTGCCTTGCAGTACAGGGGACTCGCAGGAGTCTTCTCCAGCCCCATAGTTCAAAGGCCTCAATTCTTTTGCGCTCAGCCGTTCTTATGGTCCAACTTTCACAGCCATACATTGTAACTGGGAAAACCATGGCCTTGACTATACGTACTTTTGTTGGCAGGGTGATGTCTCTGCTTTTTAGTATGCTGTCTAGATTTGCCATAGCTTTCCTCCCCAGGAGCAAGCATCTTTTAATTTCTTGGCTGCAGTCCCTATCTGCGGTGATCTTGGAGCCCAGGAAGATAAAATCTGTCACTACCTCCATTTCTTCCCCATTTATTTGCCAGGAATTGAGAGGGCCAGATGCCATGATCTTGGTTTTCTTGGCTTGAGTTTTCTTGGCTTTTCTTTCTTGGCTTGAGTTTCAAGCCAATTTTTGCACTCTCCTTCTTCACCTGCATCAAGAGGCTTTTTAGTTCCTCTTCACTTTCCGCCATTAGAGTGGTATCATCTGCATATCTTAGGTTGTTGATATTTCTCCCGGCAATCTTAATTCCAACTTTTGATTCATCTAGCCCTGCCTTTTTCATGATGTGCTCTGCATATAAGTTAAATAGGCAGGGAGACAGAATACAGCCTTGCCAGACTCCTTTCCCAATTTTGAACCAATCAGTGGATCCGTGTCCAGTTCTCACTGTTGCTTCTTGACCCGCATATAGGTTTCTCAAGAGACAAATAAGATGGTCTGGTACTCCCATCTCTTTAAGAACTTGCCACAATTTGTTGTGATCCACACAATTAAAGGCTTTAGCATAGTCAATGAAGCAGACGTAGATGTTTTTCTGGAATTCCCTAGCTTTCTCCATGATCCAGCGTATGTTGGCAATTTGATCTCTAATTCCTCTGCCTCTTCGAAATCCTGCCTGTACTTCTGGAAGTTCTCGATCCACATACTGCTGGAGTCTAGCTTGTAGGATTTTAAGCATAACTTTACTTGCATGTCAAATTATTCTATTCAAATTATTCAAAGCACCAGAAGGCAAGACAAGAAACAATGAATGGAAATTAATCAAGGAGAGGCGCAACCTAGAACTAAGGAGAAATTTCCTAACAGTGAGAACAATTAACCAGTGGAACGGCTTGCCTTCAGAAGTTGTAGATGCTCCGTCACTGGAGGCTTTTAAGAAGAGACTGGACAGCCACTTGTCTGGAATGATATAGGGTCTTTTGCTTGAGCAGGGGGTTGGATTAGAAGACCTCCAAAGTCCCTTCCAACTCTGTTATTCTCTTATTCAGAACCCATGTGGCCAGTAACCTTTCAAAAGTGGTAGTTGAAAGATTATTATTAAATGGTTTATTCTCTTGTTGTTCCATTACACCTCCCATAGTTTAAGAATTATTAGTAGGGCAATAATATGAAGATAACTTTAAACACTTGGCTCCAGCCATTTCTTTTCATGCCTTTCTCCAGAGCCAACAGACAAATGGCCTGGGGCTTGAAGTTCCCCATCAATACTTGGCATCGGGTGAACAGACTGAGCAAAGCAACTGGTCACTCAGTTATAATAACTCTCATTATGGTAAGCTCTCGCTCTCTCCCTCCCTCTCTCTCTCTCCCATGGACTTGCCTTTTCTCTATTTCCAGCTAATATACATTAGTATATGTAAACAATAAGCAAATGTTGTTTACCATTTTGTCCTATTTTTCTTTTTGCTTTGAATACAGCTATAGATACAACTATAGATTTGCATTGCAGATAGTCCTCAATTTACAATCAACCTCTTCGCAACTATTGAAGTTATGAAGGATCCTGAAAAAGCTACTTACGACCCAGATTCAAAGTTCCATCATTTTCCCCTCCTCCCATCATCACATGACCATATTTTGGACACTCAGCAACCAGCCTGCATTTAAGCAATTTACAACCTTTTTGTAAATGAACTTTCTGGCAAAAAAAAAAAAATGACTGCCGCAGGAAAGATTATAAAATTCGGCAAGGTCATGCAATAACCCTCTTTACGATCCTCACGACTTACCACTTAAATTGTGGGCTCAATTATAAGCCTACAATCCATGAGTCGAGGACTAAATATATGGTGTCTTTCAGAGTGTGCAGTTCATGCTTGCTCCACTTCAGTGTACTGTTTGAAAAGATGAAGCAGACCAATGTTGCTCTTGACTAATTCAAGGCTAAAGATGTGCAGAAACCATTCTTATCATGACTATTGGTTGGAAACCAGGTGATTCTCCATGCCATTGGTTCAAAGGGAGCTTCCTGGACTATTTCAAAAGACCTACACAGATCAACTGTATGGTATGCCCTACAGCAGTGGTTCTCAACCTGTGGTCCCTGAACCCTTTGGGAGGGCCGTGATGTCGTCACAGGGGGTCTGTGAAGGCTTGAAGAAATATTATGATTTAAATCTTGGGTTAAGGCTTGGGGGTCCACGGCCATGGTGCATGGCCACAAAAGGGGGTGCGGGGTGAAGAAAAAGGTTGCCCTATAGGAAGGATGGACAAACTGTGGTCCTCCAGATACTTTTTGCATTGTAATTCCCATCATTTCTAACTACTGGCTATGCATTTTAGAATTCGTGGTAGCTGGATAACATCACCCTTCCCTGCTGCACAGAATAATGTTACTTCCCTCTTTTTTCTTTCTTCCTTCCCTGCCTTTCCTGCCACATTTGACTTAACAATTTATAATAAGCAAGCCCATATTGAGCCCTAGAACTGATTTCCTTAATGCTAATTTTATGGGGGTGGAAGCAGGTTGTGTCTGGAACATTGGTGTTCCTGTATAATGTCCATGGAAATTTGCCAACCTGGAAAAAAAGTCTGCTCTCCATTAACATTTTTTATCCTGTGGAATGATTCAATTATGTTCAAATTTTGTTTGCAGAAAAAGAAAATAGCGATAGGCAGCTGTTTAATGTCAAGAGGCCAGATTCTGATCAGAGAGTGGAACTGTCGGCTGCAGCTGTAAAACTGCTGGCTTGTGCTGTGCAAATTAGTTTCTAATTTACACCGCTAGAATGGGGGAGAGTGCTCAGCTGCCATCTGTCTGGTATAAAGAGGGATTAATCTATTCACAAACTCCTAAATCACAGGTGATTTGAAATCATGCCTGAGTCCCAAGTGGTTGCTGAAGTATAAGCATGCAGGGAAGGAAAACCTTACACTTACTTGCCTGTCACCATCACCACAACGCTGAAACTAATAAACCTATCTTCATTCTCTTCCCCCCACTACCATGTCACCACCAAAACTCCCAAGAACAAACATAGTAAGGAAGAGGTAGCACTGCTTGTCATGTTGCCAATTTAGCAAAATTAAGTACAGGTAGTCCTTGATTTACGACCACAACTGAGCCCAAAATTTCTGTTGCTAAGCAAGGTAATTGTAAAGTGAGCTTTGCCCCATTTTACAACCTTTCTTGCCACAGTTAAGTAAATCACTGCGGTTGTTAAATTAATATCATGGTTGTTAAGTGGCTCTGGATTCCCACATTGACTTTGCTTGTCAGAGGGTGGCAAAATGTGATCAATGACACCTGGATACTGCAATCATCATAAATACATGCCAGTTATCAAGTGTCCAGATTTTGATCACGTGACCAAGGGGATGCTGCAATGGTCGTAAGTGTGAAAAACGGTCACAGGTCACTTTTTCAGTGTCGTTGTAGTTTGAACAGTCACTAAATGAATACTTATAAGTCGAGCACTACCTGTATGTGTTTCTCTTTGACTTAAGATGCTCCTTTGAACCACATCTGGCTCAGAAAGCAGGAAAAACAAAATGGCTCATACTTTGAGGGAATATTCAATAGACAATTTCTATTATTTGTTTAAAATATGCACATTTATAGCGATAGCAATAGCACTTAGACTTATATACTGTTTCATAGTGCTTTACAGCACTCTCTGAGCAGTTTACAGTGTCAGCCTATTGCCCCCAACAATCTGGATCCTCATTTTATGATCTTCGGAAGGATGGAAGGCTGAATCAACCTTGAGGCGGTCAGAACCGAATTGCTGGTGTTGAGTGGTGAGTTAGCCTGCAATACAGCATTCTAACTACTGCACCACCACGGCTCAGTTATACTGCAGTGAATCTCCATCTACTTTACTGAACAAATGTTTTCAATACTATAAATGTATAAGATTATTTCTGTAATAAAACAGATAATTTAACACTGATCATAATTATTTCTCTACACTATCATGGTCTGTCAAATGGCAAAGTCAATAAAAACCATAAAAACCATTTCCAGCATGCACCTAAATTGCAACAATCAGCGTAGCTTTTATTTCTGGGGGAAGGAGGGTGGCAGAGACTATTAGGATGTTTTGAGTCTCAAATTTACCTTAATTTAGGGGAAGAATGGGATAGTAATATGCAATGCATGTGGACATTCATGGTATACATTTTCTGTACACCTTTTTAAAAAACCATGTAAAACAAGACCTGTCAATCGATTAAGCAGCCTAACAGCTCAATTCAGTGCATACTTGCACAAAATAAATATGATGAAGCTTATGTTTTAAGTAAGAATTCATAGGGCTTTAGACCTTTGGGTATCTATCTCTACATCTGGATTTACTAAATAAGGCCATTATGTCTTTTTGGATGATTAATTTAAAAGTTGTTGGTAGAAGCTGTTGCACTGTGATTTTTTTTTTAAAAAAAAAAATGCGATCTTTCCCCAGAGTCTCTAGCAATAATATATTTAGTGGGTGGGATCTATGAACCGTATCCTCAGCGAATATTGCATTTAAACAGGCCTATTTAGCATTGCAACTGCCACATAGTGTAGATATTGCCTGGTATTTGAACCATTCATCTGCTGACAATTTTTTTCTTAATAAGATTTTTAACGACCAATGCCAGTTCTGATCTGATGGAAAACATTGTTATAGCATGAACATGAGTACATGCAGCTTACAAGAAACAAGGTGTCATCTACAGCCTACATGTCAGACAGTGATTTATGGGGAGAGAATAGGGCTGCCAAATATTTGCAGCCTTCATTTATGATTTGTTAGAGAGGATGCATTTTCTAAAAGAAAGTAAACTTCTAGGATGGTTATGGTTGTGTTGTTGGCACTTTGTTTTGTTTACAATGCAATTCAACTGCCATGAAATTTATTCATCTAGTTTAATAGCAGTAATACTTTAAACAAAAAAAAAAAACCTTTATGCATGCCTGGAAATTGTCCTTGAATCATTGGACTTGTGTGAGTTTATGAGTCATCAGATTCTCGTATCCATACCAACAGCTGCTGCAGATAGACAAAATTATTGCATGAGTCTTGCTAAATGCCAATTGTGAAAGAATGCTTTCCTTCCAAAATAATTTTTATTCAGCAAAGAATCCGTTTCTGTTACTTCCCTGTCCCCCGCTATTTGTCTCCCACTCTCCTCTTCCACTTGCTTTACAGTAGAGCTGCATTTGGTTGATCACAAAGCACTCATCCACCAAAATCCTCCAACTATAATATAGTCCTAACTCAAAACACAATCAAAAGATATTTATATTAGGGGGAAGTACCTAGATCAAGGCATTAAATTGGAGGAAAGCCCTCACAAAAACATAGGCACTCTAGAAAAAGGCATTAAAAGATATCTTTTAGGACAGGGATATCAAACTGCTGGCCCGCAGGCCGGATGCGTCATGGCGAAACCGCGTCCACCCCATTGCCAACAATGGGAAAAAAGTCACGACACGTCACAACACGTCAGTGACATTGTGAGCTTGACACCCCTGTTTTAGGAGAACTATTCTCAGTCTTTTGTGCTGAATTTGCAAACAGATGCAAAAATGGGTTGGAAAGAGTTTACAGTTGTGGAAATGAGAAATTGAGGAAAAATGGAAGTGACAATTTTATGTCTGAATATGTTGGACTAGATTCCTGACACTTTTCAAAGTTACTATGCCTCTTTTCTCTTCTCTTCTCTTCTCTTCTCTTCTCTTCTCTTCTCTTCTCTTCCTAAATAATTTCTTCAGCTGCTCAACTGTAGCTTTTTTGTTTGCAATCAAGCATAAATCTTCCATTCCAAAACCCACTTATCTTTTGCTCTTTTGTCTCTTGTCAACTGACAAGCAAAAACAGCTCTTTGTAAAACTAAAGGCCAAATGCATTCTAATCATTGTCTGTTATGCAAACAAGGCTGCAGTTTCTATCTACTTCAGTCTAAAACTGTTTTTTTTTTAAAAAAAAAAACTGGCTCCCAATTCCATTAATAATAGGAGAAACGCTCACACTAAATATTAATGCAATTTCATAAAAAATCTGGCAAAAGAAAAGACGGCCTGCTCATTCAAAGTTTGGGATCACTCCAGGTCAGAGAGAAAAGATTGTAGCATCTGTATAAAAATGTACAGAAAATGAATACTGACTGAATACACTAGGAAGTGGTAGGAATTATAAAATATCTTGTCTTTTGGATTAGGTTTACACATTTATGCCCCAGTGGTTTGTTTATTACATTTATGTCCCACCTTTCATCCAGGAGCTCAAGTCAACTTGGGAACTTTAAGATGTGTGGACTTCAACTCCCAGAGTTCTCCAACCAGCAGATCTAGTCCTGCTTTAGACATGAAAATTACCTGGGTGACTTTGAGGCAGTTAATTTCAGCCCACAACATAAGGGTCAGGCAACAAGCCGCTCAATCAGTTCCTGTCACAACCAATGGATCAACACTCAGTTGATCCCAAAAGTAGTGAAAGTAGTATTTGCAGGAAAGTGCCAGGAAGAAAAAAAAAAGTTAAAGAAAAAATGCTTACTCATAGGACAAACCAAGAAGAGATACTCTGATTTTTGTTATTTTTAATTTCCTCATAAAAAATGAAACCTTGGCAAAGCTTTGCCTCTTCAAGCCAGGAAGCATCTGTTCTTTGGAGTCTTTTCATTTTCATGTCAAGGAATATGTACAAGTGGCTTATGCTTAAGACTAACATTTCACAAGTGCTATTGTACAATTATACAGCTCTGCACTTCAAAAGCTTGGAGAAAAGTCCCATAATATTGTAACAATGTAATATAAAACATGAGTTATTCAACAAGATTTCGAGAACACAATTCACTGAGCCAAGGGCTGAGTGGAGTATTAGATCTTTTTCTGAGTACTAATTGAAAACAATTCTGGTAGTCCAAGGCCTTTAAGCCTCTCCAAGAGTTTAGATCCACCTTCAGCTATGATGTCACAGAATCATAGATTCATAGGATAGGAAGGCTCTTTGGAAATCTTCTGGAATTCTCATACCATTCTGAGACAAATTACTATTCTACCTTTCTATGAAAACCTCTACTGATAGAGCATTCACAACTGTGAGAGACAGGCTATTCCATTGCTTATTAGCTCTCTTGGACAGAATCGCTATCTCTATCTCCACCTATCTATCCAATGGTTCTTGTCCTACCCTCAGGCACCAAACCCTCCATTTAATAGCCCTTCAAATATCAATGACAGAGTATTACTTGGCCTCCTCATATAAATGGTTTCCATTATAGAGATAGCATTTAATGTAAGATTCTAAAAACAGTGATTCTTCAAAAAAAAATAAAAGTTTTAAGCCTGGAAAATATATACTGTATATATGGGAAAACAGAGAAATATACAATTGATGTAGAAAAATACACAGTAGCAAATTGGTGCCATAAGCTCAGAATAACATAGAATACAGCATAAATTTGGAAGGTAAAAGATTTTGCAAATTCTAAAGATTGATTTGGGGGATGGGCGATTCTACAGAGGAATCTGTGGAGTTAGAATTTATGCTTGAACAGATCTTTGCATGGCAACGTGGGTTGCACGTACTATAGTCTTTTAAAATACATGTGGTGACAGAGGAATTTGTAAAGAAAAAAATAGTACTAAGCCCTTAATGCTTAACGCAGGTTGTGTGTTATATGGTCTGGTCAGAAAGTCCCAGAAAGGGAAGCCTTTGTGTGAAAAGTCCTACTGAAAATATATCATGTAAATGCTAAAAACTAAGCAAAGTTGATAAAGAGACCTTTGATGCAAGCTCTCTCTGACTTCATCTTGACGGATTTTTCCTCCATGTTTTTGTCAAGAATGGATCCTGGGGGGAAAAATAGGAAGGAGGGAGGCAGGGAGGCAGGGAGGCAGGGAGGCAGGAAGGCAGGAAGGCAGGGAGGAAGGAAGGGAGGGAGGGAGGGAGGAAGGAAGGAAGGAAGGAAGGAAGGAAGGAAGGAAGGAAGGAAGGAAGGAAGGAAGGAAGGAAGGAAGGAAGGAAGGAAGGAAGGAAAGAAGGAGAGTGAAAGAATTACTGCAGGATGAAGTATAAAAAGTTAGAGAATAGATGAGACAAGAAAGAATGGGCATTGATTTGCAAAGATAGAAAGCATGAAAAGTTAGAATTCCATCAGTATGTACTTATATTTATTTTGTTAAGAAATATAAGAAATTACATTAACTTACTATTTCTTCCCTTTTTTATGCTTGGTTGGCATTGCTTACCCCAAATGGGAATAGTGTAATGGGTACGATGAACAAATAGCAATGGAGTGATTGGGAACTTCTTCCACGTTTCTTGCTCTACTTGCTGGAGCTCTGGTTGTACACTCCTACTACAAAGTATGAATTGCAAAACCATAAAGGCAAGTTCACACCAGTTGTTTAGCTAAAACAAAATAAACCCCATTGGGCAATTGGACTTTGGACTAGATATCTTACATCACCTATGACTTTCTACTGCAAAATCTGCATTTCCTTTCTGTTTTCATAAGGTTGTTCCAATCTCTTTTTTTTCCACTGAATTGCAGTAGGAATGACTGGCATTGAACCTTGAGCTTCCAGGCGTGTCCCTCCTGTTGTCCTTTGCAGATTTTGCTAAATAGAGTCAATGTTTTGTGTGAGTACATCAGACAGACACCCATTATGAAGAAACGTGGAGTCAGGGAGCAGTTGCAGCATGGAAGTATTTGTTTTTTAAAAATCCAGTTTTAAACCCAGATATAAACAGTGGCTCTCTTTTGCATACAAAACAATGTTTAGAAGGCATGTGGCCTTTGTTTTTACAAAGAGCTGCTTTTGCTTGTCGGCTGAAGAACAGGCAAAAGGACAAAAGGCATACAAATATGCTTGTTCCAGATGGGAAGATGTCATGCTTGGCTGTAAACAAACAAAAAAGATACAACTGACCAGTTGGAAAAATTGCTAGATTAGCATCCTGTCATCTCACCTAAAGGATATTAGATCAAACATTTATGAGAGGAGAATGAATGGGTTGAGAAGAAGGGGCAGTCAGAGAAAGTCACGGTCAGATAGATAAGATCCTGAAAAAAGAGATTGAGAAGTTTAAAGAATAAAAGGCAGTGAATAAAGCTATGCAGGGACATTGCAGAATAAAGGATGGTTAGTAATAGATACATATGGAAAGGTTTGTTGAATGATGTTGGCATTTGTGTATCTTATGTTTTAATTTCTTTAACTTATATTTCTGACTGCTTTTCTGTGTTGTGTTAATATTGCATGGTGGTAATATATGTATGTAAGTATGTATGTATTCACTTTTTCATTCTTTCAAAACTTGTCAGGTCTAAAAACTGTTTTGATAAAAGGGGCACCACAAGGAAGTCATGTGGGAAGGAAATCAAGTCCTTCAGCCACACAATTTTCCCACTATAATCAGACAAAATGTTCCGAATCACAAATTAGAATAGACCCTACACAAATATTAAAATGCAGTGCCAATCTAATCCTCCCATTTGAGCTTGACTTGAGATCTCAGGAGAAAGAAACGTGATTGGACTGTACCATTTCAGTCTACCACTAAGGACGTACATGTCTGAATTGTCCTACGAAAATCTGAATTTGTATATTGAAAATATCATGGCAGGTGGAATATTGGATTAGAACTTTCCTCTTGTCACAAGGTTTTCTACATGGCCATATTTTACCAAACACAGATTTACCACCTGAGAACGAAATGTTGAAGTTCAGTGTTTAAAGTTGTAACTTAACTTAATCAGCACCTGAGTGATTTTATTATGCAATGTATGTAAACACAGCAAAACTAGCACTTGATATCTTCAACTAATCTATTAGGAAAAGGTTGATATGAAGCAAACTTAGCCCTGCCCCTATGTTTTCCCAAGAAAAGCAGATAAAGAAGAATGCTACTGAAATCACCGCACCCTTTCAGTCATCTAAGGCAGTTTAACACTCCAGCCAAATCCTGATATGTTTTCTGACTATCAGGAAGCCTTGATTTGCAGCTTGGAATTTTAGGCTGTAGGCTAGGAACACCAATGTCCCTGCAGAACTTATTTTAATTCCTGCCACTCCCTGCCTCACACGGATTTTTCAAAGGTTACTTTAATAAGAGTAGCTGATAATAAAAAATCAGAAAAATATATTGCAAAACACAAGCCTCTAGCATAATATTAACAGAATGCCCCTGAGTCATACATGAACACTATATACATATTTGCCAAATGAAAAAGCAGTGGGTGGCTTCAGACTAGTGCTTCGTTGCTCAGTTGCTCAGAAAAGATATGAAGATGTGGGATTATAAAACCAAATGAAGGGCTAGAGGAGACGACTAGGAGCACCCTCATATTTCTCTTTGAATAAATGGATGAATTGAAGCTTATCATACTATTTATGGCCTCTATATTGATTATACAAGTCTCACATAGCAGCCACTTTTTGAGTGTATGCATGATATGCTATCAAGAAGCCCAACTGTGTCTCCCCAGCAAGAAAGCTTATTAACTCTGGACTACAACTATTCCAGCTCTCAAAAGATTGCTGATGGCAATTAGTCTGGAGAATTACTTCTCTGTCTGTTAATAGGGCTACCATATCTAAACTTCAACCTCCAGACGACTACTAGATGGCAGCAAAGAGAGTTCTCTCCCCCTCCTTTCCTGCCCTCCTAAAAAATCTCAGCTGTTGGATAAGTTATTTATTATGTTGTTATAATGTTTTTACCTTGTTTTTATTCTTTATCTGCCCAGTCATGTATTTGAGATCAGCAACTGTATAAAATGAATGAATGAATGAATGAATGAATGAATGAATGAATGAATGAATGAATGAATGAATGAATGAATGAATGAATGAATGAATGAATAAAGCGGTCCTTCAGTTTTCTGCAGCCTAGATAAAAGAAGAGCTACTCTTAAACTTCCCAGTACCGTTGTGGCAGCCATAGCTGGGAAGGAAGAAGCTAGACTAGCTTGCCTTTTGATTTTATACCTCCTTCTATTTATCAAATTCAGGGTCAGACAGTTCAATCTTCCTCAGAATAAGGTTCTACATTTTCTTATTCTATATTACTGACTGTATGATTCAATATTTAATTTTCAAAGGCTGGCTTAACCACAGACCTATGCATGACATATCAGTTGGGCAGCTCTTATTTTTTCAGAGTATCACTTCATCATTTTCATTCAGTGTCCCCCCTACTTCTCTGACATAATTGGAAAGAATTGCATACATAGAGGAAACATGATGACAATTGGTTACCAACTAATGCTGTGACTCAGCTGGCAATCCTGAATTCATCCACATGTCAATTTTCTCAGAACCTTCTTTACCACTAGGGTCCAGAAATGGAAAGCATCCTTAACTGATAGCCAGACACATTGATTGACTGATTATGTATAATCAAGATGATGTTGACTTGTAGGGATAGACAGAGATAGATTTCCTCTATCAGCCATAAATATACGGTAGATAGCATAATGTGCATTAATAGGGGCAACCATAAGCCAATAGATGAGGGGCAAGTGTCAGCCCCACTAAATGGACCACATCATGAAACCAATTGTAATGAATTAAGGAGGTATCTGCCTGAGTTATCTGGCGGTTCTGGGCTTTAAAAATGCCCTTTTACCTAGGGAACAGCTCCTGATCAAGGCAATTGTATCAAGAATGCCTCCTCTTGAGTTGCTGCATGGCATATCTCTGATAGGCATGACATCCTCAACAGGGCATTTTCATGCCACATAGTATGGAACATAAGAAGATGCTTTATCAAATATCATGCAAGTAATAGTACCTTACAAATACTTTGAACAATTTGGGAATATTTGCCTGCAGGCAAACATCAGGTCATTAGCACCCTCCTGTTCATGTTCCCCATGAGACTGATATACTGGATGTGATACAGAGCCATCATAACTAATTTTATTGGTATCTAGCTTTATACAGTATGTCTTCCATAAATTGTTTCATTCCCCTTCAAAGCTATTCAGATTGTGTCCGTCATTATGTCTTATGGTAGCTAATTCCATAAATTCATTATAAGAAACAGAGTGCATTTTCACCAGTTCTTGAATGTTCAACCATTATACATCACTGGATGACCCTGAAGGCATTTCCAGTCAGTCACTGTTTCCCTCCAAACACACACAATCATACTTTCTTGCCTTGTTCACAAATGTTTTCACCATTAACTGTCATTCTCTCTAATGGAACAATAGTAAAATGCAAACTCAGGGCTCTAGGTAGCACACAACCCACCTGTCCCTGACCTTGTAGGGTTTATACTACTACCATGCAGGGAAGCAAGCAAGAAAGCCACCTCTCTGATTCACTTGAGAGTACAGTAGAATGGTAATTCAATGTCATCGTGCTTCTGGAGGGAATAAGAGAAAACTAAGATCCAGGAGATGAGTCAAAGTGGGAATCAATAGAAATTGCTTTCCTGACAGCTCCAGAAGAGACTTTGCATTACTATCCCCCCAGTAGTTTCTGTGGTGCAATTGCTAAGCCAGAAGTTAATCAGCTGAGCTGCAAAAGACTCCTAATAATTTATACCATCATAATGAAACCAGGATACATGGACTGGTGTAGCCCAGGTGCATGGTGGGGCCTAAACCAAATAGAAGTTGGTTTGGTTGTGCAAAGAGAGAAAAGCTTCTTCCAGTCTGATTTTTAATACTATGCTTAATTTTACACTCCTAAATAGTCATCCTTGTAAGTTGCTTCATTTGAAGGTGAAAAGTTCTAACCACTGTAACTTTCCTTTAATGGAATTTCTCTGGGCCCTTTTTGGCAATTGCTTCTACTCTATTCTGAGGTCAGAACTATAGAACTGCAAAGAACCAGTATGCTATTGCCAGTTTTACTTTTCATTTCATTCCTTTTCTAACAATGAGTGTATTCAGATAACACCCATTGGTTCTTTTACACATCTCACAGAATAAATAAAGTGAGAAAGAATAACAATGGTGGGAATCAATCCATTCTTCTGATTAATGTTCAAGTTTAGATCTCAGACTGTTTCCTTTTTCTTACTGGCACTTTTGTGCTTTTATGAACAAAGACAAAACTCACACAGTACACTATGTTGCAGTTTGTTACCATCATGATTTCGTGAATAAAGCACAGTTGCCTGGGTTTATAAAACATATTAGTAATGCAATTAACCCACTTTCTAGGTTTACATAATAGAGATACTGAACCATACACCAACCCAAAGAACTAGGTTTCTTTCAACAAGACAAAACGAATCAAGCTTAATATGTTGTCCAGCTATTCACTGGATACACATATTGTGCGAGTTCAGCAGCTATGTGGAAGTTGCTTGGCTTTCAAAAGTTGCACACTGGGGGATAAATTACACAATCTGGAAAACCATCATGTAGCTGAAGAGCTAAAGCTCTGGTTTCACTTTATTTTAATGTTAAGTATATTTGAATGTAAGTACAGGACAGCCTAGTCCAGATCAGCATCATTTTATGCAGAGATGGGAAATGTAATCCTTCAAAATGTGGGTTACAACACTGGTATTTGCAAGCAATGGGAGAGTCACGGATTTTTTTTAAAGCTGAGGTTTGCACAAGCAAAGCTTAAGTTTTGCCAAATCCCTTCCCTCTGTGGATATTCTGATTTTACTTGTGCAAGCCTGGTAAAGTAGGTTTGTACAAAGTGGAAAGCAAAGCCCTGGGCAAGTTTTAAGAGATGGCTAAGCCCAAAGGTCTAGACATCTGTCCAAATGCATAAGTTACAGCACTTTTATCTACTGTAGTTAGTCATTTAGCTGTTTAAGTTTTATGGGGAGTTGCAAAAATTCATTTGTTATTTTGAAGGTGCCTGATACATTCCCAGGTTATTTTCCTGGTCATTCAGAGCAATCTTTCAATTGTCATGTTTTGTGAGATGGATGGCTATGTAGATTTGCTAAATAAACATATATAGTACATAAAATAAATGAACCTAATTCCATCAACACCTTTGGGGAGACATTTTAATTCTGCCTCTTCTCTGTTTGGTTTAATTAAAAGGGACCTTTTTTTTTTTTAAAGAACTATTAACACTTGAATCGCATTACTTTGTGAGGGCAGATGAGTGGGAACCCAGAAAGTGAGGATGGCATGTACAATCATTTGATTAGCCCCACACACACACCAACACACACACCAACACACACAAACTTCATTCAGGGCTTTTTTTTTTTTTTTTTGCATGTTCACAGCCATCTTCTTGGACCCTTTTTTGGACCATTTCCCCCACAAATGCCCATGTAGCAGACCAAGAAGGTACATGACAACCTGATCACAATTATCCCCAGACTACAGGGGGGTATTTTGCAATACTATTTGAATTATACATGTTCGTCAGATTCTTCCAACCAAGATATGGTTATCAATCATAGTTTGAGATTAAGCTTCAAGACTTAACTTTTTGGCTTGCCTTGGCAGAAAACTCACAAACACAGCTTGGATTGATTAGAATGTTTATTGCAGGCCAAAATGATAAACATATGATTTACAATCACAAATAAATACAAATACAATATGAACAGTGCACTATAGTGCAAAGGTAGCAGGGACATGTATCACTGGTCTACAAGGAGAAAGCCTTGGAAATGAAAGTAGCTTAATTTTACCAGAATTGGGTCACTAATAAAGGAAAATTAAGTCCTGAGTATTAATTGGCTCCAGTTTCCAAGATACAGCTTCAAGTCAAAATTGCATAAAAATAATTCAAAATTATGAGTGGGTTGTGCGATTATGCTCCATTACTTTTCTGCAAAATGTGATATAGCAATGAGAATGGTGCCACACCAATCATTATAAATTTATCTTTTTATTGATACCAATAACATACCTTTCCATTCATTTATTGGTTTTTCATGTAACATTTTCATGCTTTTTCCATGAAAAACTGACAAACTCTAACATCACAGTCTGGTTTGGAGGCATCACTGCTTCAGACAGGAAGGCGGTGCAGAGAGTGGTGAGGATGGCCGAAAAGATCATTGGCAGTTCCCTCCTTCCCATCCAGGACATAGCACAGAAGCGTTGCTTGAGCAGGGTCCGAAAGATTATCTGGGACACTACACATCCTCTTCACAACCTGTTTTCCTTGTTACCTTCTGGGAGGAGGCTTCGTGGTATCCGTAGCAGAACATCCAGATTCAGCCATAGTTTCATTCCATACAGCATTAACCTTGCGAACTCTCAAGCTTCCTCTTTGCGTTATATATTTAAGATGGACAGTATTTAATATTTATTTCCTATGTATATGTAGGGATGTGGGTCTATATATATGCTGTTCATAGTATGTTTAGGTGTGTGTCATGTATGTGTTTCACTTTGAGAGCGGGCAACTAAATTTCATTTTTGATGTGTGCCGTTGTGCCCACAATATAAAAATGACAATAAAGGTTATCTTATCTAAACGACAAGGTTCCACTATTATAATCTGGAGCCCAGTAGCACTGCCTTACTCTTAGGCAATTCCAAATCCCTGACCAGGTCATTTAGTTCACTCTTTGAAATTAGATGTAGTTCAGGAGGAACATACGATGGGCTAAAGTTTGGGTCCGCTGACATCAACAGCCCCAGATCAGCTCCATCTTGTTCATCATCTATATTTTTCAAAGATCCTGGAGCACTGGAGAACTACCGGAGGACTGGAAAAGAGCTGATGTAGTTCCCATCTTCAAAAAAGGGGGAAAAATGGATCCAGGAAATTACAGACCTATCAGCCTGACCTCAATACCTAGGAAGATTCTGGAAAAGATAATCAAACAACGAATCAGCGAACACCTAGAGGCAAACAAAGTCATTACTAAAAGCCAACATGGGTTTGTCAAAAACAGATCATGCCAGACAAATCTTATTGCATTCTTTGACCAAGTGACAAAATTAGTGGATCAGAGGAATGCTGTGGATATAATTTACTTGGACTTCAGTAAGGCATTTGATAAAGTAGATCACAGCCTACTACTTGACAAGATAGAAAAATGTGGGGTAGACAGCATCACTACCAGATGGATCCATAGCTGGCTGACCGGCCGTACTCAGCGTGTGGTCCTCAATGGAACCGCATCTACATGGAGGGAAGTGTGTAGTGGGGTGCCCCAGGGCTCTGTTCTGGGCCCAGTGCTCTTCAACATCTTCATCAACAATTTGGACGAGGGGATAGATGGGGAACTCATCAAATCTGCAGACAACAGCAAGCTGGCAGGAATAGCCAACACTCCAGAAGACAGGCTGGAGAAGGATCTGGACAGACAGAAGGATCTGGACAGACTTGAACACTGGGCACTATCTAACAAAATGAAATTCAATGGTGAAAAAAGCAAGGTTCTACATTTAGGCAAGAAAAACCAAATGTACAGGTATAGTATAGGGGGTACCTTGCTCAATAGCAGTAACTGTGAGAGGGACCTCGGAGTCCTAGTGGACAATCACTTAAATATGAGCCAGCAGTGTGCTGCAGCTGCCAAAAAGGCCAACACAGTGCTAGGCTGCATTAACAGAGAGATAGAATCAAGATCACGTGAAGTGTTAATACTACTTTACAATGCCTTGGTAAGGCCACACTTGGAATACTGCATGCAGTTTTGGTCACCGCGATGTAAAAAAGATGTTGAGACTCTAGAAAGAGTACAGAGAAGAGCAACAAAGATGATTAGGGGACTGGAGGCTAAATCATATAAGGAATGGCTGCTGGAATTGGGTATGTCTAGTTTAATGAAGAGAAGGACAAGGGGGGACATGATAGCAGTGTTCCAATATCTCAGGGACTGCCACAAAGAAGAGGGAGTCAAGCTATTTTTCAAAGCATCTGAAGGCAGGACAAGAAGCAACGGATGGAAACTGATCAAGGAGAGAAGCAACCTTGAACTAAGGAGAAACTTCCTGACAGTTAGAACAATTAACCAGTGGAACGACCTGCCTCCAGAAGCAGTGAATGCTCCAACACTGGAAGTTTTTAAGAAGAGACTGGACAGCCATTTGTCCGAAATAGTATAGGGTTTCCTGCCTGAGCAGGGAGTTGGACTAGATGACCTCCAAGGTCCCTTCCAACTTTATTATTATTGTTATTATTATTATTATTATTATTATTATTATTATTATTATTATTATTATTATTATTATTATTATTATTATTATTATTATTATTATTATTATTATTATCTTCTTCATCATCTGAGTCTAGAGAGCAGAATTCTGGTGGATCTGGAATTGGCAAGTCCTCAACATGGGGAACAGGACGCAGTACGGATGGAATGCTTGGATATTCCACAATCCACTTCTTCTTTCTTGAAAACTCTTTTGCAATTGGGGGAACCATGTGAAAAGAGCAGTCGCTACTATGATTGGTGGGTTCCCTCCACACCATTGGAACGGCAAAAGGCATGGACTTTTTCTTCTTGTTTAGCCAACGAAGCAAATAAATTACACATGTAATGCAACAATAATGAGGGGCCCAACTCTTGTTCTGATTCCCTATTTTGTAATCAAAATATACAAAATATTTACCACTGCCATCATGCTGCACTTTTGAGATGCAAATGTAACCTTACCACAAATGTAGCAGATGTTATCTGCATTGTTTACACAGTTTTATGGCATCTTGGCTTCTGAGGAAAAATATCACACAACTGTTCCTTGGAAATGTTAGGTAATAACACCTTCAGAAGCCACCAAATGTAACTGTATGATACATAGATCTGACCAAGACAAATGTACCTTGCAATAAAAGAACAATAAATTATAGTTAGGTGATAATCTTTAGTCTCAAAGTGAAGATAAATTTATACACTTCCATGTGGTACCATTTTCATTGTTCTACCGTACTTTGTCGAGAAGTTACAAGGCATCATGATTATTAGACACCTCCCTCCCTTGTAGGCAAATATACTCGCCTGTGTATAAATCTTCATCGTGAAATATCTTGAAAACTTTAGCCAACCAGCACTTTTATCACCTGTTTTCTAATTTATCTAATCAAAATATATAAGAATTAACACATTTTATCTCGGAAGTCAATAATTTCCCAAAATTTGTATTCTCTGGACTTTAAACTCAACTCTTCCTCTTTCCTCTTTACAGATTGTTTGAGACTTTGAAATTTAAAGGTTGTTGTATATTATTGTTGTGACCTTCTTTAGCCTAGGAACTGCTGGTTCTCTCCTCATTGGCTTCAACCCTTACAAATATTATTTCTAAATGTGTATCATCTCTCCCTGTATTGATCATCTGCAAACTGCCTGCAGTTTTGTACTGGTTTTTAGTAGAGGAATGATGCATTTACACTTTTAGAGTGACATATGGCCATTCTGCTAAAATATGGCGCAGCCCATTACATTAAAAGTATACCACCCCCTAGGCACATGTTAACTCAGCTTTGGGACTGAATTTAGCTCAACCAAAGACATATCTCTGGGGTGAGAAATCTGTTAGTTGTCAGTTGTAGGTTGTGATTTTCCAGGTTGACTTAGCAACTTAGAGTTACAAATACTTTTTTTAAAAAACTGAAATATCTGGACTAGTATCAAAACTCACTTCCAACAGCCCACCTTTGTCTGTGAGAGGCTGAATAGCAAAGCTGGGTATTTTGAGAAAGGGCTAAAACCATGGATTTGAGCTTCTGCCAAAATTATCCATGGGTCACAGTGTTGTTTATTATTTAGTCATTTAATTATTGGCTAATTAATCACTATCAGTTATTTTGTGATATAGAAGGAGGTTGCAGAAATTCATTTAACCCTTAGGGAGTCACATTACTGCACAATCTGGGAATATCAATTTTAATCCATTTTTTAAGTATAGTTACTACTTATTACAATTTATTTTACTATTTAAAATAAGATTTTTTTTTCTTTTTTAAAAAATGACTTATTCAATAAAAAGAGAAGGGAATTCTACTTTGTTCCAAAATATTCACACTGTGAAGGTTGACTCCTTGCATTGTCCAAAAAAAAAGCACTACAGAAATATTTTACTTTGAATAGAGTAAAGTGGAAATCTACCATGAGTCACTCCCAGCAGTAGCCCTAAAAATAAAGATGTTGTAAAGGCAAACATGCTAGAATGATAAAACGTTGAGTTTAACCCTGTGGTCTACAAATGGATTGACTCATTATGAGCCTTGCTTTGTGAGCAAAGAGTCACAGAGGCACCGAAAAATAGGAAACTGCTGTATCCTTTTGTTGTGTGTGCCTCTGAGTCACGTCATCTGCCAGATCTGCAACTGGCCCCCACCTTGTTGCTCTTCTGAAAAGCCCTGAATATGTAGTTTTGTCAGTGGGCCTGGGGACCCCAAATGGAGATGGAGCTGATCAAGTGGTTGATTTGATTGTGTTGCTGCTGCCATGGGGTGGGGGGGTGGGGGTGGGACTGGTATGGTTTTAATGTTGTGGGTTTTTTAATGTTGTAAGCTGCCCTGTGTGTAAGTTGGGCAGCCATCTAAATTTGTTAAATAAATAAACAAACAAACTACCTGGAGAGGACTCTGCAAATTTTCTTGGCAACATTTCAACAGTTTGCCATTGCCTTCTTCCTAGTGCTGAGGAAAAATGACTGGCTCAAGTTCACCCAGCTTAAGGCAGAACTAGAACTCCAGCCAGATGCTTTAACCACTGGCTCTTGAACTGTCTCTGCTTCCTTAATCAGGCTATTTATAAACTCACCGTTGCTATTGCTTAAACCAGAGGAACTCAATCTACAGACATATTCCCAACCCCAGTACCCAATTAGTAGCCCCAACCTCCTTAGGCAGAATTGACATTTTCAAAATCTTTTGATTTTTAAAGGTTGGAAGAAAGCTAAGGAGCAAAATGGGTTAAGAATTATAGATATTCACAATATCCACAGCACTGCTTAAAACCCTTGTTGAAATATTAAAGGCAAAATGGAAAGAATGTTCAACAAATTTCAGCCACAGGCAGTCCTGTGTTGTCACTTTATAATCTAAACCCCCTAAGGCAGGGGTAGGCAACCTTGGATCTTTTATGACTTGTGGACTTCAACTCCCAGAATTGCTGGCTGGCTCAGGAATTCTGGGAGTTGAAGTCCACCAGTCATAAAAGAGCCAAGGTTGCCTACCCCTGCCCTAAGGGCTCAAAGAGAAAGTGATCCTCCCTCTCCCACCCCCAAACAAGACTGATAAAGCTGGTAACTTGATAGCATTTTTTAGCCATATTTGAGATGCCAGAGGTTGGACCTAAGATTTTTGCATGAAATGCTTGGCTCTACTAATGAACTGCAGTTTTTCTCTACCCTCCCCTGGATGACTTGTTCAGAAATAGCGTACATTTTTAGATCTGCCAAATTAATATGTTGGCCTTCTGATTAACATGTTCAGGTGGCAAGTGATGGGGAGGGGGGGAAGAAGCCCTTTATGGTGTCAGAGTTCTGGACAAGATGGGCCCATAATAATCTAAGAAAAAGTGGCAGTTTTAGAATGGGACAAGAGAGATATACAGAAATCTCTGAGCAGCCCTCCAAGGCACATGCAGTGTGCAACCCAGAAAGTTACTTTAGAAGTTTGGTGTAGTAGTGCGCAACTTCTCTCCCCACCCCACAAAACAATGTCACCTATTCGGATCGGCAGCTGCTCTCCGGAGTTAAAAAGTGGCCTATCACAAGAGTAGCTCTCTTACGAGAGGAACCGATGCCCCCCTCCAGCTATTCCTCTACAGCCTGGAACTTCCCGCCCACTTTCCCAACGCCACCAGCCAGCAGAGCTAGCCCACATTTAGCGAGATCACTCCGTGCGAAGAGTCTCGCAGTGCAATGAGAGTCGGCAGATGTATCCCTCCCGGGGCAGCGGAGCGTAGGATCGCGGCTTTCGCTCCCCAGAAAATGCTGGATCACAGTCATACGGGGCATAACAGCAGAACCGGTCGGCAATGCCGGCTCCGCCCTGCATGAGATTCAACCCGGCGCCCTTCCCGTTTTTCCCCACGCCTTCCACGTGGGAGCGCAGGCAGGGCTGTCTTCTTCTGGGCTTCCTTCCACTTTCTAGCGCCAGTGCGCTGCCTTCTCGTTCGCGGTTGAGAAGAGCAGGCGCGGCCGGGAGCGTCTCTGTCCTGAGCAGCGCCCATCTGTGGAAGACACATCGGGTTTCTTTTTCGCCTCTGTCCTCGGAGCCAAAGGGAGAGGTTTGGCCGCGAAGGGATGCCTCTCTGGTGATCCGGGGCTGGAAGCGGCAGGCCGTGAAAAAAGAAGGAGCGAAGGTTGGAAAAGAAAGAAGAGAAGCGCCGGGTAAGGAGGGGGCAAGCTAGGTTGTCAGGGACTGCCGAGGGAATCAAATTTGGGAACGAGGGGAGAAGGGGAGTGAGGGAGTGTGTGTCTCTCTGTGTGTGTGTGTGTGTGTGAGAGAGAGAGAGAGAGAGAGAGAGAGAGAATTTTGCTGCTTCTAATGATTACTGGGCGATATTTCTAGCTTACTTGTTTCCCCCCAAATCAAAACTTTTGTAGCGTCGCGAAGAGTCACAAAGCAGCTTAAGATTGGGAGCATCTATTTATTTATTTTTTTGAGACGCCTCACTGTCTCGTTCTTTTTCTCCATTCTTCTTCAACGCCTTCGAGCTTTGGGCAATAGTGGAAAGTTTAATTCCCTTCTCCTGCCTCCACCCAGCCGCCGCCGCCGCCGCCGCCTTTCTACTGTGCCCTCTGCGGTGGCTGGGTAGCCTGGATGGGTCCCAATCTGGTGCTTTCCAGATGTGCTTGTACTTTAGCTTCTGAAATCCCCAGCTATTTGACCACACTGGCTGACTGTTATGGGAGCGTTAGTCCAACTTCCCTGACTGGCACCAGGTTGGGAAAGGTTTCGACATACTTTCAGACAGAGCAAGGGAACTAAAAAGCAATGTACCATATTCTACTCTTTTTATGTGCGGCTGAATGGACCTGGCTGGTGTTCCATGGTTGCTAAGTGACAATGTCTGCAAAATCAGTTGGTGGTAGTTGCTTAAAGTTCATTAAAATGGGCGCAAAGGTGTAATTTACTGTACACAGAGTCAATGAATAAGTATAATGCACTTTCCTCCCCACACACTGAACCCTACTTTATATGCAATTCCTTCCAATTTTCACTTTCATTTCAATTTCAATTCCAATTCAATTTCATTTCCAATTTTTGCTCCGCCTTAGAACTGCAAACACCAGAATTTTCCCTGCCTTTCTTTCCCTCCAGGGCAGATTATGCAAACACGAAGAAGGAAAGTTAGGCATTGAAGCTGCCTTTGTCTTTGGGGGTTGGGTGTGTTGTTTACCAGCTGCCATTTTTTGGGAGTTCTTCTTCCGTCAACAACAGATGCCAACACCTTTTCCCTAGTTGACCAGCATGAAAAGTTTACTTCCAGACTACTAGCCATGGCCATCCAATTAGGGAAGTACTCTTTAAGTGCTACATAACTATCCGAACTGCACGTAATCACATTAGCACAGATTGCAGATGCCACTGAGAGTTATTAATCGAATTTAAACCACCGAGAATGTTGCGCATCTTAAAAACAACTTACTACAGCACAAAATTTCATGGATTACAGCCCAAAGCATCTGATGCCAACGAACTTTTCCTATTTCCTATTTAACGGCAATACTTGAAAATGATATACCTGGAAGTGATATATTTTCATCCCACATTTTAACTGAAACTAATTTCCAAGGCCATTACTTTCTTCAAAAACATTTTATAATAATGAAGAGGATGAAGTTGCTAGCCATGAAAAGTTTAATACTGTCATATTTCCTGCAGTTCTTCTGCCTTGAGCTACAATAGGGAGGGGTGTATGTGTGTTGTTTTTGGAGTCTCACATTCCAGTGGAAGTTTATTCCCAGGGAGCACAATGGACATTCTTCCTGAGTGCGTGTGCATGGGTTTGCTCCTTCATTGTCTTCTGTGGCTTACAAAGCATCTTTGTGTTATCAACCACAACTGTTCTGTGAAGGCTAATTTTTTTTGGCATTGTTCATTTTGCAGTTTCATTTTCACCCTATTCACAATTCGAACCCAATATCTTCAAGGAAAGACTCTCTGTATTTGATCAGTCTGTCATCTCCTAAATCTTAGATCTTCATAAATGCCTTGCTTTCCTGTATTGGTTATGGGGAACAAATAAATCTGACTGATGCCCTGAAGTCTTGCAGATATATAGGACTTCAGTTCCCATAATTCCCAGCCAGAATATAGGGAAGACTGGACTCAAGAATCTCCTACCCAATAAGCTTCACAAATGGTGCACTGTGTGTACTTTTTACACTCGTACAGGTAGTCCTCCACTTATGACTAGTTGTTTAACAGCCAATCAAAGTTACAACAGACTTGAAAGAGTGCTTTATGGCCCATTAAGTACTTCCAGCTATCATAAAAAGTCATGTCAGTGCCCTCCTAAATGTGGTCTCAATCTGGGTGTTTGGCAACCTGTTTGCATTTATGACCAGTTGCCAAGCATGTCATGATCATGTGATCACCATTTGCAATCTTCGCTGCCAGCTTTCCCAAAATATCAGTGGGGAAGCCATCAGGAAAGGTTGCAAGCTGCTGCTGCCTGCCAGGATGGCTCTCTCTAATCTCTAGGGGCTGGCTGAAATGGCTGCCTGATGGACGGAGCTGAACTCCTTCAGCAGGGTGAAGAAATGGAGTTCAGTTCCTGAAGATCTGTACCCCCGAAGACATTCTTTTCCATGCACAGAGGAGAGCTGACATCCTCTCATGGGGTGAAGAAATGAAGCTCATGTTCTGCACCCTGCCAAAGGTATTCCCTTCCGTGCTTGGAGAGAAGCTGAGCCCCATCGGCAGACAACTCTTTCAGCCAGCTCCTAGAGACAAGAGGGAGCTGAAATCTAAGCAGAGAGCAGAGAAGCAGCATAGCAAGGTAAAGAGTGCAGGATGCTCAGGTGGGTGGGGGAGGCCCTAGGATGCCCAACACAGGCCACATGCAAGTGTCTCTCCCTGGGGATGAAAATTCTGCTTGAATTTCAACAGGAAAGATTTTCAGCTTCTTGAGGCTCCTGGTCTCCCACCCCCTAAGAGGGACCTTGGGTTCTTTCCCTGAGACTCCATCTCCATGATCACTTAATGGGTGGAAGTGCTGGGATTGCAGTCATTGACCAAAGCAGCCTCATGGGCAGTCATGGGGATGAGGATGGATTCTGCTCCTAAATCATCACCTTAACCACTACATCGGTTTAACAGTTTTGAATGGCCATTTAATCAACAGATGGGAAATTTCTTCATGGCACAGGATACATTATGTTTTTTTCTTATTATTTCAGGCTCTAGGGATTTACAGAGGGCATACAATATCTGGTGGTATAGTGATGACTCCCAAGAACATTACAAAAATTTCCCTTTTTTTCCATTTGTCCTGAGCAGTATACTGATTGTGAAATTGGTGTAAACCTCACAAGCCTCATCGTTGGTTGTGTCACTTTAGTAACACATGCAAAAATAGTCAAGGTCTATTTGCAGTCAGTGGTTGTGGTTGTCCATCTTCATCTGGCTCAGTATGTCATATTCTGACATAGCCTTCTTGGTTACCAGTTACAAGTGTTTTTCAAACCTAGTGTTGAAGATGTCCAGGACTGAATTTTAACTTGCTGTACATACACTACATGTCATCTTCTTTCTGGGAGCTTGCTTTTGTGTAATATCAAAAAATAATGTCTCCTTAAATCAAGTTCAACTCTTCGTGATTTCATAGATGTGGCAAAAGGAGTTTGCCATTGACTCCTTGGATGGTTCTGTGTCTTCCCTACCTAATCCAGGAGTCCCCAACCCCCAGTCCATGGACCAGCACTGGGCCATAGCATACCAGCAACCGGGCCACGCAAGCAGGTGAAGCCCCATCCACTGGATGCAGGCAGCACATGAAACCAAATGGGTGCTCTTGCTTCCAGCCAAATACAAATTAGGTCAGACTTTAGTTAACTGTTTTGAGATGAATCAAGATCAGTTCAGGGTGGACATACCATGTCAATTGTATTATGTTCATAGCTCATTAGGGACTAGGCATTAATTAGTAATTAATATTTTATTTTATTGATTTGTTGCTTTTCAGATTTTAATGTTTTTAAGCAAACTTCTACTTTCCCAGAAAACTGTGGTTGGTTTATTTATAAGATTTATAAAGTCACCCGACTAAAATAGTTTGACTCTGGGAAGCATTCAGCATAAAAACAAACTGTAAACAAAGAAAGAAAAAAAATGCAAAATATAAATGCAAAATATAACATGATGGCCAAGAAAACAACCCTTAGGAAGAAAGTTCCAATCAACTGTCCCCCTAATGCTTGGGGGAATAGCTAAGTCTTAAGGGCTTTTCTTAAGGAATTAGGGCCTATTGTACAACTGATGATGTTACTTAGTTTGAGTAATGAAATGACTGCAAGAAAACAACTAAGCTCAGAGAGCACCAAAGACCTCTCAGAACCAAGGAAACCAAAGAAAAGACACACTTCCTAGGTTTCATAAGATGCCAATATTTTAAAAAAGGAACTTGGAGCAAGCCTTCCTTGTGGGACCTTGTAAGGCATACAGATGTTCTTGAGAGAAAGCAGTCCCTCAAGTAACCCAGTCCTATGCCACTAGGCTACACCTTTAGAGGTAATAACCAGCCCCTTGACTCACACCCAGAAGCTTGCATTGGCATAACAAGATATGCCTGTAACTACCCACCCTGCTGCATTTTGTACCAATTGAAACTTCTAATCAGGAGACTAAAACTATAATAAATAAAAATTATAATCCTAACAGTTAAAATAATACTAAATCATCGTCATCGTGGTTGTAGGTCAAGGCATCCATGTAACTAGACCCAATTTTATGACTATTTCCAAAAAACCAAAGGCAGACACTATTGCTCAGGAATACTGCCCACTTTAAAAATTACTGCAGTATTGACAAGAATGCTTTATTATAATTAACAGAACCATCTCCCTTAGATAATGAGCCATCTTAGCAGGTTTCTCAGTCTAGGAATCTCTTTGCAGTGAATGCGTATGTAATCTAAGAAGGTGAGCTCTTCTTTCCCATTTTGGCTGATCACAGTCATCTTTTCTTCATTCTGCACATTTATATCCTAAATAAAAGCCCAGATCATCTTTCAGTTTACTTTTCTTCTAACTTGATCTTTTAATGCATGTACCAAGTTGCAGTTTATTTTAAAATGAAATACAATCCAAATAATTTTTGTGATGACATGTACTTTTTCCAAACATCATCAGTGTACTGTTTATTAGCGGTGTCTTTTTCTCTTAAAAATGTACCTCCAGACATTGCAAGACAAACTGTTGAAAGAATCAAAATGCAGCTGCTGTGATTTCACTCATGGTTATGTTGGAAACAAATATTCAGGATGCTCTATTAACCTGACCCAATTGAGAATGAAAAGTCTTGCATAGCTGGTAGAAGTCTAAGAAATTGGATAATGGTATGGTTATTTTTGTTTGTTTGCTTTCCCCTTTCTTGGCAACCGAAGCATCCAGAGGAGATTGGAATTGGAAGGGGTCACTTTGGCTACAAAATACCTTTGCTCAGTGCCGGCGTATAGATGAAGTCATTTACTCTGCTTAAGACATGCTAAGAAGGAGAGCCCACCACATTTGTCAGGTTTAATTTCTCCTACTGTTGGAAAGTCTTTTTAACATTCAGCTGGAATCTCTCTTCTTATATCTTAATTCCATTGTTCCATAACTTTCTTCCTTATGAAGATATTTTTTCACTTAGTCTTTTTCCAAGCCTTAAATGTATCCAGTTTCCTCAATCTGTCCTTGAATGACCCTGGTCATTTCCACAGTAGTGACATATAGCATCACCCAGGTATCATTGAAGCAATATAAAGCCTGCCCACATTATTATGCTGGCAAAATTATGGCTGGATGACTCCAGAAGATGTTATAAATCACAAACATGGAAAATGACCTTAGTTTCTATTCTCTTGATGTTCTCATTGCCCTTTTGTGAACCCATTCCAGTTTGACTGACTTTTTCCTAAATCAAGGTGCTCTGAACTGAACATACTGCTTAAATAGGGTCTGGCTATTATAGCATACATTAGGATTATTAGTTCATATGGTTTGAAAACTATACTTCTGTTGATGCACCTAAAATTACATTTGCCTTTTTTCAACCCTATCACATTGCTGATTCATATTCAGACTGAAATCAGCCCTAAATTGTTCCTCAGGGACTGTTCAGCAGTGACCAGTTCACAGATAAGTCTTTAAAAAAAACAACAGTTGTTAAAACTGTGCAAATATGGACTTCAATCATACATGCCTTTGAAAAAGACAAATGGCAAGGAGAATGCAGCAATTGCTGGGAAAACGGCAATTACATAGGAAGGAAGGAATAGCAGTGAACAGCAGTTCCTTGAGGTCTAGCAACAACATGTAACATATACAGTTTTTAAGGAAGAGAGTGAATCCAATATATGTGCTTTAGAAACTTTATTCTCTACCTAAGAGAGGGAAGAGAGAGAAAGAGGAGGGGGAGGGGGAGAGGGAGAGAGAGAGAGAGAGAGAGAGAGAATGCATTTTCAATAAGCACAGAGAAGTCCTGGCATGCATGCCCCAGCTTTTGGACACAGGAATTCAAACAATAGAAGAGTGCAAAGAAAACTGAAAAACACTTGTACGTAACAGATAGAGCAGAATGAGGGGGAAAGGACAGGGAAGACAAAGAGGACTGAGAAGTCAGCCTACGTGTAAAGAAACACAATACATTAATTTGGTAGGAGGAGAGTGAAAAGGAGAAAGATTGCTATATCTGTCCATTTTACACTCTTGGTTCTCAAGGACTGAGAACTGCATGGTGTCTCCTAAAAGGAGGGCAAGAAAGGGAAGGGGGGTCCTTATCCATAGCTACTAGCTAGAGTTGTTTGGCTGACCTAGGGTTAGGATTCCTGAAACCACAATCCCCTAGGAGCTGGGGTGTGATGGAGTGTGTACCTGAAGCAGCAGAGGGGGAGGATTTGGCCAAATCAGAGCTTTCCCAGAAAAAAACCCAGAATAAGAGACTGTATGCACTGTGCAGTCCTGAGCTGGAGACTGGAGGCAGGGGGGAATTCAGGATAACCACAGCCTATAATCTCTCAGGTTATATCTAGTAGCTTAGAAAATTATAACTTTAATTTGGCAAGATTCTATCTGTTAGGTATAAGCAAATAAAGGATTAGACTTGATTAAATCTCACTGTCTCGTCTCTGGGCTGGGCCCAATATGGGGCTAGTTCAGAGGGTAAGCGTTGCCATATTCCTCCTGTGTCTGGCCTGGTCCCAGCTGATCAGTGAATCCTATTACTCTTTCAGACTGTGAAACCCAACTCAACAGGACATTCCCAGAACCTAGAAAGATTTTGGTTCTGAGGTCTAAAGAGGCAACATATTGCAGGAACTAAACTCCACTCCCAGAAGATCAGGCGTTTCCTTGGTATCTGTTATATTTTGAAGAGGTTTTCTCCTGTGCAATATTGGAATTTCTGGAATGAGTCTCTTGAGAGAAGCTCAAAGAGAGGGTGTGCCTTTTTCACATCTACTAATTCCAAGCCATGGAATTCCATGGTTGAGGTTTACTGCTGAACGGTTTCTCACAGATCTAACATTACAGAGAGAACATCCGTATTACTTTTATTCATTCATTCATTTGATTTACAGTCTGTCCTTCCTCTAGGATATCTCTGATCCTCACAACAACAATCATTTGACATTCCATGGACTAAGAGATAGTGATTAGCTCAAAGTCTCCCAGTGAGCTCCTATAACTGAATATGAATTTGAATTTGGCTCTCCCTAATGTAACACCTAAGCTACCACTATGGTACTGAGTTTGCATTCTAATTTCAAGGGAGGCAGTTCCTTGTGAGCAGTGCTCAGTTCATCCCCATTAAATGCAGAAAATCAAGTGATACCATTGCACACATGAGCAATCTGCAAGTAGAATTACAATATTAAAAGTAAGTGCCAAACTGTTGCAGGGAAGAAAATGTGACTCAGTTGACAATCATTTATTTTGTATACCAAAAGTCCCATATTCCATGGTCAGTCCCTGTCTGAAGTTCTACTAATCAATTTAGACCAGATAAACCAATTATGTATGTACTGTATGTATGTATATATGTACAGTATGTATGCATGCGCGTGTGTGTGTGTGTGTGTGTGTGTGTGTGTGTATTTAAATGCATTGGCCACCCAACTCCAGTGGATTCTGTCTGTTGCATTGCAAGTGATTAGAAAAAAACTTCATGCACAGATAGCCTTAGTCTTACTGGTTCATGGTGAGAAAAACCATATAAATACAATCAATTAAACAAACACAAGAAAGAAATTCAGTTTTTCAAGTTATGAAAGAGCAGGAGAAGAGAAGAAAGAATTCAGACACTTAGATTGGATGTTAAAAGCCAAGAGATGTGTGGGTTTGACATCAGTCCTCATATTGAAGCATTGAAGTAAAAATCACAGGGCTTTCTGTGGATAAAATAAGAGCAAGGAGATCCTGACTTCTTCCCTATGCTCCTTGTAATAAATGGGACAACGAAACAACTTTAGAAATGAGTTCAGATATCCAGATAGATTGGAGGATGAAAATGGGTGATAAGATCCTTATCTATATATATATATAGCCAGTGCATCCAAAAGAAAATTGGCTGATTATGACAATGGTGAGTAACTACCCATGCAGAATGGGGTAGAGCTCATTTTCTAGACTTTCCTAACTCGTATTCTAAAAACAGGCCAAAGATTAAATGGAAACAAAGGGAAGCTACTCTCCGTAACATACTGGAGCTCACATTCCAGTGAGACAGAATTGACATGCTTCAAGTCCCATTGATTAAACAGTCACCAGTTAGGCCTTCTTTGCCTTCATGTTTGCCCTCTGGTCTTCCAGAGATTCAAATGGTCTTCACTTTGGCCTTTGTTAAATAAACCCTTAAACTTGGCAGTTGTCTCAGGTCTTGTGCTAGAGTGTGTGTCAGACCCCCTGTATGATTTACTAGAACCTGTGTGGTTTTTCTCTGGACATTTGTTTTATATTGTTTTAAATTTGAATTTTATAAATTGTTTTATAGTGTATACCAACCAGAGTCACAATGAGATTAGGCAGCCTGTGAATCTAATCAATCAATAAATTTATTTATTGCCTAAGATATTTAAACTTGAAGGGTTACATAATCTGATTTTCTGTTTTGTTCATGGCTCTTGCAATTGTATTTGATGATGAATCACTATAATAAAGGAGGTCCCTCTGTCTTCCATGGCAATCCTTTACCCTGACCAACACCTTTTGTATACATTTTCTACATTTCATGATGAAGAGTTCCAAATATCTTGAGATCTTGTTCTCTAAAACAAAAGTACAACCATAATTCCTTGTTTCTAAGACTTATATGAATAGGAAGTATCTAAAAACAAAGTGCTGTGTCATTTGACTAGCAGTATTTCAGAGCACTACTGAGAGACATGAAAGTATAGAGAATGTGAATGATTTGTTTGAAGGATTAAATACTGTATCAGAGGATAATCTTCTTTGACATTAATCATTTTCAGTTTCTTTTAATTAATAAATTTGACCTGTTCCCTAGCAGAACCACTGTTAATCCATTTCTTGTTGCTCTAGTTTGGCCTAGTTTGGCCCTTTTATGACTTGTGGACTTCAACTCCCAGAATTCCTCAGCCAGCGTGCCTGGCTGAGGAATTCTGGGAGTTGAAGTCCACAAGTCATAAAAGGGCCAAGTTTGAAGACCCCTGGCCTAGATGTTACACTATTGGAATGTTAACAAAGAGCAGTTTTGCAGATGGGCCCAAGGGATTGGGGAGATTTCTTGAGTAAGGTCCCAAAATTGGAAGGAAGGAAGGAAGGAAGGAAGGAAGGAAGGAAGGAAGGAAGGAAGGAAGGAAGGAAGGAAGGAAGGAAGGAAGGAAGGAAAGAGAGAGAGAGAGAGAGAGAGAGAGAGAAAGAAAGAAAGAAAGAAAGAAAGAAAGAAAGAAAGAAAGAAAGAAAGAAAGAAAGAAAGAAAGAAAGAAAGAAAGAAAGAAAGAAAGAAAGACTATTCTTGTATAACAGACTTTTTCAGTAATTGTTTCCAAATGCCAATGAGGGTGGATGGGGGTCTGATTTACAGAGCCTGCTATAGAAACTGGAATAAAACAGGGTATGCGTGTGCCTTTGTTCGCCCACTATTCAGTCATTGCAACTGTTGGAGTGATTGCTGCTGAATGGAATCACAGATATGGTTAAAGAGCACAATTTGTCAGCTTTGTCCTTTTTCTTCCCTGGGTAAATAAAACGTAAGCAACTTTATGGATTGATGCAGAGAACAATAATACATCCTAGCAATTTATTTCTACAGTGTAATAGAAAAAATTCTTAAATACCAAAATCTCAAACAGCTGGAGCACTAAGTTCAAAAACCGTTAGTATCCAGAAATGCATGCATTCTGCTCTAATTAAATTACAGGTAATCCTCAACTTAACGACCAGTTGCTTAACTATCATTCGAAGTTACAAACTATCTGAAAAAGATCTAGAACTGCAAATCCAACAGTTGCCCCTCCCCCTGTGGTTGGACACTTGGCAACACAGCTGCATTTATAGCTGTTTGCAGCATCCTGCATTTACATAACTGCATTTTACAACGGTTTTGCCAAAAACCAACACTTAAGAGTTTTCAGCAAAATTATACCATAGAGAACAATAGACCCACACAAAAAATAGAAAATCAGATTGGTCACATGACTGATTTACGAACTTACAAACATAATGGTCAGACTCCATTACAGTTCTAATTCATTTAGTACTACCTGTACTAAATTAAAGAGAAAAAAATAATTACCATAGCTAGTATGAATGTGAATTCATCCAACTGTAAAAATGCAGGTACCTTAGAAACCCCTCTGTTCTTGGGTTTAGAATGCAAAATACGATCAAGGGTTCTTATCATTACTCCATGTATGGCAGGCTGCTCCCAAGATGAAGGCTCCATTTGTCAGAGCCTGTCCTCCATAAATGGCAAGTAGTCCATCTCATAGCAAAGAGAGGAAGGGGTGTAGGTGAACCCTAAATTCAGCAGTCCATCTGCATTTAAAAAACAAATGCCCCTCTTTTGAAGACAGCAAAGTCCACATTTTGGACATGGAGGACCGCTGGTTTGAAAGAGGGGTCAAAGAGGCCATCTATGTCAACATCGGACAGCTTTCTCTCAATAGAGGAGGAGGATACGACATCATCTATCTCCAGTCTACAACACAGTCCTTTCAAGAAGGCTCCACACCCATTTGCACCACTCAGGTGACCTTGAGGACACAGATAGACCTTCAAGTGGCCCCAACAACGTTCTAAAAGAATGCAACTGACCAGCTGTCTGCATGAATATAAATCCTTCCATTCCCCACCATCCAGTCAGAGCTGAAGAAGCTTCTTGGATGAGAAGCAAAACACCTTCAAAGAAAAACAAGAAAGCCCAGTTGCCTCTTGAAAAAGCACCTTTGAGATAACCATGACCTGAATGACTGAGAATCTCCATAGACATAAACCCTAAATGTGCAGGAAAGGCAGTGTGGCTTTTCTCGCTGCCAGCGGGCTCACCATGAGGGGGCCCGGGCAGCCCCGCGCCGGACGGAGTGAGAAATAAGACACAGAGTCAATTTCTCCTCGGGATGAAATGAGCCCAGAACAAAGCCAGGCAAATCTCTTTTATTAGTTCAGCAAAATATAGGTGGTGACATGGGGCAAGCAAGGGGGGTTACATTCTAGCTCAGCAAACTATAGGTGATTTCATGAAGCAAGTACAAGTTACAAGAAGCGAACAAAAGTGGTTACATGAAGCAGGCAAAAGGCTGTTACATTCTTTCAGATAAGCATTCCATAAGAAGGCAGTTTGTGTGTGAATGTCTTATGATATCTGCACGTTGTCCTTGTGTGTGTCCGATGGACAATCCTCCATTGTTTTTATGCCTACGTGGTGCAGTTACTATGTTCAGCTATTTGCTTATGTTACAATTTGTTGCTAAACAGCTTTGTGCAGAGTTTCTCATGTCCTTGGCTCCTGTTTCATGTGAGAGCCATTGGCCTAGTCACACTGCAGGAGCCTGAACCAAACATTTTCCCAACATCTCCTCTGTTTTTGTTTTAAAAGTAGGTTTCCTGCCCTGTGAGTTGGTGGTCCTCCGACCCCCTCCCATCCAGGGTAGGTGTTGACCTACGTAATTGTATAGAATTAACGAATTCCCATTCATCATCAGAATCTAGTGCGCAGAGGGATGCCTTCTTCATATCTTCTCCAGATAGTACTGGTTGGTAATGGAGACGTTCTAGTACCATATTTTCCAAAGTACCTATTTTGCTTTGCACAAAGTGTTTTAAGCGAGTGAAAATACAAGGGCCAAATATGCATGCAAGGAATAACAATACCAGCGGTCCTGCTAAGGCACTTATCAGGGTGGTCAACCATGGAGAAAAGTTGAACCAGGACTGGAACCACCCTTGTTGTTCTTCCCTTTCTTTTTTTCTTTTATGCAGGCCCTCCCTGAGTTTGGTCATGGAGTCCTGTACTATGCCAGAGTGGTCTGCATAAAGGCAACATTCTTCTCTTAAGGCCACACATAACCCTCCCTCCTTGAGAAAAAGCAAGTCAAGTCCTCTCCTGTTTTGTAGAACTACTTCTGAGAGGGAGGTTAAAGAGTTTTGTAAGTGAGAGATAGAAGTTTCAATCCTCTCTAAATCATCATCGATGGCTGCTCTAAGGTTGTGGTATTGAGTGTACCCATGTGCGAAGGAAGCTATTCCTGTACCTGCTCCGGTTAGGCCAAGTCCTACCAAAAGAGCCACTGTGAGAGTGGAAATAGGCTCTCGCTTGTGTCTTATGAGTTCTGATCCTGAATATGTGTTATAAACTTCTTCATCTGTGTGGATGGTCATGCGTGGTATGACTTGGACAAGGATACAAAAACCTTTTGTGCCTATTACATGGCCATGGGCACAGGCTGTAAGGCCTGTGGAGCAGGCCCACCATCCGTCTATAGGTGGTATGTAAAAGAGTGTTGTGTTAATCGTGGTAAGTGTGGTGTTGCAGTATTGTTCGTATTGCGTGGGTACCAGTCCAATGCAGGTTCCCTTACCTGACATTGACTGCAGTGTTTGTGAGCCATGTTTCCATCTGCATGTGTTGTCATCTGAGGAGGTGTTGTATGGAGAGACAAACCCTACAGCCTCATAATATGGGGGTTGAACATTGTAGCAAAACCAGCAGGCTGTAGTAAGGTTAGGATGGGTGCTATTTACCAATGATAGGTGGCAGTGACAATGTCCCAAAGAGGGTTCCCAGGGCGTCTCTTTGAGGGGGGGGTCCCATGTTATTTCCCCCGTGGAGACACAGTCCCAGTGTGCGCAAAAATAGGCGCTTTTCTCCCCCACACTTGTTCCGGTGTGCTGTGTCTTTCATATAGCCAGGGCAAACATAGAGGGACCACCGCTTGATCCATTGGTGGCTAGTGATGGTGGTGGCCCCCAGCATGATGCCAAAGTCAAAGTACAGGTCAGGAAACCAGGATCCCGGCACAGCTATGGACGAAGTGGAGTTCAGGATGTTTGCGTGTTTGTCCAATACTACCCACGTAAAATTGTGGGGCTCGTGAGGATTGTGGAGGGCAAGAAAGGCGTCAAGATGCTGTCTCTCTGTCAGTAGGCAAAGTGTTGTTAGGAACATCGTTTTCTGGATCAGGCTTGGGATGATGTGGGTGAACATGGCGACCTGGAACTCACAAGGTGTTGTCTGGGAGTACAAAGTCACACATCAATGGTTGCAGGCTCAGGAGACAGGGAGGCTGCCGGCAGAGATGGGCGGGGTACTGGAGCAAAGTAGGGCCGGACGCAGCGACCACGAACCCACAAGACTTTTTCAGGCAGTTGGATTGCTGCGTAGCCTCTCCCCCAAGTGATGAGATCAGCCGGCCCTTTCCAGGTAGGATCAGGGAGTTGACGATACCAAACCTGTGGTCGGGGAAGAGAAAGGGAGGGGGAAGAAAAATGCCTCTCGGCTGCAGAGGTAGGTGGATTGCCTGTTAAGTTTAAAAAATTTAAGGTATGAAGACAAAAATTAAGGATGTTTTGCACTGCTGGGAGGCTAGGGGCAATTTTCCCTTGTGTCTGATTATATCTTTCCAGCGCATGTTTTAGCGTCTGGTGGGCGCGCTCAACCAAGGCTTGGCCTTGGGAGTTGTAGTGAATTCCGAATTTGTGAACAATTGACCACTGATTACAAAAGGCAGCAAAGGCTGCTCCTGTGTAAGCAGGACCATTGTCCGTTTTTAAAACCTTTGGGCATCCCAACGTTGCAAATGAACGAATACAGTGATTAAAGACATGCTTAGTGGCTTCACCCCGTTGAGGGGTAGCAATGATGAAGCCAGAAAAGGTGTCAATGGAAACATGAAGATATTTCCATGGGGCAAATGGGGCATATTGTGTAACATCCATTTGCCAGATTTGGCAACACTCGGTTCCTCTGGGGTTTTCCCCCATTGGAATAGAATGGGCCTGTTTGCTGCAAGTGGCACACTGCTGGAGAATAGCAGTTGCTTCTGCAGTGATTTTTCCAAATTGGTTCACAAGCGCCTTTTTATTTTGATGGAAATAAGCATGACTGTCCCAAGGAGAGACAGGAGAAAAAGACATGAAACAGGTAGCAGAGGCTGCAGCGTCTGCAATGTATGTATGATGATAATGAGTAAATATTGTTGGAGCTGCACTAATGTGATATCCGTCTTTAAAAAAAAATGTGAGGAAAAATGGGTGTGGAGGGAGAAGAAAGGAGTGTGTGACCTAGATATAAAAAAGGTTCCAATTTGATCAAATTCCATTAAAAAGAAACAAATTTTCATGAAATAGGGAAAACATTTACAAATCTAAGCAAAACAATTCTGAGTCATTTCTGTTGATTGATGGATGTATATGTCTAACTAAACAATTTAAAACTCAAAAATTTGCAAAAGAATTGCCCAACAATTACTGCCTCCTCTTTCGAGTAAAAAAATAGCAAGCTGAAACTGCAAGAGTGGGCATCAAATTTCACATCCACCCCCCTTCCTCATTCCAGACTTCTAGGCAGAGGAAGAAGAGAGAAAAAAAAATAGTTAAAACGACAGCTGCCCCCCCTCTCCTTTGTCTGTCCTTCGCTCTTAAAGCAATACAGCCAGCGAAAAACGAAAGAGTCAGGAGGGGGGAAAAAGAAAAAGAAACTTTACAAAAATCTCACCACCAAAAAAATTCACATCATTTACCATAAATTCTTTTATACCTCCTCCATAAAACTTTTCATATGCAAAACTCATGCCATTGCGTTCCCATGTTTACACCAGCAAATCAACTCATTCACTTCCACTCCGCTTGCCTACACCACCTCACACACAAATATTTCAACCTACGTCTTCCATCTTTATTCAAGGCCTTTTTGTTTGGTGTTATCAAAGAGGGTTTAGACCCTTTTCCAAGTCTTGGAAATAACACAGAACAACACAGACATATATACACAAGTATCATTAAAACAACATTTATTTAGACATATAACTTGTCCTGCAAATAGCGAGAAAAATCAAGAGCTGATGTCAACCAAACATGTGGTTCTTGTATAGGGCCCTTTACCAACTCCCATTTTTCTCACCATTCCAAGGTTAAACATAATATTCCGGGTGGCCACACATACACAGACACATATATATGAACAAAATACAATACATATTAACACACTTAGCACCGTCAGACCTTGTCTGACAGGGTTAAACTTAACAGCCACTTGAAGTTTCAAGGCATCCCAATTGTTCCTCTAAATTTTGCCTTATGGGGGTGTACAATGGCTGTGGAAAAACAAAAAAATTAGCCTCTCCAGGAGGAGCTGAAGGTCCAACTGGAGATAATTTAGGGGTGACAATTTTATCTGATCGTAACCAAGCAGGGGGGGAGGCAATTTACAGTGCAATGGTATTAACCCTACCCTCCCCTGAAAGATGATCAGCAGTGATGGCAACTGGGAGGTTCCCGCGGGCCACTGCCGCACGTACCCCTTGCCGCCAAACGGACTCAAAGATTAGGAATTGCGAAGAAGAAAGAAGCATGGTAGCAATATTTTTCCAATCTTCTGGGATCAGTTCTGCAAATCCTTTAAAGAAAGGTTTCCTGTCGCCATCGCTCTCCTCAGTCCAGCTGTAAAAGCAGACTGAGGCGAGGTCTCCGCGTCTCCACTTGGTGGAGGCGGAGGGGGGGCAGATGGCGGAGATGTTTCATTTGAAGAAACAATGTTGGAGCATTTGACCTGAGGACTTTTATGCTGCATAGAGTTGTCCTGATATGGAGGTGGAAGTGCAGTGTTGAGCGCCATGGCATCGCTCGAGTCCTTGATTGCTTTTTCATAAATTTTCAAACTGTCAACAATTACTTGACAAGTTAAAATCAAATCATAGGAAGCTTTAGGAGGTTCATTTAAATATTTCAATATGCGCTTCCATTTTTTAGACGTGATGTCCCCTGAGGGAGGATAAGTGGGATATTTTTTCCAAATGAATTTCAACAATTTGACCAAATCATTCCCTGAAATTGAAGATAAGGGCTTGCCATGGTTCATGGAAATAATTTTTGCAGCCTTGACAAGGTCTCCAAGGTCTCGAAGGTGTGTGACCTGGACCGTGGACAACCCTTTCCCCATACTCACTAGATCAGACGACCGAAGAGTGCCTCACTGGCGGTGGTATGGGGGCGTCGAGGCGAACAACTAGGACCAGCATCACGTCGGGGTCACCAGTTGTGGCTTTTCTCGCTGCCAGCGGGCTCACCATGAAGGGGCATCCGGGCAGACCCGCGCCGGACGGAGTGAGAAATAAGACACAGAGTCAATTTCTCCTCGGGATGAAATGAGCCCAGAACAAAGCCAGGCAAATCTCTTTTATTAGTTCAGCAAAATATAGGTGGTGACATGGGGCAAGCAAGGGGGGTTACATTCTAGCTCAGCAAACTATAGGTGATTTCATGAAGCAAGTACAAGTTACAAGAAGCGAACAAAAGTGGTTACATGAAGCAGGCAAAAGGCTGTTACATTCTTTCAGATAAGCATTCCATAAGAAGGCAGTTTGTGTGTGAATGTCTTATGATATCTGCACGTTGTCCTTGTGTGTGTCCGATGGACAATCCTCCATTGTTTTTATGCCTACGTGGTGCAGTTACTATGTTCAGCTATTTGCTTATGTTACAATTTGTTGCTAAACAGCTTTGTGCAGAGTTTCTCATGTCCTTGGCTCCTGTTTCATGTGAGAGCCATTGGCCTAGCCACACTGCAGGAGCCTGAACCAAACATTTTCCAACAAGGCAGGCTGACCAGGCTAAATTCTAGCCAGATATGCAAAATGTTCCATGTTTTTTGCCTTATTCTTGATGAAACCAGTGGGCTGGATTTTATTTAATTTGCAGCAATTAATCAGCAACCTTTTGTTTTTGGGGAAAAATGTTTTCAATCAATTATCTCAAAATTATATCTTGCAAGTGCTCATCTTGTCAGGGCCTGCATAATCCCTAAACCTATCCTGTTGATCAGGTATTGGCTTCGACTAGTAATTTTCTAATTTACTACAATATGGAGGGCATTCTATCTTGGCATATAAGTAGTGAATTTCATGCTCACCTGGACACATCTTTTCCAGGAATTGCACAGCAGCTGCAGAAGAAAACCACACAAGCCCAGAAAAATACAGAATTCCTTTAAGATATTTCTGACAAGTGCTGTGTACATACTGTACTCCAAACCAGATTTTTCCCTTTGAAGCCTAAGCGTTGCACAATCCTATTGCTTACTGGCTGAAAAAAAAAAGTGCTTTTTTCATGCTAGCATTCAAGTAGCTACTTGGTGTTTCATCTCATCATTACAAGTATCACAAGGGGCCACTTTTGAATATTAATGTAAAATGTAAACAGGATAGAGAAAATTCACCACCTAGTAATTTATTAAGCGATGAAGCTCTCTTACAGTAAAAATAAAAGACATGCTTCTGAAAACAACCACCTTTTATTTTAATATGCATCCTCTTCCGTGCCTGCTGAGATAACAACTATTTTTAAGTTAGCCCAGCTGCTTCTGGTTTGTCTTGATAGTGGGAAATACCCTGCTGTTTTCAGTTCGATTTTTTAATAAATGTTGCATCTCTTTTTCCTGTGCTAAATGTTGGTTGGGAGTCATATTCTTAGCTCTTTTTACATGCTTATCTCACTGAGATGCAGCCCAGGAAAGGATATGTTTGCCTTCTTTCCCCTCTGCCTTCCCTGTCTTGCTTTGGTTTTGCTTCATCTATTAGGCAGGGCAACCCAATAGAAGGATTCATTTGCATTCTGCATGATAGGCTATATATGTTATATCAGCAGAAAGGGGCCAAGTTCCCGATATCATCCCAAGAGTTGAACACAAGGACTTCTTGAAGTCAGGTTTAACTCTTTGTGACAGGTTGTGCACTGGTTGTTAACATTACAGAAGTGATTTAGCAATGCCTTCTTTCTGTGTTGTTTACATTTTTCCAGCCTAACAGCCCTGCTATTCCCCAAGTTCTAATTTTCCAGTTTAACTTCCAATCTAATAAATCAGTTTTTCAGGTCTACAAACAGCCCTTCAATTCCCAAGTGGTCCCAATCTAAGTCTTAATTACAGCCCACCCTGTTTAGAGCTGAGATCAGTCTAATCAGTCTTTTTCAAACTTAGCCACTTTAAGATGTGTGGATTTCAACATCCAGAGCTTCCAGAATTCCCAGCATAGTGGTTGGGGAATTCTGGGAGTTGAAGTTCACACATCTTTTTTCAGTCAAGTGTGAAAAACACTGAGCTAGATTGTGCAAGTAACTAATGTTTTGGCTTAATTTGCTTTCAACTGGCTTTACCCTGACCTCCCACAATAATGCCTCCTAATACTAATGTTTCTTCCATCATCAATCACTCCGAAGTGCAGTTCATTTGTTGCTCACCATACTGCAGGGGCTGGTTCTATGCCTAATTCATGGCCCTTCCTTGTTTCCTTTCTGTACTTTTAAACTTTTTTTCCTAGGGAATGCTAGGCATCTATCTTTGGATTAGAAACCTGCTGGAAATTTGTGGCATTTCTAAGTATCAACGCAGAGTACTTCCTAATTGCTTTGTTCTGCAGTTTATTCTGACAAAAATAAAATAAGAAAGAAGAATGTGAGTCAGTCACCTAGTTTTTCACTTATAACCTTGGTGGGTCCCATTCCCATACTAGTTTGGGGAAAAAATGTAAAGGATCATATTCAAATGTCAATTTTTTGCCGTGATATACTTGTTTTTTTGCCATTTATATTTTTTTAATAATTTCCCTTAGCATATGGTATATTTGTCCATTATTTTTCAATAATCTTCTCTATCCACTTTAATGGATAGATAATGGTACTTTTTTTAAATGGTCTATTGCATGACAAAAAGTACATTTTGAAGAATAATTTTCAGTTCATGTACTAACTCAAACGTGTGAAATTAGATGAAGTTGCATTCAAAAGTGAACCAAACCAATGTTCACCCCCAGGGCCTAATATTGTTAATGTTTCCCTTACCTTTGGATAAGTTCCATTGCCCTAAAGAACCTTGTTAGGCTTCAGATTTCAAACTGTCTCCTTGAAGACTATTTACAGTCCCTTATCCCAGGGGAGAGCGTCATCCATTGATTCCACCCAACAGCAGTTCCTCTGACTGGCAGTGAAGGTGTCCAAGGTCTCAGGCAGAGAAAAGTCCTACTAATTGCCTGTTACCTGATCCTTTAAAACATTTAACAGTCATTGATGCCAGGTATTGATCCCAGGACTTTCTCCTTACAAGAGATTTGTTGTATCACGGAGAGGTAGAAAGCCGAAAAATTCTCCTGCATTGTGTGTACTTACTGTAGAACCAGGAAGGCTGTCATCCAGCAAAAGAACATAACATTCGGAATGCCTTGGCACAAGTCCCCTGCATTTGCAGATTGCCAAAGACACCTGTCCTAAACCCTGGAAAGCTGATGCCAATCTGGTGCCTGTCAAGTATGCTGGACCACAAATCCCAGAATTCCCAGCTAATAGCCATGTACTGTAATATTATATATACATACTTTGGAGCGATGTGGAAAGTTAATATAGATAATACTGAATCACACCTCAATTGGTAAGCTGATTTGATACAAGGCAGCTTTCTATGCACCTAATAATTAGTAATGAATTACTGTTATTACTATCTAAATGTAAGGAGTGCACTGTAATCCCATTGAATGCAAGAGTCCAACTGATTTGTATCAAGAACAAATGATACATGCTTCACCAATTCCACAAATTATCAGGAAAATCGCTAGGTTCCAATTGGCTTGCTGTGTTTTGGAATTTGCAGTATCAACATTCTTTCTAGTATATCCTTTGTTATTGTTCATAGACAACATATTATGCAATGGTTTTTTTTCATTCCAAAACTAAAGTCAGCGGCTCAGTTTTATTGGAGGATTTATGAATTGTACCTTCCAAATCACCTGAACATAAAATGCTGTTACTGATGTGAAATCCATACAGTAGAATATTGTGTAAGCTGGGCTACAAAAATAGCTCTCTGGTCTTCCTTTCCTCCCCAGAGGGATAAGGAGAAATAGTTTTTTTGCCAACTCATTTCCCAGATCAAAGAACACAGAAGTCAGCCAGGATGAAGCTTCAGTTGCCCATTAAAAGTTTGGGCAGAAAAAGAGACCTAGTGGAAACCAATTAATTTATTCAAACCCTTTGCTCAAGTAATTTACCGGTAAAAATGTAACATTTTAACATCTTACCATTTAGCTTTCTAGAATGTCTGCTAGACTATGTTTACATCATCTCAAATCATACAGCCAACAATAAAAATGGAAGATGATGGCAACTGTAGTCCTGCATGTCTGAAGGGCCCCAGGTTGGGGAAGCTGTTACAAGTAAGCTGTGTTGTGACTTTTCTGTACCTTGTACTTCTCAGAGTTGGCATAAATATACTTTAGACGAGTATATAGATCCCCACAAATGTATTTTAAAAACCATGTGTTTGGTAGCCAGTGAGATGTATGCATAGAGAAGTCTTTCTCATAAAGATGAATTTTGTTTGTCTCAGAATTCTTCACTGCTCATGTAGCCATTCAGCACTGTGGAGATGGGCAGAAGTATCTACTGGGCAGTTCAAAATAATCAAGATGGTGGATGCAACCAAACAATTGAAACCTTACCCTTTTTTATATGAATCTTGGCATTCCTAAAAAGGGGTGGGGCTTCAATCACACAATCATGGGTGCCATCTTGATTTTTGTTTTTCCCTACTTTCTGCAAATGTATCTTGGAGACAGGATTTTTAGCATGACATTTTAATCCCTTCATATTTTATTTATTTACATATTGCCTTTATTAGTTTTACAAATAATTTAAACAAAATGGGGCAGCTGTCTGTAATTGTTATTATCACCATCATCATTATCATATTTTTAATGCCAGGGAGGAAGGAATGAACTAATAGTTTTTCTGCGTGCCAAAATAGCTTGTAACTACACTCTTTGAGATGCCATTTACTGTTCTGCCCCATCAACAAAATATCTTGGACCAGCTCTGAATAGCAGAGTAGATATTTGGTCCAGGGTAGGCATATTTCAGGGAAAATCCTAAGTGTATTGAGACTGTTTATTCACAGTTAAAAGGAGTTAAATCTGAAGGAAGCAGAAACAATATTCAACAATCCATATGGAAAAATACAATCAAATTGAACACAACTCCAGTATTTTTTCCCACATCATTTTGACATGAAGAAAGAAATACAGGAGATATTATTACTGAAGTGTCACTATATTTCTTAAGTGCAAGAGGTGCACCAGAAATCTCCTAGTGAGTCCTTTTCTGTATAACAAGCGCTTGCTTTCAGCAGAAAGAACATGACTGATCTGAACATATAAAGTTAACACCAACATCCTGTTGAACTCTCAGACAGGATAATAAATTAGCAGGTTTTTTTCCTCCATTTGGCAAATAAATAGCTCCTCTTGGAGTAATGAAAAGGGTGAAATGAAAGTTATGCTACTATTTTAAATCCCAAAGATTTTTTTCCAAGCATTTAAAAAAAACACAAAATTTAAACAGCTGAAGAAAGTACATCTTCAAATCACAATTGAGAAAAAGCTGTGTTAAAATTAATGAGGCATATTTTTGGATAAACAAGTATAGAATTGCATTATGGTTTGTACAACTTGCAATAAACACACTTTCTGGTTTTTTTTTAAAGTTCATTAACATTTTTAGCTCCTCCCCCAACCCGGAGATAGTTACTTGGGGTCTCTAAATTCTGTTTTGTTTTGTTTTTAAATTCTTGAACTTCTGATCCCAATGATAATATATTGCACCATTTTGATGTGGGAGATCCAGAAATTGTTGTAAAAGATCTGAAATAGACAACATGATTTTTTGAACCAAAGAAGGAAACAGAAAATCCCTGTCCCACTTGCGTTATTGCACCCAGTTTTGCTGAACCTCAAAATATTTAGTATAACCACAAAAAGTTGTCTACCACTGCCATAATTGGATGTATGAAGAAGTTGTCTTATCAAGATATCAAGACATTATGGTTTATTTTGATAGCCAGATAAAATTAATTACATGAGGATAGAGTCTGAACTCAAGAACTAGTGATGAGCAATGTAAGGGAAGAAAGAGAAGTTTGTTGAAGGAGTTACAAGTAACTTTGAGGTTCAACACAAGGGTAATTCTTCTATACTTCTGAGGTTTGGTGATGACATGAAGAATTGTCCTCTTTTCAAGAGAGATAGTGAATGGATTTGTGAATCTTCACCTGATCTGATCTTTAGTCCCTCAGATAGCCTGTTGCCTGCTCTGTTTCGCAGATATCTTTTAGAGAGGCAGTGTCTTCAAATTCATCACTTTTGTAGTGGGAGCCATCCCATTAGCTGTATTTGTACAAAACTCTTATCTATGGATAGCTTTACCGTAATCATCAATCCAGTTTTCTGAGTTTCTGAACCAGAAGGTTTGCACAACATGCTAGGCTAAGATTGGTTGGCTGGTTTGTAGATCAGTGTACAAACTGTGTGAATACTCCCAATCACCTATGGCTTTGTGACTTTCAAAAAAACTGAAAAAAGTGATTTAATCAAGTTCCAGATGGAATCCCTTCTAACTGATAATTGTTCTGTGATTGCAGAATTTTTAAAAGGGATATTTTTATGCCACTCAACAGCTAGAAGATTAATGCTCCCTTGTGTACAATGGAGTAAAGTATTTATTACCTTTATAAGCTGTTGGAATCATTCTACTAAAAAGCAGATTATAAATTTTAAAATTAAATATGCATCCATGTTTATAGAGCCATGGCAGGATGTATAACTTTTATGGTCTTTGAAGAAACATTTTGCTGGCAATTGCAGTAACAGAATGTTTGATTCAGTGGACAGTTGATTGGATTCAGCAGGGCTGTTCATATGTCCTTTAAGCCTTGCAGTAAAACAGAAGGCCTCAGCAATGTTTCCTGGATCCGGATGAACACTGTTATTAAAAAGGACAGGAGTGCTGAGTACAGACTGTACATATCCTCCTACCTAAGAAACAAAATAAGGATGGTGGGAATTATTGAACAGATTTCAGCTGAAAAGTGAATGTAAGCCTTTGTTCTCCCCAAATTTGGGTTAAATTAATTTAAAAATAGAAAAAGAAATGTTATTCAGCTATACTATGAATTCCCTTTCCCATGGACATATAGACAACCAAAGTATCCTGAATTTCTGGTAGAAATTCTTTAATTCTATTATGAAGTTTATAGGATCCTAGTTATTAGATCTGCCTCCCGTTCCTTTGGTCCTCAATTATATCTTCCTATTTCAACTTGCAACTATCACTGTTGCTATTTTTATTAGAATTTTACAATTTAAGAAATGAATAAAAATGAAAAGAAAAAAAGATACAAAAAAGGGAAAAACAAGTGAAACAAAAGAAAGAAAATGTAGAATTTTTACTTCCATCCTTTTTTATCAGTACTTGCAATCTGACTCTTTCTCCTCCATCTTTTACCCTAACCCTAACCCATCTTTCAGTTCAGTCTTTTCTTCTCTCAGCAAAAAGTCCATATAAATGCTTCCATCTTTTTTAAAAAGTCTTTATTGTTTTTCCCATGACCCAATTGGTCAGGTTTGCCATTTTCATGAGGTCTAATGGATAGATTTGAAAACATGAGAAATTTTGGGAAATGGGTGCATTCACAAAATAGCTGCTAGGGAGACATTTGTCCATTCACAAAATGATGCCTTGGACCAATAGTTAAAAAGTATTAATTAATCAGAATGTTCCTTGCCATCTGTTGTAATGAGCCTATCAGTAGGAGATTTCCTTTCTCCTTTTGGAGGACAATATTTTCTAATTTGGCTCTTAGATATGGCGCAAACTAATGAAAATGCAGCTTTATCTCATTTGCAGAGAAAGAAAAAAAACCCATTACCATAGCATCCACCCGTCTGCCACTCCTATGAAGAATAAACATACCATCTGTGAGTCATAACTCAAAGAGAGGAGAACATGTTGGATCATACAATATAGAAGAGTCCCAGGAAGTCAGAAGAAAAAGCTTAGGTGATGGACATGCAGTTAAGCTACATGCCAGTCAGTACTATGCCATTCCATATATTAATATTACAAGCCTGTGTGATTCATTTGTGGTTCCCATGCAAGCTGACAGTGTACAATGCCTTAAAATAGAGAATACCCTGGTACCCCTGAGTGAATCAATTTGTCATTATAACTATACTATGTATAGTATTATATCAGTCTTAGTATTATGCCCACATCCTCTCCAGCACAGTGAACATATAGTGAGCATTTAATTACTATTACAGTCACTGCTCAACACATGTTAACACCCTTATGTTCCCTGTTCCTGAGTTCAATGATGATTATGCACTGAGTTTCCCAATCATGTAAGCATTACTGGAAGATCTGAAAGGTGAGGTTAGGAACAGGTTGTTATGGAGAAAATGTGGTCCCTATAAGTTGAAAATAACTTGATGGCACTTGACCCATCAAATCACGCAGGAGCCTTATTTACACTGATAGTGTCTATTTCATCTTTTCCTAATCAGGCATCACCAGGCCAAAAAACATTAGCATAAATGATGACATTAAAATGGCCATTTCATATGCCTTACCCAGCTATGAGAGATCCTATGGCAGTACATTGCTGGCCCTTTTTGTTTTAATCATTCTAAATAATTCACTGCCTTTAGACTTGATCACTCTACTGCTCACTGACAAACTAAAAGGAGCTGGTCCCACTACTGGGAGAGAGTGTTATTCCTGTCTCATTTCAGACTTGGGTCGTTTATCTTATTCTCTGTTTCTTGATACTGTATTTAATTAGTTACTGTTCCATTAATGAAGCTTTTTTTCTTGTAGTGGTATTACTTTTCTTTTTATTGCTTCTTTAAGCGTTTTTACAAAGTATTAAAGCAATGTAGGAAGCCAGTTTGGTATGTAAAAGTTAAGGCTTAATGCTAAAAACCAGGAGACTGGGAGTTCTATTCCCACCTGAGTCACAAAGCAGAACAAGATATAAATTAATAATAAGTTAATAATTGCTTATTTTTCACCTGCAAATCAAGCTATTCATACAGTGTGGCTGCTTAACATGCAAGTCTCTAATTCCTTTTTATCTTAATGCTTAATGCTGGGGCTAATATGTTTCATCACTGGCAATCCTTATGCTCATAGGGCCAGGCACCCTTTGCAAACCTAACTGGGAGTGTTTTACAGTCAAGCAATTTTCCTAAAAGCGATGCAGGTAATCCTCGACTTACAACCACAATTGAGCCCAAAATTTGTGTTGCTAAGCGAGATATTTGTTAAACGAGATTTGTCCCATTTATGACCTTTCTTGTCCTAGTTGTTAAGTGAATCACTGTAGTTGTTAAGTTAGAAACATGGTTGTTAAGTGAATCTGGCTTTCCTATTGACTTTGCTTACCAGAAGGTCGCAAAAAGTGATCCCATGACCCTAGGACACTGCAACCGTCATAAATACGACTCAGTTGCCAAGCGTCTGAATTTTGATCCCATGACCACGGGGATGCTGCAACGGTCATAAGTGTGAAAAACAGCCATAAGTCACTTTTCCCAGTGCTGTGGTAACTTTGAATGGTCACTAAATGAACTGTTGTAAGTAGAGGATTACCTGTGTTTCCATTTTGCAAAAATGGATAATATGGCAGAGTTCAGCAGAAGATGTCACGATTTCATATGTCATAATAGCAAAGTGAAATAAAATAAATGTGGATAAATTTAGTAATATTACCGAGTATCATTAGAGTTTAGTGGTGTCATTTCTGAAAGTTAGTTCTGACACTGTCAAATGTAAACAATATGATACTAGATAAAAGTTGTTACCAAAATAAAGAACAAATAGAAATTGTGTCTCCTTTCCAAAAGAGATTCACTTTACCATTTTATATAGAACAGGTGGAAAAAAGAGGCACCAAAATGTGAACACTTATTGTTATAAATAGAGCTTGCATTTGACACACATCAGTCTCTGGAATTCTTTCATAATGATTTCATAGTTTTGTTATAAAAAATTTTATTCATCTGAGAATGAAGGCAAATATACATGTCCCAGGATGATGTTGCAGGATCCAATCTGAGTTGGTCACTGGGACCAGAATTTTATTCTTCCAAACTTTTGGACTGGAGCCCATCCTTGGGGAACTTCTCTCTCTCATCTGAGCCTTACGTATTTCTTACTAATCTGAGCCTTTGTGTCCTAGAAAATATAGTCTTTAGTGCTAATCATGAGAGGTCTGATGTTATCTGATATTAAAAAAGCTTCTTTCATAACAAAAAAAGCTTCTTTCAACATGTAAAAAACAAGAAAAAAAGTGAAGGAAATGATTGGTCCATTAGTGGGTGAAAGTGGCAAGAAGGTGACAAGCAACAGGGAGAAAGCAGAACTATTTAACTCGTTTTTTGCATCTGTCTTTACACAAAGGGAAAAAACAGACCAACCTACCAAAAATAGTGCCATAAAAAACAGAATAGAAACAAAAGTTAAGATAGGCAAGAAAACAGTAAGTGAGCACCTGTCCAGCCTAGACGAGTTCAAATCACCAGGACCAGATGGATTACACCCCAGGGTTCTCAAGGAACTGGCAGATGCGATCTCAGAACATTGAACTATATTTTTCAAAGATCCTGGAGCACTGGGGAACTACGGAGGACTGGAAAAGAGCTGATGTAGTTCCCATCTTCAAAAAAGGAAAAAAAATGGACCCAGGAAACTACAGACCTATCAGCCTGACCTCAATACCTGGGAAGATTCTGGAAAAGATAATCAAACAACGAATCAGCGAACACCTAGAGGCAAACAAAGTCATTACTAAAAGCGAACATGGGTTTGTCAAAAACAGATCATGCCAGACAAATCTTATTGCATTCTTTGACCAAGTGACAAAATTAGTGGATCAGAGGAATGCTGTGGATATAATTTACTTGGACTTCAGTAAGGCATTTGATAAAGTAGATCACAACCTACTACTTGATAAGATAGAAAAATGTGGGTTAGACAGCATCACGACCAGATGGATCCGGAGCTGGCTGACCGGCCGTACTCAGCATGTGGTCCTCAATGGAACCGCATCTACATGAGGGAAGTGTGCAGTGGGGTGCCCCAGGGCTCTGTTCTAGGCCCAGTGCTCTTCAACATCTTCATCAACGATTTGGACGAGGGATAGATGGGGAAATCATCAAATTTGCAGATGACACCAAGCTGGCAGGAATAGCCAACACTCCAGAAGACAGGCTTAAGATACAGGAGGATCTGGACAGACTTGAATACTGGGCACTATCTAACAAAATGAAATTCAATGGTGAAAAAAGTAAGGTTCTACATTTAGGCAAGAAAAACCAAATGTACAGGTATAGTATAGGGGGTACCTTGCTCAATAGCAGTAACTGTGAGAGGGACCTCGGAGTCCTAGTGGACAATCACTTAAATATGAGCCAGCAGTGTGCTGCAGCTGCCAAAAAGGCCAACACAGCTAGGCTGCATTAAAGAGGAATAGAATCAAGATCACGTGAAGTATTAATACCACTTTACAATGCCTTGGTAAGGCCACACTTGGAATACTGCATCCAGTTTTGGTCACCACGATGTAAAAAAGACGTTGATACTCTAGAAAGAGTACAGAGACGAGCAACAAAGATGATTAGGAGACTGGAGGCTAAAGCATATAAGAACGGCTGCTGGAATTGTGTATGTCTAGTTTAATGAAGAGAAGGACGAGGGGGACATGATAGCGTGTTTCCAATATCTCAGGGGCGCCACAAAGAAGAGGGAGTGAAGCTATTTTCCAAGGCGCCTGAAGGCAGGACAAGAAGCAATGGATGGAAACTAATCAAGGAGAGAAGCAACTAAAACTAAGGAGAAACTTCCTGACAGTTAGAACAATTAACCAGTGGAACAACCTGCCTCCAGAAGCGGTGAATGCTCCAACACTGGAAGTTTTTAAGAAGAGACTGGACAGCCATTTGTCTGAAATGGTATAGGGTTTCCTGCCTGAGCAGGGGGTTGGACTAGATGACCTCCAAGGTCCCTTCCAACTTTATTATTATTATTATTATCTTTCACAAGAGCCCATGTAAAAATATTGACATTTTTGAAATCTGACAGTTTGGTAGTATTTGTGCCATTTTTAAAATTTAAATTTATTTTAATTTTGTGATTTTGTCACTAGAATTCAATTATTATTTTGTGTAGCAATCCCCAACCTTTCCTGCTCCGTGGACCAGCGGCACTGGGAGGGGGAGATGGAATGGTTTCACATGCACCACTTGTGCAAATGAAACTTCACGTGCACATGCTCGACCACTGCTTGCGCAGCCCAGTTCCCAATGGGCCACAGCCTGGCACCGGTCCATGGCCCAGGGGTTGGGGACTTCTGTTCTAGTGTTTCCCAGTCATACACCATTACTAGCTTTCAGTCTCTCACTTCCCCAAAAATTGTTCCAAAATGTTGGAGCAGTCCTAATATCAAAGAAGAAAGGACAAAAAAAATTATGACTTATGTTTAAAAAATACTCCTTAGTCTAGCTGTTAAAATATAAACAAGAAAAAAAGGCATCCAACTTATTTTTTTTTCTTCCAAGAATATTCAGCAATTTAAACATAGTACTGACATTTCTGCAAATCAAAGAACGGCTAATAATATACTGCTATTTTTCTTTCAATTGTGTACAAGGTGCTTATTATCTACTAATGACCTATTATGCACAACCCATTTATTAAGCCATTTTCCTCTTAATCTTGTTTTTGTGGCCAGCTACCGCACAAATTTGTAGAAACCTCTTTTTAAAAGATGAGACTAGATGGATTTAAATAAGCATAGGCCTATTGTGAGGAGGGAGAGTTAATTTTAACAATATTGTGTCTTACAATACCATTTATTATTTTAATAATTTATTCTGCTCTATAATAAAGATTTGATGTGATTTGATATTTTAATGATTCTTGGCAGTTTGTTGGTTGTAACTGAAAGTTGGGCTCAAAATGTCTGACTGAAATCTTCCCTCTGCTATTTGTATATAGCTATTTGCTATCTGTACATGCTATTTTGAAAATAAATAGGCTATTTGTGTATTAGATACTACTGGTGTATCCTTTAGAGGTCTTTTATGACCACGTTGCAGCACTAGGAAAAGTAGTAAGCAAGCATTGGTGGTGGCAGTGGTGATACGGTGACTGGTTCCCTGCTGTTTAATTGGCAACATAGTGCCAGCTTCCAAGTTGATTTACTTCTTAGTGTAGCCCAGCATTTGTCCATCTCTGCAACTTTAAGATGTGTGGGCTTCAAGTCCCAGAATTTCCCAGCCAGCATATATGAAGTCCCTACATCTTAAAGTTGTGGAGATTGAGAAACACTGGGCTAGCCAAAGGTCTGAAATTCCTAGTCAGTTCCACATCCAAATACTAACCAAGGACAACTTGCTTAGCCCTCTATAATTAGCCATGATTGGTTGAGTACTGCCACACTAGTAGAATCTTTAAGAGTCTTGTATGACTCAGAGAATCACTTTATAGGGGAGATGGGTGACATAAAAATTTAATAAATCAGTTAAAATGAGCAACGTGAAATAAATGAATATTATTTTGCCTTTGCAATATATAGCAACAGCAACATCACTTAAACTTATATACCACTCTACAGTGCTTTACAGCAGTCTCTGAGCAGTTTACAGTATCAGCATATTGTTCCTAACAATCTGGGTCCTCATTTCAACCTTGATATGGTCAGGATCGAACTCCTGGCAGTGGGCAGAGTTAGCCTGCAATACTGCATTCTAATCACTGCACCAGCAGACTTCATTGGAATTTTTTCCCAAAGAATATTTTCTATTGAGATCATTAGATATATAGGAAGTTCTTAACGTAATAACTTTATTTCAAGCCAGACAGGAAACTGAATTCCTTTTATATATTAATCCCATGTGTACATATTAAATGAGCAAGAAACTACAATTTATTTTCAGACTTGTTTAAAAGAAACTTTTTTTGACACAAAGGAAAAAAATGTACCATATAAAAAGGGAGTACCGTACTGTAAGGAGATTTGAGCGAGTTGAAGTTATTTTAAGAAAAATGTGCAACACGTACACAAAGATATAATTTGTAAAACAATTATAGGGAAAAGCCAATATTTGTTATTTGTTAGGGGTGTTTTTTTAGTAATACATGATCTGACACTGTTTAGCATCCCAATGTTCAGTATCCCTCAATTATTGATTGCTTACATTTGGTTCAATGGCAGACTGAATTTGGCTATCCAGATATTACTTTTGTAAGTATACTTGTTTTTAATTAGTCAAATTTTATCTTGGAAACATTTTATTCTTGATGAATCAGAACCAGAAGAAAGTGGAGTCCACAGTTTAATTGTCCTGTAATAGTTACTAACAATTACCTCTGCATATTTTCAACAAATAGTCTTGCTTCTTCTGAAACACAAGCCATTTCACCCACCCCATATTACACATATTAAGTGGTACACAACCCAAATAGCAGACATAATCCTGCCATGTTATTAAAAAAAAAATCTTGGCATTCTTTCAGCTGTGTAACCCTGCTTTGATGTCTCCTGGGATCACACATCCCCCACTCCAAAGAATGTTCCTTTGACTCTAGTTTACGTATGAGCGATCACACCTGTTGAACAAGCATGTTTGCTAATATCTTAAGTTTCCTTATCTTTTTCTGTCTTCAGAGAATATTTTTGACATGAATGGCCTTCTGGGGAATCTCTGTTGAAATAAAATTCTGGGAAATGTTGTAACATGTTCACACTTTGACCAGGAACAATGTTGCCATATTAAAATCAAGAATAGATCCTAGGTTTTTCCTGTTAGCTTCATATTGTTTGTGTTTTTATAATTAAGATACCTTATAACAGGGGTGTCAAACTCGCAACGTCACGTGATGTGTCGCGACATATCGTGACTTTTTTTCCATTGCCGGCAATGGGGTGGGCACGGTTTTGCCATGATGCATCCGGCCCGCGGGTCAGCAGTTTGACACTCCTGCCTTATAAGCTTTCAAAGAGGATTGCTGCAAAGTTAGGTAGCTGAATGAATCAAGTTTCCCTACATAGGATTAGCATGTTGGTGATTTAAACACCAAAGAATCTTATCAACCAAAAATATTAGACTTTGTTCAAGGTTATTGTACTTAATTTCTGTATTCTAAGGATGGAAAAATTTTGGTGGATGAGGATTAAACCTTTTTTGAAGAATCAAAAAACCATGGTGCAGACCAGATGGAACCACATCTTGCACCTTAAAATTTCCATTATTTCTAAGATTTCTTTTTATGTCTGAAGTGTTGAGATCCCTGTGTATTGTAAAACACACAGAACAATACATAAAGCAGGAATATAAACATTCAAAATCAAAAGAATCCTGTCATCATCATCCAGAGGAATAATCCCAAAACCCTGCCTCCAAGACTAGAGGGAACAACCAAGTCTTTAGAGATCGCAAAAGTCAGGAAGGAAAGGGATATTGAAACACCTGGAGGAAATACTACTGCAGAAAAAGAAGGCAGTGACTGGAAAGATTTGTTTTAAGTTAGGTCACATTTATTTCAGTGAGGAAAGCTCAAACCTGACTCCATCTGGAGCCATCACTACTTCTCTATGTATAATCACCACAAGGTTAGTTATTTTTATTGCTTTATTAAATTATTCTTTATTAGAATGCTTTTGAAAGGATCTTAACACTTAATCTTAGATCAGTCTGAGATTAATTTGCATACATAACAAATCCTGACTTATTTACTATCTATTATAATTGTAGACATCTCCAAACAGGAACATAAGCAATCTTTAATAGCAAAGGTTACTGTCTGGCACTACCTTCTGATTTTCTGCAGAAATCAAGAAGTCTCATTGTTCACCCCGGTGTGGTGTTATGAAGAAACATATTGAAATCCAGTATGCTTCTTATTTAACCTTAAGTCAATGTTATTGTTTAAATATAGCTGGAATCAAAGCTGTCAAAGAATAAAGAATGTATGTGCCTGCATGGATGCATGTGCAATAAGCTGTTTATGGCCAGGTGTCTTTGTCTAAGGAAATTGGACCTGTAAAGTTACCTTCAAACCCTATATCACTCAGGAAATTGGAATGTATGAAAAGATCAATTTATTGCACTGGGTGTGTCAAAAGGGAAAAAAATGTGTTAATGTATTTGCTCAATAAAGTCTTTTGCAGCCTTAGAGGAAAGAAGGTGTTGTTCTCTCTCTCTCTCTCCCTCCCCTCTCAAATTCCTTCTTTCTGCCAAGTGCAATTTCTTAAGGGTCTAGAAAGGATCTTGAGAAATAAGGGAAAAAGTCAGTCCTCAAAATTTCTTGGGAATTTTGACCCCATCAGAAGTTTGAAAGACAGAGCCATTCTGCTTGAAATAGTCATTCATCTCAAAGTCTGTTGGCCCTAAACAGTTTAGTGTTTCTTTTTCTTTGACAGTAAAAAGCTTTCACAAAAAGCTTATTCACTGTTCCCATTTTGGAACACTGCTGTCTATTTTTCCCCTTCTTTCAGCCAATAGAATAGCTTAACAACTGGGCTGTTACCAAAGTCGTTCAATGTTCCATAACAAAAAAGGGTATATTTCAGTTTTATTCAGCCTTTTCAGCAAAGAATTCAATACAGCATATATAATTTTTCTTTGCACCATTTTCTCTTACAAAAAATCATGTGAGTAGGCTAGGCTAGCTTTCTCTAGTTTGACTGCCATCCTGATATGTGGCCCAGTTCCAGAATTTGCAATAACTCCCATGCTGGCTGAGAATCTTGAAAGCTGGAGAGTGAATTTGTAAAGGATTCCCAAGTTGTTGAAGGTTTCTTTGTATCAGAGTGTGCAACAATCAAAATTTACCTATACCAAGTGAATTTCATAATTCAATAGGAATTTGAAACTTTACTAGGTAAACTTGCATAACATTTTAGTTTAAAGATTTCCAGATTGATTCAGAATTCCCAGATTTCCTCCAGAATACCAGCATTTCTTTGTGCATAAAAACAACTGCATATGATATCCTTACTTATATGAGAAAATACATTAAAAAAACATATGTTTTTGAGAGTAAAGTTGAAAAAAGAAATTAGGATGAGCAGTAGTAGCAGGGTGGAAAACAGGGATACTCATGAGACTTCCTCCCTTCCTAGTCAGTAATTTTAGTGCTATTCCATGATGAGTCAAAGTCAACTTCACCCATCCAATCATCTCAAGCAGGGCTGCTAAGAATTGTTGCTCTTTGAGATTTCTGGGTATTGGACCAGAAGCTTCCTTTATGGCAGCCCCTGCATTATGGATCATGCTTTCCCCGGACACCTAAACAGCACTTTCCCTTCTCATATTCATCAGGTATTCAGCTCCACTTTTTGCTATTGGTTTCATCTCTTCTATAGCTTATTTTACCGGGCGGGGGGTATTTTTTTGTTCTTACTTCTATGTATACCACCTATAGTTACACTATTGGTTAACAAATAAAATACATTAATTAACATGTGTGCAGTTCATACTACTCCATGTATGCTCTGCTTTATGTTTTTTAAAGATAATTTTATTAATTCTTTTAAACAAGAAAAATAAAAACTAACAAGAACCAATAATTAAGAAGAGAGAAGGAAAAAGAGTAAAGAAAGCAAAAGAGAATAAGGCCAAAAATGCAGAAAGTAAAATTTAAAAAAAAGAAAAATGACTTACCATTTTCCTTTAAAATAGTTATAAGTATAAATTTTAACTGACATCTTACTTTATGTTACAATGTAACTTCCATTTTTCCCCCATCATCTACTGTTTTTTTCTAATCAAGCCTATATATATCATCATTTCATTTTTTTGTTTCACAAAAAAAGTCCAGAAAGGGTCAGCATTACAATAAATCAGTGTGTTTTCTCTAGTCAAATTAGTCAATTTTGCCATTTCCACAAGCTCCATCATCTGTACCATCCGCTCTTCCATTGTGAGCAATGCCAAATCTTTCCACCATTATGTATATACTGTGTAAGTCTTGCTGTTGTGTACATAAGAAAACTACTGAGATGTACATCCTTCAGATGTCAAATCTTCATTTTATTTTGACATCTGCCTGAGCAAATTGCATTATGTCACCGTAAGTACTAAGTATGAATTAGGGCAGCCATAAGCCATAAGCTTGAGAGAGTCAAGCTATTCTCAAAAGCACCTGAAGGCAGGACAAGAAGCAATGGATGGAAACTAATCAAAGAGAGAAGCAACTTAGAACTAAGAAATTTCCTGAAGTTAGAACAATTAATCAGTGGAACAACCTGCCTCCAGAAGCTGTGAATGCTCCAACACTGGAAGTTTTTAAGAAGAGACTGGACAGCCATTTCTCTGAAATGGTATAGGGTTTCCTGCCTGAGCAGGGGTTGGACTAGATGACCTCCACTGTCCCAACTTTATTATTATTTTTATTATTAAGTCATCAAAGACTCAGCACAACAGCCAGTTCCCAAGTAATAGATTGGTACTGAGAAAGAATATATATATTGTAACATTAAAAAAGATAAAGGAAAATAAAGTTATGTTTATTCCAACTCCCCATAGTGCGACAGTATTTTTAGAAAGCTGCTGTGTTTTGAAATAGTTCATTGAAGTTTCCAGAAGTGGAAAATTAAGATTGAAGGCTAGAAAGGAGAAGTAACTTTGCTGACCTATTTTCAGGACTAATCCTCAGTTAGCATGTCTGTTCTGCAATACTCTAGGCTCAGGATATATAACTAATGATTATAATTTTACAAATACAAATACACACTCTGAATTAAAAACTATCCTAAGACACAGCTTGTTTAACAAGTCATGAGTAAAAGCACAATTACATAAAACTAGAATTAGTTCTCCCCATCTGTCCTGCCTCCTTTTGGGATTACAATCCATAATGTACCATTAAAGGCCAATTATGGTCTCTTATAAATCATAGTTTACATGCCACAGTAGTTGGATTCACATTCTGTGAAACCCCAAAAGAAACAATTCAGTGGTTTAGCATGATGTGTGAAATATTGATTAGGGAAGTACAAAGCTTCCTGAGAAATTTCAGTTGCTGTAACCAGACATTTGATTCATTATAGAATGTGTGGCTTGCCTACTCAGAAGTAAATCTCATTGAGGCTTACTTTAAGGGAAGTAGTTCTCAGATGATAATCTTACAGTTCCTGTGATCAGAAATCTCTAAACATGCCCTGTGACCCTTTGTTCTAGAAACAACTGGGTTGCAAGCTGGAAGCGCAGAGCCACGTTGGAAAAACATTGGTAATCTTCAAATTTTTCTCTTCCCCAACTACCCTACTTTCCTCAGGTGTTTTCTTCCTTAACTGTGTTACTTACACAAAACTGGGCAACGAGGGTTGTGACAGTCACTGCAATACTAAAAAAACAAAGCAATATTTTAGAAGGAAATTGCCAGAGAATTGGACATGCTGACCAAAGTAATAATACTGTTTTCCAATTTTGATGGCTGGAAAGATGTAATATTTCCACAACAGAAGAACTGCATTATCTTATTCTGCTTTACAAATGAGTAACTTTGGGGCATATGTTGCAATTTAAATCAATTTACTTGAATATTACTGATTGCCCTTGTAGCTTTACTTCAAGGAAGTTAGCTCTCCGACTGGGGGTTGATATCAAGGTATATGTGTTTGGACCAATCAGGTCACGAGAAAATCAGCTGTAAGGGGTGTTTTAATCCTTTCTCAGCAGATTCAGTTCTTTTGCAAATGACACTAAGATTGTTTAACCCCATCTTTCCCAATTCATTTTACTTTTGCACTTTCAGCTTAATTGTGGAGAAATTACTTACATTGGCAGTACAAAACCAATGGGCAGAGAAGGATTAAGGGTATTAATTCTACCCACTGATTCTTGTCTGCCTGTATTATTATTTATTAAGAATAGTTTTACACAATCCTTCAGGGAAGATTTGTCCAGCTTTGCAATACTGTGACTCCATAAATAATATATGAGTTTGTGTGATGCTTCCCCATGTATAAAATATTATTTCATTGGGGTCAGGATTGGGCAATAACTAAATGTACTGCTTAATTATTAAATGTTGGTCTGTGTGCGTATTTTTTCACAGTTCTGCAGCCACCTACCAGGATTTGCCCAGGCAAAGTGGGAGCTCTGTCAAAATTCACTCCTGCTTTGCCTGGGAACACCCATAGTCTTCTTGCCCAGACAAAGCAAGGAGCAAAGTCTTGAGTGAGTTTTGATAGAACTACTACAAAACCTTGCAACTTTGATCAGATTTAAAAATAATAATAATAGTGACAACCTCTAAAATGCTTATGTCCTCCTGGTTGATCCTCTCCCATAATTTGAGATTACCTACTTTGTCAGATCCAGGTTATAAAAATCTAGACTACCACTAGTTTGCAACAAAGAGTTGTGACATCTCTTTATTGCTATCTGGATTTTGAAAATCAGATGTGGTAGCTAGTCTGTTCTTCATTTAATATAATATAATATATGATAGATTGATTGATTGATTGATTATGTGACATCACATCACTGTTGATTGTTAGTGACCATATGGTTAGATTTTCTCCATGAAAATTTGTCCCTAATATGGTTTGTCATGACTTCCAATGGTGTACCACCGCCACTGTAACTGAATCCATCCATTTTGTTGCTGGTTTTCCACTTCTTCTTCTTTTTTCCACTTTTCCCAGCATCAAAGCCTTCTCCAGAGAGCTTTGCATACTGTATCCAACGTAGGATAATTTGAGTCTGGTTATTTGAGTTTGAGTGAGAACTCTGGGTTGTTTTGTTTGATGATCCATGTGTTTGTTTTCTGGACTATCCACAGTATTCTTAGGAGTTTTCTCCAACTCCAAAGTTCAAAAGTGTCTGTACTCTTCCTATCCTGTATATAATGAATAATGATGGAAAAATTTGGTAGTGCAAATCTATAATAAAAAGAAATAGAACAACATCCAATAGCAAATAAGGACATTTTATTTATTCAGTTGTTAAATTTATATCTTGCTTTTTCTTCAGGAGCTCAACATGATGTCAGTAGTATTTCCTCCTCCCCCACAAAAACTCCTGAGGTGAATCGCAATGAAAGAGTGACTCAAAATGTTATTTATTTGTTTAAACACGCTATATGGCCACCTATCTTGTAGCAATGACTCTAGGTGGAATATAGATTTAAAAACAATTTCAACAGAGGAAACAATCCAAGCCTTAATGTCTGAGAGCACAACAACAATTCCAGCACATAAGAAAACAATATTACCGGTAACCTGCAGAACCTGCTTCACCTTCCAGTCCAAATGCCTGAGGGAGCAACCAGGTCTTTAATATGTTATGGAAAAACAAACAGGGTCAGGGCCTCCCAGATCTCTGCAGGGATGCATTGTCACAGAGAAAGCATAACACCTGGGTGTCCCAAAGGTGCTTTTTTCACGAGACAACTGGACTTTCTTGTTTTTCATTGAAGACGTTTCGCTTCTCATCCAAGAAGCTTCTTCAACTGAGAGCTGAAGTTCCACAAATGTCATATCAGTCAGCATAATATAATTTAAAATACTGGAAAAGAAATTATTTTGAATGTGCTGCTTAATTGAATGGTGTTGCCACTCGCACCTCCATGAGAAGAATGTTCCATGATCAAACTGCTATCCTCATATGTGCTCCAGTAGATGACAGTACCTAGCCAACATTCGTTGATCTCAAAGGACTAAGCAAGCTCAAACTTAGTTAGCATTTGGATCGGGAGACAACCAGGAAAATTTAATTTGCAGAAAGTTGAAGAAATAACAGGGAAGAAAGTAATGGCAAGCCACATCTATATTGTAGCCAGAAGGCAAGGCTGGCTTCAGAAGTCTTTACTTTTTTTTTTAATGTATAGTGTACCATGTCATTTGGAGAGGAGTGTCTTTTAATTGTCTTGGGAATAAATATCCCTGCAGCTATTTAAAGAAAAACACTCCCTGTATCAACATTAAGAATAAGGATACCACATTTGGAATATTTATTTCTCCACCCCCAGATACTTTTTAATTTAAGATGTCTGCGAGTTCTTTGGCAAAGCATAGGTCAGGAGTTATTTTGCTACAGTTCATGCAACCTACCATACATTCCTTTCTGGTGATATATTTCTCTGGTAGGAAAGGCCTTTACAGCATAAACAGAGCTTTGTTCTAAGTTTCAGGAAAGGCAGCTGAAATGTTACTTTTGAAAAATTAGGTCAGATCCTGCAAATGTTGTTAGGGGAAAGCATGAGCAAAAGTTATGGTTGTACAAAGTATCTATAGGATGGAAAACTCAGGTATTTTTTTCTGAGAAATTTTAAAGGAGAGGTGAATATCCCCCTGGCAGGGAACAAATCGATCTCAGCTGAAAGGTAGTAGGAAGGGCTGGAGAAAAAGCTAACAAGGGTTCTCTAAAGTCAAAAGTGAATTTCTGTTTCAAGATAACAGGCAGTTTTCTCCTATCACATCTGAGAGTAAAGTGTTTATATCACGGATGTCAAACTCGTCGCGTCACGTGACGTGTCGCAACATATTGTGACTTTTTTCGCATTGTCGGAGCTGGGGTGGGCATAGCCTCCGCATGACACCCCTGGTTTACATGATTGCCCCATGGATGCTTCAGAATTACATTACAGTTAGTCCTTGACTTAGGACTATGATTGAACCTGGCAGTTGTTTAGTGGGTCACCATGTGACTGTGCCTGATGGTACTAGATTTTTTGCAATGGTTGTTAAGCAAATATGGTGATCATTAAGCAAATTAATTGTACCCAATGGCATTTTTTGCCAGAAATCAGAAGTTTACCAAACGTTTCTGGCAAAAAACAACAACCCATAAATCATGGTTATGTGACTGTGGGACACTGCAAACAGCCAATTGTGAAGTCCAAAATGTGATCATGTGACTGCGGGGGGGGGGGGGGGGCACTGTTAGAATTTCAAAACTGGGTCATAAGTAGCTCTGGGGAGATCCATTCTAATGTTTACTAAAGTGACCTGTCGTAAGTCAAGGACTACCTATACATCTTCTCAGTATTTTACACAACATACCTTGATATAACTTTGGAGGAAGAGAAGTGTCCTAGTTTTATTGTCACCTCGCAGCGAGATGGGCAGCAAACAAATTTAAGGAAACGTAATTGTTAATTTTGTTATGAAAATCTTTGTGGCTTATTATTAGAACAAAAATATAAATTAGGGATGAGATTATATCTTTTGTAATTAATTTTAATTGCTTTCAAATTAAAAGAAAGCGAGGAGAAAGAAACACTACGATAAATCATTTTAACAGTAAGCAGTAACAATTCATGAAGGTATAATAAGGATAATGCTTCTTTAAAACATGTGCTTTTACAATGCCCTTATACTTACTGTGTTTTGGGAGAAAGTAGTGGTTTATATAAATATGATTGTGCGCCAAAAGCTAAAATTTTCCCAGAAAAATATTCTTTTAAATGTACATGGAATTTGGCAATTAGAATTTTCCATGCTCTTATTATGGCCAGAAGACTGATTCTTCAGCATTGGAAAGTTAAATGGGTGGCTCTTTTCATGTAATGGATTGAAGAAATAACTGCACTTGCCACTTATGAGTGGATTGCCTATAGACGTAGAGATTGTATAGACAAGTATAGTGAAATATGGTACTAATTTATACAAACACAGTAGATTAAAATATGATATTATGTAAGGGTATTATACATATTTATAATATTTGTATTAGATATGTATATACGGAATTGTAAATGTTTACTGTTTAAAAGGGATGAGATGATATCTAGATAGGTAGCAAAGGATAGCGATTGTTCTACGTGTGGGGGCGGATGCACATGTGCAGGCTTTTAATTTCTTGAGTTTTCTCAGGGTAGATATGCCTGCCCAGTTAATTGATGAAATGATTAGTGTTATGATGATTGGCCACCAAGAAATCCCAGGGATGAGACTTGACTGAGAAGAACTAAAGAAGATTCTCAGAAAAAGACAGTGGCAAGCTACTCGTCTATTGTTGCCAAGAAAATTATAGGAAATATAAACTATGTAGCTTTCAGGAGGTGACCTTGATCCAAGAAATTCTTCCTCTATCCATTTTAAGAGAATTAGCCCTAGGCTTTAACCAAAGCATCATCCTACCTCTACAGCATCATAGAATCATAGCATCATATAACGTAAGGGTTGGAAGAGACTTTAAGTCTCTTTTAAGCCAATTCCTGCTCATTCAGGAGTTCATTGTAAAGGCTCTTTAAAGTTGGATATTCATGAGATAAAGAAACAAGCAGTTGCCAATTGATACATTGAGAATTTTAGGGTATACTTATTTCAGTCCATTCATTAGTAAAATTTCAGAATGGTAAACAAACATCTAATGAGGCGGCTTCAGAATGCACAAATGGGTTTCTCATGAGGACGAGGCTGGAGGTAAAGGGGCCAGTTGTAGGGGGGAGAAAGGATGTGGTTTGATTGAATCCTGGAAGAATCAGGAGAGGCAAAAAAAATAATAATAATCCAACATGTAACTAAACTCGAGAACATATTACTATGAGATGTGATGCTAGCTACTGCTTGCTAGCTTCAAAAAAGGATTAGACAAATTCATGGAAGTCATAGGATTCAATGGCTCTTGATGGCAGTGTGACAGTCTCTAAAGAGACATTAGTGAGTTTCCTTGTGCAGTTCGTTGGCCATTATAAGAAGATACTGTTGGACTAGGGAGATCAAGGGTCTGATGCATCAGGGGATTGCTTATGTTCTTACGATCCTGAGTTGATAGAACAATTTGTGGAATAGAGGAGAAAAGATCTGAGCAGACATAGGCTTAATTATCCCTCTGAAAGATTGAAGCTTCCCGGTAAGGCAGTAAAAGCTTTATCTGTCTGGTGATTTGGGCAGTAATTTGTGGGGAAGTCATTTACAGACAAACATAACAACATTAATGAAATTTTGATGTCTGTTTTTCCTCTTCCTATTTTAGGAGCAACCTGCCAAAATGTCTAGCAAGAAAGAAAATGCACACAAGAAATGGAGTGTCTTGAAAGAAAGGCTGGGTTCCCAGGATTCGGATCAAACAGAAGCCAATCTGGAAAATGCGGAGCCAGAGCTCTGCATTCGTCTCTTGCAGATCCCTTCGGTGGTGAATTACTCAGGGCTCAAGAAACGGCTGGAAAGTAGTGACGATGGTTGGATGGTCCAGTTTTTGGAACTGTGTGGACTGGATCTTCTGTTAGAAGCCCTAGACAGACTGTCGGGCAGAGGAGTTTCTAGGATCTCAGATGCCCTCCTGCAGCTGACATGCATCAACTGTGTGCGGGCAGTAATGAACTCTCAGAAGGGCATTGAATATATCGTGAGCAATGAAGGTTATGTCAGGAAACTCTCTCAAGGTGAGGACACTCTCTCTCTCTCTCTCTCTCTCTCTCTCCTTCACCCTCTCTCTCCCTGTCTCCCTCCCTCCTTCCCCCCCCTTTGGATTATTTATTATTTGATTTTTTATGATTTCACGGTTGGGGATCATTATTACAGGATTTTACAGCTGTTCAGGAATCCCTAGGAAGCACAGATGTTAGTGGGGACAACTGAATAAACTAGCAATCATGACATTGAAAAAGCTGTAGGCTTTGTCATCCCTTGTAGGGAAATCATCATGAGTGCTGTGACTTGAAATAGAGGCAGTAGAAGTGGAAGCGGGACAGGAAATGTCATGACAGTGTAGTTTTCTGCTGACTCAAGAATTGATGGATAATAGCTCTTCAGCTCAGCAGTGGGGAAAGGCTTTAAGTATGAAATGGCTGAAGGGTGAATAAGAATGTCCTGTCCTGTCTTGTATTGTGCAATCATCTCTCCAGTGTTCTGCAGCCTTTCTCTCCTTCCACTCTTCAATTACACGCCAAAGGAAAATAACATGAGTACCTATTTCAGAAAAGCAGGAAATAACTCATAAAAAGAAATTAACTCTCCCCTGGCCTTCTTCAGATCAATAGATCTTGATTGTTAGGTACACTACAAAGGGTTGAATATAAAGAGATGTCTCACAAAAAATGCCTTGTACATTATCTTACATAGCTGAGGAAGAAGAAAAAAAGATATGTAGGAAATTGGAGTACAGGATTTTGGTATAGTATAGGGTATTGAATTAGCTTGTAAACTGGAGAGCTGCAATCCTATCTGGGGGGAAGGATGCCAAATGGAATGAATTGCATTTGTATTGGGACAGGGGACAAAAAATTAAGACCCCTTTCATTCCCATATTAGAGTCTCAATCTAGATTGGGTCCCCTGAATTTAGAATTGAATAGAAAAAATCATTTTCAAACTACATCATCTATAAGATACACAGTATAACTCTAATATATAATTGTCCTTTTTTGTCTTTGTAAGCACTGGATACTTCAAATATCATGGTCAAAAAGCAAGTGTTTGAACTCCTGGCTGCTCTCTGCATTTATTCATTTGATGGACATGCACTGGCTTTGGATGCTCTAGACCATTACAAGGCAAGTAGAAAATCTGATATATAATGAATACCATAATCTGCATCAATCAGTATAGCTCTTCAGAATCAAACCAATCAGTCCATCTCATTGGTCCTCATTCAGAAAGTCACAAACGGGGTGAAGTCATTAAGTCTCTTCTGAACCTGCAGAGCAGGGTTAGGTAATCTGGTATTTAAGACAATACAAATCTTCCTTGGCATGCTTCAGATTAGCTGCACACTTTTTATTTCCTTTGAGATTATTAAAATTTAAATTAATTAAAAACTGACAAGCTGCAAAGCAAAATGTCATTCTCCAACATCATTCAACTCTGCCCCTAAAATGACAGCAAACTGCCTCTGGACCTCATACACATTCTTAGAAAAGAAAAAATGTGCCTATCTACAGACTAGAGTTTTGTACCCATCTACCTTAAAAAAAACACACACAATGAGATGGGAGGGAGATTCCTTAAAATGCTAAATATGCCGAGTGGTTCAAAAAAATTGCTGACCTCATTTTTAGAACACACATACACACAAACTCTTATCCTCTGATAAGGAATTCAACTATATCTTCCCATGTCTGTCCTTTCTGTTGTCTCTATTGACTATACCAATGGTTCCTATTAACACATTATATAGTAAGGAATTCCATTGGTGGATAATGAATTGTGTCAAAAAAACCTTCTGTTTTTAATCTATTATTAAATGCCAGTCCATTTCAATGGCCCTCTTTCTCATAAATAAAATCATTGTCACCACAGAGATAGAGAAGCTATGGTTCCTTAATATTGCTCAACCACAACTCTCAGCCATCCAGCCTATGTGATCTCTGGTGAATGCTGGGAATTAAAGTTGAGTCACATCTAAAGAACTACAGGTTCCTCATATCTGAAACAGGGAAAGTTAATTATACTTAAGACAAATAAAAGTGTTGTGATGGAAGCATTTTTTTTTTATCTTGCCATTTCCCATGAATTGAGGAACTTCTTTCAGAGAACAACCATAGTTCAATTTGTGAAACTTTGCAAGTTGGATTTCTGGCCTAACCAGATTTCTGAATTTTCTACTTAAAACTCTAAAGATCATTGCTAAACTGAGGTGAAAATAGTAGGCTGAACAAACTTGGTTTTGAAATATAGCATTCAGTCCAACACATCTTTGATTTGCCTCCTTTGCCACAGACTGTGAAAAACCAACAGTACCGGTTCAGCATCATTATGAATGAGCTCTCAGTCACAGACAATGTGCCCTACATGATAACGCTCTTGAGTGCCATCAATGCAGTTATATTGGGAACAGAGGAACTGAGAGGGAGGATGCAGCTCCGGAATGAGTTCATTGGTAAGAATGGTTTTCAGTCCAGATGTTCCATATGAAATTACCTTTGTCAGAAGATTCCCTGGCCTATCAGCAAGGCTCTAGTGCAGCACTCCCAACCTCTTCTATACCCTGCACCCCTAGAACACTTCTGATATATTCTCGCACCCCTTACAAAAGTTCGAAATAATGGCAACGAATTATGCATATACACTATAATTTCAAAAAACCAAGTTTTTGCACCCCCTGGAATATCGTCTCACACCCACAGGGGGTGCGAGCATTCCCGGTTGGAACCCTTGCTCTGGTGGAACCATCTAAGCATTATGACCTGACAGACTTACCTACTCTGAATTTATCTAAACTCAAGAAAATAAAACAAAACAAAAAGTTGGTTTCCAAGAAAACAGATCCTTCTTGCTAAACTATATTTAATCTTTTTAATTAGCAATTCCATTTTGTGTATCATTTAGCAATTTTTAAATTTACATGTTTCACAAAAAGATCTCCCTACCTAAATTGGTACTCATTTAGCCATTTTCTGTGTGGCATATTTGTTAGTGTTATTGATGCTAAAGTAATTTTTATTAGACCATATATTGATGGAGTGTTTTTTTCCTCTTCTCTATTTCCAGGTCTTCAGTTGTTGGATATTTTAAGCAAACTGCGGTGAGTGATTTATTATGTAATATGTAACTATATTATATTTGAAATAGGATAATTGTTTCACAATTTTGTACTGTAATACAGCACATGATTAAGGGAGAGGCATTTCCTTATCAGAATAATTCTTTGAGTCTACTGTTGTATCTCTAGTGTCTAGTTCCTTCCTGCAGAGTGTAGAAGGAAACAGATATGAGCTCAAATACAGTTGACCACAATAGTATTTCCTTTAAAATAGCAAGGTTTCATTGATTGTCTGTTTTTGGTTCAGCAAGATTTCTATTCATCAGATTGAGTAATAATTGCTGTTTCGCCATCATCTTCCTTTATCCTTCATTAAATAAAAAAAAACTAGATATACTTTTTCAAATTATTTTCTATCAACTTGAGATCTGTAAAACTAAGCATTCATCTTGCTTAAAATTTAACATGTCTTACCAATCTCCCCAGAAACTGCTTGAAACTATTTTGCAGTGGTCATCTCTATTCCCACTGAAGCTAAGATGGCCTAGGCTAGCTGATCTAGATTACAGTGTGATGGTTGTCACATCTGGTTGGTGTGTCTGTGTGTGTTACTTGTAAAATTGTGTGTTACCTGTAAAACGTTCTTCTTTGAGGGAGAAGGACAGTTCAGAAATATAGTAAGTATGTAAGTATGTAAGTAAGTAAGTAAGTAAGTAAGTAAGTAAGTAAGTAAGTAAGTAAGTAAATAAATAAATAAATAAATAAATAAATAAATAAATAAATAAATAATCTTGTCATTATGATAACAAGCAAACTATCATTCTTTCTTTCTTGTGTATAAGTTTGGTTTTAGAGTAAATTTTTATTCCCACATTTCTTTAGCTTGAAATTTCATCAACTTAAAGAGTTTTTATCAATCAGAGATGGGATATTCGCATCTACTACAGAATTGATTTTAAAATTTAAAAAGTTATCTTGATTAATGAATTGCTAATATTTATTGTTGTGGGCTTTATATAGAGACATAGAAGATGAGGACCTGCTTATCCAGTGTGAGACATTTGAGGAGGCGAAGACTGAAGATGATGAAGAGTTACTGAGAATATGTGATGGCATTGATATGAACAATCATCAAGATGTTTTCTCATCTCTGTTCAACAAAGTAATATTTTCTTTTTAATGCAACATATAATTCCTCTTTGTTTCTGTTTCTCTTCATCATCCCATAGAATTCAGCATTCCTAAATACTGATTTAAAACTATATAAATATTATATATCAAAAGTTAAGAGAATAAAACTTTAATAAGCCACACAACCAGTTAAAGGCACAGTGTACAATTGGTTTCTTATACTCGCTCTGGGGACACCCAGTTCCAAATCTTCTTCAGAAATTGACTGAATGTTTCAGGGCCAATTGGTATGATGGAGAGTGTCTTGAGCTCAGGAGGAAAGGGAATGATGCTAGAGTCATCCTGACTTTTTAAACAGCTCTCATCCTACCCCTTTGTCACCCAGCTTTGGTGTTTTCCTTTCGGGAAATAATTGTCTAAAATCTGGGGCAAGTCTATTAAAATTGGCCTTGCTTTAATATAATCCATTGAATTCTCCATCTAAACCTGCTGCTTAAATATGAAGCATAACACATTCACAGTTGCAGAGCATCATTTCACTAGTTTGTAAAAGCAAAGTGGCATTTTCTCCCATGTGAGCTTTATATACTATTTGTAATTGTTATCTGTTCTAGCACACTGCGTTTGCATACATACCCATTGAATTTACATCTTGAGATTCTTTCCACAAATGGGAAACTTGATTAGCTATTGCATTATTTTAAAAAAATAATAGAAAAAGAAAGGAACATAACACTGATATACATATATTACCTATATATTTATCTATATCTATATATCTATATCTTTTTCTGTTGTATTTACATTTGTTTATATATATATACATGTATGTATAAACAAATGTAAATGCAACAGAAAAAGAGTTTATAAATAAAATCTAAAATATATGTAATTAAAAACCAGTGTAATTAAAAACCACACACACACACACAAATATATATAGGGGGGAAGGGAGAGAGAGAGAGAGAGAGAATGTAATGTTAACGAAGTCCCTAAAGATATGTAGATATGGTTATATAGCATTAGATAATTATATACAGAATAGTAGCTGTTTGCTGTTGTAACAACCATTGAATCTAATTTCAATAAAGACTCATGGCTCTCGATTTTTGGTAGCACGGATTGTAATACTAGAGTAGCATCACTACAGCGGCATCAGTAATGTAATATATACAGAGATAATAGTTCAAAGTTTCACTTTCTGTTTTAGGTGAGCAGCTCCCCAGTCTCCGTTCAATTGCTGTCCATTCTCCAGAGCCTCTTGCATCTCGAACCTTCTCATCGCTCCAGCCTATTGCTCTGGGAATCCTTAGAAATTTTAGTAAGCAGAGCCATCTTGCTTGCTAATGACAGTAAGTTTTAAGGCACTGTGATGCAATACATATTTCCAAAAAAACAAAACAAGCCAAAATACAAGCTTCATGTTTAGTTTAAGAAATCTGGCTCTGGAATTGTGACCCACCAGGTTTATAACAGACTTCTGCCCCATTTACATCATCTTCCTAGATCAACAGAATAAAGGAAAAAGTACTTTGGCACTCCAGGACAGGTGGCAATAGAAAATTGTGGATGAGAGATTGCGTTGCTCAGAAAGAATATAAGTAAACATTTTCCATCCAATTTCCTGTTTCCTTCTAAAGGGAATCTGCTGCCAGAGAATTCTTTATCCAGAACAAAGAGAGTTATCACTGGAAACAATGCTGGATTACGTATGAGCCAATAAATTGAGGTTCAGTCCATGCAAGATAGAAGTTTCATCAGCTGTTTTAGGAAGTGGATTTGGTTTGCAGCTTAGGATATTTCCAGGTCAGGTCACAGTTGTGTTCACAGGTGGTACTGCACTAATTTGGCTGATATATCTTCTGGTTGCTATCTTATAGAAAAGGTGTCAAACTCGCAATGTCACGTGACGTGTTGTGACGTATCATGACTTTTTTTCCATTGCCGGCAATGGGGTGGGCACGGTTTTGGCATGACGCATCTGGCACGCGGGCCGGCAGTTTGACACCCCTGTTATAGAAGATGATCTTACCACAATGACCTTGCTTTAGTTAGGTCTGAAAGATTTCTAGTTCATGGAGAATGCACTCATGCAAGGCATGAGGCCTTTATTAATAGGCTTTCTTCAACTCATACTATGATCCCATTATCAATAATCCTTATGCAAAAGGTAATTTGCTGCCAAAAAAGACAGATGTTTAGATCTCTTATGCCTTCAGGTTATTACTGCACCCAGAGTATACAACTACGTGATCATTGCAATAAATGCTTGAATACAGAGGGAACCTCAGTTGAGCCCATTTCATTTATTAATCTCAATTGTCACTGTAAAGTTTTGATTCTTAAGGTTTAGAGCTTGTGTATGGTTTCTCTGGTTCATAAATCCCTGTATGGACTCAAAATCACCCTTCCCTCTACTCAATCATTAATGTAAGACTCTCTTCAGACAACAGTAAATGCCTCTACATTGATATGGTCAAATGGCAAAACACAAGCAAGGAACATGTTTACATATATTCACTTAAGTAATTTCTTAGGTGATCTTATAAAATTGCATAGTGAGCATGAGAAACAAAAATAAGAATATAGAAAAATAAGAACAGAGTAGCTTTCCAACTGTTAGATCAGCATGAGCAACAGAGAAAATACTACATCTTTTCAGTATTTTACAAATAATGTAAAGGGAAAAGTCTGTGAAAGCCTTTCCTACTCTCAACTCTCCTAATAAAAAACTTTTTCAAGAAATCAAAATAAACATTTAAATTTAAATATAGCAATTTTACTTTTAATAAAAATATAATAATATGAAATACATATGTAATATACTTGTCTTCAGTTATGGCAGTCATAGTTACAGGGTTACCAATCAATGTTACATTCTAGTATGAAGTAGAGAAATAGCAGAAAGGGATATGAACTTCAAATAGAAGATAAAAAGTTCAGATATTAATACACTTCAAGCAGGAGCACTTGAAGAAAATGGTGGAGGCAGAGTGCAGATTTTTTTTATGCATAGCTCTCCAACTAACATTCTCTGCTTGGCTCCACAGTTGCCTAGTTTGGGAAGGAAGGCTATAAGACACCCCACCCCCCTTATGTCTAGCATAGCAGCCCAAAACCTTTTGGGCACCAGGGACTGGTTCAGTAGAGAAAGGTTTTTCTGTGAATCGGAGGGGACATGGTTTTGCATGCTGCCTGCATCCCATGATGGGGCTTTGCTTGTTTGTGCGAATCGATTGCTGGCATGCCGTGAACCAGTGCAAGTCCACAGACAGGGGCTTGGGGATCTCTGGGTCTACATACTATGTAGCTTGAACCAAACGAATTGCTTATTTCTATGGTTTAAACCATTTTTCCCTGATTTTCATCTGTATGAATCTGTTTGAAAATATTGTTCATTTTCAAAAGATACCATCTTAAAAATGTTCATTGTGACATTTATTTGAAAAGAGAATAGGATTTTAGTTTGTTTTACTCTGTTCTATCTAATATTTTACAGTAGAAGATAATAGTGTGGAAGAAGTCATGGAGAGATTGTTGTCTGTCAAGAAGCAACCCAAGAAAAGAGATTTAGGTTCCCAAAAAGCAGCTAACAAGGTGAACGAAAGCACTCAGACCAATGAAGATCTGGGACAATGCCCAAACACCAGCCAGAGCTCTCCTCCAAGAACTTGCTCTTCCAACATTCCAGTTAATGTAGAGCCACATGATGTGTCTAAGGTTGCATCCTCCTGCTTTTTGGTCAGCTCAGTTTCACCTGAATGGAATCTATCTTCAGCTGCTGCTCCTCCTCCCCTCCCAGGAACATCAGACATGTTGCCACAACAGCCATCTCCTCAACCTGTGATACAAATGCCACCATCAGTTCCCACATTGCATGATGTAGCAACAATCTCACCCTTTCCTCCTCTGCCTGGTATGACAGACATTCGTCCCCCTCCCCTGCTGCCCAGTATGACAGGGATCCCTCCCCCTCCCCCTCTGCCCATTATGATAGGGGCCCATTCCCTACCTCAAAATTCAGCTGTGCCACCACCACCTCCCCCGCTGCCCAGTATGATAGGGATCCCTCCTCCTCCCCCACTGCCCAGTATGACAGGGGCCCATTCCCTGCCCCTAAACTCAGCCATGCCACCACCACCTCCCCCACTGCCAGGCGTGGTAGGGATCCCTCCCCCTCCCCCACTGCCAGGCATGGTAGGGATCCCTCCCCCTCCTCCACTTCCAGGCATGGTAGGGATCCCTCCCCCTTTTCCTGGTACTGCAGGAGTGCCACCTCCACCCCCACCACTCCCAGGCATGCCACCTCCTCCTCCCCCACTGCCTGGGATGGAAGGGCTACCACCCCCTCCTCCACTGCCAGGCATCCCACCTCCTCCACCTCTAGGAGACAACGTAGAGGTAATTGTCCCTGCATGGGCCAACACCCTGAACTATGCCGCACCACCCCCTAAAAGAATGAAGATGCCAACACTAAGGATGAAGAAGCTGAATTGGCAGAAGCTGCCCTCCAATGTCGTGAGAGGTAAGCACTTCTGAAGTCTTCAAGTCAGACCATTCCAGTGAGGCTTTAAAGAAAACCTCTTGGTTTTTTCCAGTAGATTCTTTTCCTTCACAGCTGAGTCTGGGATTCCCTTTGGCCATCCTCTGTGCTGCGGCTGAAGTAATGGAAGTAGGAAAGGGGGCTTTTTCTTAGCAGTACCAATAATGTAAGCTAAGCTTTTACATTCATGTAAACCCTCTCATGCATACTCTTTTGAATGAGATGAAAGCAGAATTTAAATATTGTAATGTATATTGTAACTGACATATTTTAACATTATTTTTGAAAGAAAGAAAATGTATCAGTACAGTCCATGATATAAACTTATAAGTTTTTGATGAATAGTTCTCTTTAAGCTGAAGCACTGCCATTTTTAAAATTTACCCCTTTACATGTCATCTGCAAATAAAAAAGCAGGGGGAAAATTTCCCGTTTTTGGAAAAGCATTATCATTCAGTATATTATCAAGAGTACAGAGTGTGTTAGCAATGAATGGACTTTCTCACCAATCACATAATTTCAGAGTTGCTCAGACATTCAGGGAAGTTACATTTCAATTCCTGCAATTCCCAAAGTGGGGGGGAAATGGACATAGGGCTCAGCTAGAAACCATGGAGGGCTGAGCCAATCATTGCACTGAATTTTTATTATTGTAGCCCTAGTAATCATCCTATAAACTAAGGATATTGGAGTTGAAGGCAGCAGATGGGGAAAGGTCAAGAGTAAGGTTACTACAAGTATTCTTCCACTTTTCTATTGAAAGTCTATGTCAACTAAATAATTAGCAATTTTAACTATTGGATATGTTTCTGTACATATTTTGCTTTGCATTTTCCATGTGTGTGTGTGTACAGGTAGTCCTTGACTTACAAAAGTTTGTTTGGTGACTGAAGTTACAGCAGCACTGAAAAAAGTGACTTATGACTTATGAATGTTGCAGCATCCCCTTGGTCATGTGATCAAAATTCAGACACTTGGCAACTGACTCATATTTCTGACGGTTGCAGCATCCTAGGATCAAGTGAACACCTTTTGTGACCTTCTGACAAGCAAAGTCAATGGGGAAGCCAGATTCACTTAATAACCGTATTACTAACTTAGCAACTACAGTGATTCACTTAACAACTGTGGTAAGAAAGGTTGTAAAATGGGGCAAAATTCACTTAACAACTGCCTTGCTTAACAACAGAAATTTTGGGCTCAATTATGGTCATAAGTCAAGGACTACCTGCATATGTATATCCTGCCATTCGTTCAGAAACTGAAGACAAATTATTTGTCCCACATTACAAATGCTGAATTGGTCCTATCCTTTCAAAGGCATAGATATGGACTGTGAAGCTATGAGATGTAACCCACCATCCTGCCTTGTGTCTTTCAGAGAGTCACTCCATGTGGGCATCAGTAACAAGAACGAGTGAGGAATCTATTGAGCCGGATTACTCTAGAATAGAACAGTTGTTTTGTTTTCCACAAAACAAGCCCAAATCAAAGGAAGTTGCATCAGTGAAGACAGAACCAAAAGAGGTATACTGATAATCTGCTTGAACTAACTCTATTCATTTGGATGTTTGTTTGAACCATCCAAGAGTTCCCATATATCAGATGTTTAGCTTGCTGCAGAACAGCATCCTGTTACCCAAGTAAGCAAGGAAGTTTGTGAGGTTAGAAATATGTTTTTTTTTCATGTTAGTTTTAGGGTTGCTCATGCTGTAAAAATGATTTGCCAGGAATGCTTCAGCTGTTATGTGAGTTTGGGAAAACAGGTTGCTACTCTTGATTAAAGCTTATACTGTGTACATGCAAGCATGTAAAACGATGTGGCCACTCTAAGAATCATAATAATTCTTTTTTTCAAAAATTATTCCCAATACAGCAATTTTAATTAGTTCATTATTTAGGGCAAATGCATATAATCCATTACTAATATTCCAAAAACAGGGTTCTTAACAGAATTCAGAGTGGAGGTGATGGGCAGCAGGGAGAAATCAGAACTGCTTAATTCCTTCTTTACACAAAAGGAAAAAAATAGCCCAACCTATCAAAAGCAGCACTGTGGGAGACAGAACAGGAATGTGGGTCAAAATAGGCAAGTAATTGATAAGAGAACTCCTATCTGCTTTGGATGAGTTCAAATCTCCAGGACCAAATGGTTTGTATCTCGGGGTACTAAAGTAGTTGGCAGATGTGATCTCAGAACCACTGAATGAAAATTTTCAGTGCTGGGGGAAAAGATTTGATGTGGTTCCAATATTCAAAAAGGGTAAAAAGAAAACTACAGGAAACTATAGACCAGTCAGCTTGATATCAATACCTGGGAAAATCCTGGAAAAAATAAGCAGCAGATTATTGAGCATCTAAAAATGAACAAGGTAATTACTGGAAGGCAGCATGGGTTTGTTAAAAAACAGATCATGCCAAACAAACCTTATTGCCTTCTTTCATAAAATGACTAAATTAGTGGATCAGGGGAATGCTTTGGATATGGTATACTTGGACCATAACCTACTTCTTGGTAAGATAGAACAATGTGGAATAGACAGTACCACCAACAGATGGATTCGTAGTTGGCTGACCAACTGCACTCAGCATGTAGTCCTCTATGGAGCTACATCTACATGAGGGAAGCACTCAGTGGGATATCTCAAAGTTCTGTCTTGGACCAGGGGTCTTCAATATCTTCATAAATGATCTAGATGACGGGATAGAAGGGGAACTCATCAAATTTGCAGACAACACCAAGCTGAGAGAAATTGCCAACACTTTGGAAGAAAGATTCAAGATTCAGAATGATCTTGACAGACTTGGGCATTGGATCCTATCCAACAACATGCAGCTCAGTGGTGAGAAAAGTAAGGTCCTGCATTTAGGCAGGAAAAACCAAATGCATAGGTATAGAATAGGAGGTACCTAGCTCAACACTAGTAACTATGAGAGGGATCTAGGTGTGCTGGTGGATCACCACTTATGTATAAATCAGCAGTTTGCTGCAGCTCCAAAAAAGTTCTAGGCTGCATCAACAGTGAAATAGCATCAAGATCATGGGAAGTGATAGTACTACTCTACACTGCACTAATGATGTCACACTGGGAACATTGTTTCTAGTTCACCATGATTCAGAAATGGTGCTGAGTCTTTAGAGAGAGTGCAAAGAAGAGCAACAAAGATTATAAGGGATCTGGAGGCTAAATCATATGATGAACAGGTATGGGAACTAGGTTTAGCCTAATGAAGAGAAGGCACAGGAGACACATGACAGCAGTCTTCCAATATCTGAAGGACTGTCACAGGGAAGAGGGTGTCGATTTATTTTCCATAGCACCTGAGTGCAGGACAAGAACAATTGGTGCAAGCTCATCCACGGAGATTCAACCTGGAAATAAGGAGGAATTTCCTGACAGTGAGAATGATTAATCAATGGAACAGCTTGCCTCCTGTAGTTGTGGGTGCCAGAAGTTTTCAAAAAAAGATTGGACAACCATTTGTCCAGGACTCCTGCCTTAGGCAGGGAGTTGGACTAGAAGATCTCCATAGTCCCTTCCAGCCCTATGATTCTCTGAAGTACAGAAAATTATTATTATGGTTCATCACATAGTCAGCCAGATGTTTAGACTGGATTTGGCATTTTTATCCACCTGCCAAGTTCTTATTATTATTTACATATTTAAATTTATTGGCTACCCAACTCCAGTGAACTTTAATCTTAATGTTAAACTAATGCCACAATAAAAGAATGAAAAGAAAACATTGGCATTATTCACACTTGCCAACTGATGATAGCATTCTGTAGATTTGGCAAAGTCCATTTACAGTGCCCTAAGTCTTCTTATTTTACAAATTTCTATATAAATAAGGCTAAAATTAACTGGAAAGTGGTTTTAATTTATACTTTGTAATGAATTTATAAAACTGACCAAAAATGTTTCAATTTTCCAAAACAGATTACATTTCTAGATTCCAAAAAGAGTCTTAATTTGAACATATTTTTGAAGCAATTTAAGTGGTAAGTGGTATTTTTATATTGATAAAATAATGCTAACATCATGAGAAATAATATTAATAATAATTAACACTGCCATCCTGTGGTTATTTTATGTACCTTTTATAGGTTTACATATCTATTCTCTTAAACTGCATTGAAACATACAATAATTACAACAGATTAGAACTTGTACTGTTATATAAAGCTTATCATACATTTAGAATCTGACATGTACACACATATACACATGAAGCCTCTCCAAGTAGCCATCTTGCTTTAATGAAACTTATTTTTGCATTGAGGAAAAGAGGAAAATTCCGTCTATACTCTGGGACCTTTAACAGGAGGTATCTTTGTCTCAAGTCTGATATATTTTTGCCACACATACTTGGGATTGATTCCATTTTGGATAGATGCTACCTGTCATCATAACATAGTAGATGCGGCCTAAAATTAGACCTGGGTACCTTTTTTGCTTAAGCCTAAAGAACTGTGTCCTCATTCATCATTTACCCTACCTAGCATCCGCATTCATTGATAGCCAAACTCAGAATATACCTGCCATGACTAATTATTGCTAATTGATTTATCTTTCTTAAGTATACCATTCCTTTGTGAATCTAATTTAGCTAGCAACCAATACTGAATTTTGTTGTAATGAATTCTAATTGTCAACTGTAGGCATAGAATGAAGAGACTTTTTCTCTTCTGACTTGAACATGCTTGTTAATCAATTTCACTGAGTGGACACAATATTTTAACCTTATAGCAATAGCAATAGCACTTAGACTTATATACCACCCCATAGTGCTTTGCAGCACTTTCTGCGCAGTTTACAATGTCAGCATATTGCCCCCAACAATATGGGTGCTCATTTTACCAACTTCAGAAGGGTGGAAGGCTGAGTCAACCTTGATCCCATCAGAATCGAACTCCAGACTGTGGGGTTACGGGTAGCATGCAATACTGCATTCTAACCACTGCACCATCAGAGCTCCTTTTGAGAAGAAAAGAGGAGAACCCTGCCTTTGCTCTCCCCATAATTACATAACAGTGACTGCATCTAATCCACAATCTCTTTTATCCACAGCACAAATGAGGAGGTGGTTAAAATGATTCAGGAAGGTGACAGAACAAAGTTTGATGTTGAAGTGCTCAAGCAGCTTCTTAAACTCCTACCAGAAAAACATGAAGTAAGACAAACAACAAAAAAAGTCTGTTGTTTCAATTTTTCTTTGTATTGCATTTGCTGCATTTATACATCATGATTCAATAATCAATATGTGTATATGTAGGCTAGAATAAATTGTTTTTGGATGTAATATTAAATTCTATATATCTCTATGCATATATAGATATATAGATATAGATATACTGTGTGTGTGTGTGTGTGTGTGTGTGTGTATAGAGGTATTTTCTAGCCTCTTCATCAGTGTGTCAGAAGCTGTCTCCTCAGAATTAAATTAATCAGAATTTAATATTAGATCCAAACAAAAATGTAGTCAATAAATTAATGATTTATTAAAATACAACAGCTTCATAACCCATCATGATGCTCAGAACCATAAGCCTTTGTATATGCGGAAACAGCAATGCTACTGGAACATGACTTTTCTCTTTTCTTGCTAGATAGAAAATTTGAAAGCTTTCAAAGAAGAAAAGGAAAAATTAGCAAATGCAGATCAGTTCTATCTTCTACTCCTTGGAGTTCCTAGGTAAGAGAAATGTTAATGAGAATATTTGTTAAAGAAACATTCATTTAATTAGTTAATTTAAGTATACATATTTCAAACATTTCTAAAGCAGGAAATATCATTTGTTTTAAATTATTCCAGTGCTACCATAGTAGTCACAGAAGAGTTATAGATGGCAGGAAGAGGAAATCTTTTTCAGATGGCAGTTATCTGCACTTTCAGAAGTACTAGTATAAAGAGGTGTTCTTTAATATCTAAATGAATGGGTTAAAAGGTAACTTGATAAAATAAAAATAGTGGTTTAATGTGTTCAGTTGGCAGTTTAGAATAATCTTAATACAAAATATTTTTTACATAAATAAATTATGCCATCTTCATACAGGTAGTCCTTTACCTACAGCCATTCGTTCCTGACTCTAGGACTGAAAAGCCCTCTTCCTGGTCAACAAATGGGAAATAACACAGAGAAAAGCCTCTATTAAGGTTCTCCCAGCATGGGCAGATATGGGCACATTCTCACACAGAGATAGTCAATTCTTCAAATGCTCTCATCCCAAGATATGGAGCGCTTATAGTATATAATATTGATCCCAAAATGAAACAGGAGCCAGAGACGGTGATGGAGCTTATCATAATACATTATAATACCCAGGTTCATTTAAAGCTTAGTTCCTGCATTTTGGGGGGGGGGACTTCTTAAAGATCTTCAGATCATTAGCCCTGTGGAGAATATAAAAGTAATCTAGCTATTGAGGTTAATAAATCCAGTCGATGGGCTAACCTAAGGTGTAAAATAAAATTTAGAAAAAAAATCTGCCCTTTCACTGACAAATATGATTTAAGGAACTAACCCACAAGTTGTAGGCCTGTCCCTTCACTCAGTCCACCACAGCAAATATGCTACCCATTAATAGCAGTTCAAGAACCCTGAGTTTCTTGAACGTCACTGAATTTATTCTGTCCTAAGAACAGGTCCAAATAAATGATAGAGGGCTGGGTAGATGGTCTTCACGTATCCAAGCTATAGAATATAATGATGCAGATAGATCTTGATGATTCTATTTTGATATCATGATTAATAACTGTTTATTTATTTATTTATAAAATCTATTGGCCTCCCATTTTACCGTAAGGTAACTCTACATTAAAACATAAATAAATTAAAACCAAAGATTAAAATAATAATAATAATAAAGTTGGAAGGGACCTTGGAGGTCATCAAGTCCAACCCCCTGCTCAGGCAGGTAACCCTATACCATTTCGGACAAATGGCTGTCCAGTTTCTTCTTAAAAACTTCCAGTGTTGGAGCATTCACCGCTTCTGGAGGCAGGTTGTTCCACTGGTTAATTGTTCTAACTGTCAGGAAGTTTCTCCTTAGTTCTAGGTTGCTTCTCTCCTTGATTAGTTTCCATCCGTTGCTTCTTGTCCTGCCTTCAGGCGCTTTGGAGAATAGCTTCACTCCCTCTCTTCTGTGGCAGCCCCTGAGATATTGGAACACTGCTATCATGTCCCCCCTCGTCTTTCTCTTCATTAGACTAGACATACCCAATTCCAGCAGCCGTTCCTTATATGCTTTAGCCTCCAGTCCCCTAATCATCTTTGTTGCTCTTCTCTGTACTCTGTACTCTGTAATCTAAGGACACTTGGGGATGGCAGGAGTGGAATGGGGGGAGGTGGGATCTGTTGTTACTCGATGAACCACCCCCACTGTGCTGTTAATGTTTAAATAATGCTAATGTATTAATAATGGATTTAATATTCCCAGTTTTCCTATATTGCCTATAGGGAAGCCAAGCATTTAAACTTGCAAGATACATTCAACTGTTTTGCTCCATAATAGTGATTGGTTTGAAAAATGTTCATTCTAGCTCTGTTGGGTGCACAGAATGCAATGTGGTATTTGTATGATTTCTCCATTCTAGCTACCAATTGAGGATTGAATGTATGCTACTGTGTGAAGAGACTGCTGTTCTGTTGGAGATGTTGCAGCCCAAAGCAGAAACAATAAGGAGGGCTTGTGAAGGTTAGTGATTGTTTAAGGCCTAGGTATGGTTTGGGTGTTGTGAGTTGTCTGAAGAACGGCCAGTTCCTTTTCAATCTAAAAATCACAATTTGCTGAGAAATCAAAATCTAGCAACTTTGCAGAGGGGCAGGACTTAAATGGTTCGGTCATTGCTTATGTAAATGCATAGATCTGTGTTTGTTCAGAAGATCCATGTCCACCCCTGCAACATGTAGAAAATATTTGTGTTCTCAATCTCTCCACATTAGTTAGCCAATCTTTTCAGAATGGAATGAAGCATTTATCAGTTTGGTATGCAGTGTACTAATCCCATTTGTTTAGCCACAGAAGCCCTGCTCAGGCATTCAGCTTTGAAGCAATGAAAACATGCAAGGTGGAAAGCAAAACCTCACTCAGTATGTCCATGCTTTATCACATTCCATACTTACTGTATATACGTGTCCATCATACCATTCCCCTTTGGGGTAAATAACTGCAGGCAAAGGAAAGAGAAGGAGTAATCCTAACCCTAAGAAACAAGAAACAGAAAAGGAAACAGCTAAACCTAATTTCCATGAACAACAATCACTACATAGGCTTTTATCCTTTATTCTATCACGACTATACAGCATACACACATTTTTATCAATTTCATTGAATCATGCTCCACCCTCTCATCATGTTCACTCTTGCTTTGCATGCTCTTCCTGCAAGATTCAGATGGATCTCACTCTGCTGTTGTTCAGAAAAGCAGTGAAGGCCTGGCTTTTCACCCAGGCCTTGGCTAGGGATAGTGAGACCACTCACTTCATTCCATCTGGTCTGTCAAACTTCCCATCTTTGATTGATGTTATTGTAATTACTTTGCTTGATTGTTGTGAGCTGTCCAAAATCATTGAGTGTCAGGCAGCATCTATGTTTAATAAATTGTTGCTCTTGTTGTGATTTGATCTTCAGTCTCTCTATCTTTATGACCAAACCACCTCAATATATTCTTTCATACAGATCAATCACTTCTATACTGTGTGAGTCAATGTTTATTCAGCATCCATTTATTCTTGACTGTATCTCTTCTTGTTTCATCACACACAATTATTCTCATTGCATTTAGATTATTTTTGTTTCTCCTGACATTGCATCTTTACTTCATAATACACAACAAAGAGGTCTTTTTATATACAACTTTTTAAAAGTTATTTTGATAAGCATTCTCTTCTGAAAATAGACCACAGTGTATGAACGAGCTTTATCTTAGCATTTGTACATTATAAAATATCTCCATTCATTTTCCCACCTTCAGTAAATATTCTGCTATCTGCTCTTTTTTCCCCCACTTAGGTGCAGCTGTAGGATCATCAAGTTGAAAGGGATCTCAGATGACATCTAGTCCAAGCCTTGGCTTGGTGTACAATCTGCTATAACATATGTTCTCACACAATGTTTATTTCAGTCACTTACCTCTAATATGACCCTTAACAAACAAATTTCAATTCCACATTAATGCAAAACACACCACATTAAGACTATTTATTTTGCCATACAAACCAACAAATACAGTTTAAAAATTCATTCTCACATTCATACAATTTTTACTGATCTCCCAAAGAACAAAAATTCAGTCTGCATGGTCTTGTCCAGCATAAAACTGCATTGCAATTCCCAGATTGTGTTCATCATCCCTTCTGCACTCTTTGAGTAGAATTCTTAGGCACACTTAATTAACAAATCCCCCTGTTGTCAGCTACCACCTTATGCTTGCTTGTGCTTCGCTGCTATATGGTCACAGATTGCCATGTGGAGGGGGGGAATGAAGGGGGGAAACTTTGGGAAATGAAAGTAAGTGCTATATCTCCTCCAGGCGCTGCCTCAAGGTCACCCAGCTGGAAGAAAGGGGGCCGCATACCAAACTGCGCTTGGATTGACCGTCATGAAAACATCTTGCCTGAACCTGATTGGTTACCCTGGGTTGGGCAGTGAGAGAAAGTTAAGGGAGGGAAAAGTAGAACTTAGGGATTTGGGTACGCAATTCTCAGTTCTGACTTTGCAATATTGCAATACACTTGATCACTATACCTTTCTCAACAAATGGAGCCAAGGATCATTTCTATTTAGAGATTTAAGTTGTGGCCGGTCCGACACCTGTAGTTTTTGCATTTATTCTTGCTCCGTTTACATTTGCAGAGAGGAACAGTAGCCACATTCTTTTTACTCATCAGGCTTGGATATAGTCTTCATGTACACACACTAAACAAATCACACGTCCGTAAGAAAAAAGCTTTTATATTTAAACATTTCTCCAGTTACACCATCTGTACCTGCAGCCTTATTATTCTTCAACATTGTTCCAACATTTATTATTGGTTCATTAAAAATTGAAAACACTCATTAAATTGATATTTTCACCAGGTCATCTGCGTTCACCTATTTAACAGGTTTTCTTTCCTCTTAGATCTCATTTCAAGCCATCGGTTGCCCGTTTTCTGTCAACTGATCCTCAATGTTGGAAACTTCCTGAACTATGTAAGTGATCTTGAAAAAATGCATATTTTAAAAAAGCAATGTTTAAAATGGTGGTGTTCTTCTTGCCTGTTTTGCAAATATTGTTCAAGCCAGCATTGTGAAACTAGCAAATATAGTACTGTTCATTATTTTTGTTGTTCTTTTTCTCTGAAAGGGAAGTCACACAGGAGACGCTGATGGCTTTAAAATTGGTACTTTGCTCAAGTTAACAGAAACTAAAGCAAACCAGACTCGCATTACACTGCTCCACCATATATTAGAGGTAGTTTCTATTGTTTTTCATTGATAAATATAACAATAATAGTAAAATACTAATAGAAAGAAACTGATGCAGCTGTATCAATATACTAGCCAGAAACCATCTATTTAATATGATGTCTTCTTTTATTTTGCTTTTGTTTGTTTGTTTCCCTAATAATTTTATTGCAAAAATATTTGAGGGAGATGGTATTTAATTAAATAGGTCTTGGCCAAATACATATGCACAATATTTTGCTTACACAAAATATTTCTTTTTTTATGACCTTTTTTTAGGGTTTTTCTAACTTTATTGATTTGTTTTGCTTTTTTATTAATGCCAAACATTTTGTCAAATTTTTATTTACACTTTTTAATCTGCTTTTCTGGTATTAATTATACTGCTCAATTTATTCCAAGGGAATGTAAGACATCCTTGCAAAATATTAGATACAGAAGAAGGGCTTAAATTGTGGCAGTTCTCTGTTTTAGAATCCATCCAGCCTAGAGATAGAAGAGATTATTCTTTTTCCTTTTATCTTCCTAGTAGATATTTATGGTTGCTTTATGAACTGATTCTTCGATTTTCACAAAGTTTAACAAATGTATTTTGGCATAACACAGTCCAGTTCATCAAAAGTAGTGGCAGCATCTCCTTTCTGGAACAATCTGCCCTTGATGTATAACTGGCCCAACCCTTTTGGCCTGGATGAAGGGAATCCCAATTGGTTGCAGTATATTTTGGTCTTATCACCATTTTATTGTTCAAACAAGATGCTTGGAAGTTTTTGCAACAATGCTTTAGAAATTGGTTTTTAATTCCCATTCATTGATCCAGATTCATTTATGTTTAATAGTTAAGTTGAATGCAGAGAATTCAAGGCAGATTCTACCCCATTTAGTTTCATCCAACTACAGAAACTCACATGCTTCCAGGATCACCCATGGATGTTCGGAGATACTTAGGTAGAGAGATCACCCCTTTGGTAGATCTCTGTTTAACTAAGACTTTGGCAGGCAGCCAGTATTACTGCAGCCATCGTAAATCATACATGTGTATAATTGAAATTTTTACATTTTCTCCTCTTTTTTCTTTTTTTGGTTTAGGAAGTGGAAAAAAATCACACTGATTTGCTTCAGCTTCCCAAAGATCTTGAATGTGTTTCAAAAGCAGCTGGGTAGGGATCACTATATTTTTTTATTATTGGCAATCTTTATAGACATACTTCTTTCTTACATTATTGTTGAAAAAAAATAACCCAGCAAATAAATCAGGCCATCTTTAATAGGTAAGTAATTTGATGGCTCATACTTTAAAAGTTATGTTTTTTAATGTTCATCATCAAAAACATGTTCATGGCAAGAGAATAGTTTGACGCTCCGTAATAATAGCCTAAAACCTTTGAAGTTGCTTTCTGAACAATTAGGGTTGTACAATCCCATCTCATCCACAGAATTCCCATTTGGTTCCTATGAATCAATAGATGCAGAAACAGCATGTATGGCTTGTTTTTTTTTCAGAATCAATCTAGACGTGATTCATTCTGAATCCAGCTCCAACGTAAAGAAATTGCTGGAACTTGAACGGAAGCTGTCGTCCTCAATTGAAGAAGTGAAAGCCCAATATGAAACAGCCATTCAGGTTGGTGTAACACAACCCTTCATGCTTCCTTGGAGGATACATCCAATGTTTCCATGAAGTTAGCTACTACTACATTTGTGTCAGAAGCACCTATCAAGGCGCTTCTGGGTTGAAAGGATTAGTCAGAGACAAGGGTGCTCCTTTCAGGTCCCTACTATTTTTCCCACCAAGTTGGTACCTATTTATCTACTAGTATTTGCATGCTTTTGAACTCCTAGATTGGCAGTTGCTGGGACAAATTGACAGGAGCTCATTCTTTCACGTGGCTCACACTCTAAGGTTTTGAGTTGCCAAGCTATCAACCTCTCAGTGGTCTTCAGGCTCAATGTCCTAGCCACATGAGCCACTGCAACCCCTGTGAAGTTAGTTGATCCTTTTTGAATTTCAATTTTAATGTCTTCCAGGATAGCTTAACTGCTAACAGAAAGCTGGAGGATGAGTTTGAACTCATTGAAACTAAGAGAACGGAGCTTGCCAACTATCTGTGTGAAGATCCAAACAAATTGTCTTTGGAGGAGATATTTAATACCATGAAAACCTTCCGTGATCTCTACATCAAAGCACTAAAGGTTTGCATTTGAGACATTAAAAAATAAGAAATCTCATACTGGTGCACAGCAAAAGTCTTGGGGAATCCTTAGATGGATAGTATTATTTTAGACTATTAGACTAGGGGTCCCCAACCTGAGGGCCGCGGCCCGGTAATGGGCCATGGCCTAGTGGCCACTGGACAGGCTGGCCAGTGTGCGCACGTGTATGCACACACACCCTCACTTGTGCTAGCTTAGCAGCTGGGAGCAAAAACGGGCCGCTGCCGCACCTCGGGGCATGAAAACGGGACGCCGATGATGCACCTCGGGGTGCAGAAACGGGCTGCCGCCACTGCGCCTCAGGATGCAAAAACAGGACTCCATGCCTCGGTGTGAAAACAGGCCTCCGCCACCGCGCCTCAGAGCACAAAAACGGGACGACGATGCACCTCGGGGCGTGAAAATGGGCCTCCACTGCACCACGGGGCGCAGAAACAAGGCACTGAGGCGGGGCTAGTATCATGCGGGCACTAGCCCCACCCTGTTTGCGGCACGCATGTGCTCGCGGCCCCGTGCCCGCACGCATGCACACATATAAATTGCTTCCTCCTCCCTTTTCCTCCGACAAAGGTTGGTGACCTCTGTATTAGATCACACACAGACACACAAATTAACTAGAGGGCTGCAAGTACACAGCATTTTGGATTTAATTCCAAAACTCTTCTTGAACCATGATGGCACGGTGGTTAGAATGCAGTACTTCAGGTTAACTCACTGATCACTCAGGAGTTCGATTCTGAACGGCTCAAGGTTGACTCAGCCTTCCATCCTTCCAAGGTCAATAAAATGGGGACCCAGATTATTGGGGGCAATATATTGACTTTGTAAACTGCTTAGAGAGGGCTGTAAAGCACTATGAAGTGGTATATAAGTCTAAGTGCTATTTCTGTTGCTATTTACAGCACAGGCAGTTGCAGATGTAACACTTGTCAGCATTCTTAATTTTCCTTGTTTGAGGAAAAAAAGTCATAAAATCCATAGCAGATTAATTGGAGTTGGCACTACTGTGCATAGTATAAAAGGAAATGTATGCCCCCCTCCCCCTCATTCCATTTCTTCCCATGTTCTACTTTTCTTCCTATATATACATATTGCAGATGTGAACATAAACATAGCACAAATAGAAAGAAAGAATTCCTAGAGTCTAAAGCTGTTCTATTTTTACTGAGCTAAACTTCTATCCCTTGCCTCATCGGAAAGTTGACATTAAAATAATACCAGGACTTTAGTTTCAGAATGATTCTTGGGGAATTAATTGCCTAACCAAAATATACACATTCCTTCTTACTGAGTCTGTATTTTTTCCATGCATTTTCCTGCAAGATTTTGAAAATTTCTAAGCACTTTGATCTGTCTGTCTTGGTAGTTCAGCTACAATTTGGATCTTGTTTCATTGTCCCCTTTTTGTGCTCTGTTGATGAGTTTTAGTATCTCACCTCTATTAAAAAATATATAAAATATTTTATGTTGCACTATTTCTTTCTCCTTACTTATATCTAGTTTTATGCACTGATTTTTCTTAGTTCTGATTTCTTAATTCGACACCCTGAATCTTGGATTCCAAAAGACAGATAGGATATAATTTGTCTTAATGTTGATCTAATTGTGATTTGTAAATCAAAGTCGTATGGCAGACTTTAGACACAGTTTCCTTGTATGGACATTAGAAGAAACTGTGGTTTAATGAATTACAAACTCTTTACACCTGGGCATCCAAGAAGGGAGCACTTGATACATAGTTCATTCCTGGACTTAACAAATAGTAATCTGACCTGGGCCAGTGACTCAATAAAGGGAATTTCTTGTAGCAAAGCTAAAAGAAGACATAACGTCTTTGGACTAAAGGTAGTTCTTGACTTATTAACCATTCATTCATCAACCATTTGCAGTTTCAATGGTGCTGAACGAAGGGCTTACAACTTGTGCCCAAAGTTATGGTCACTGCAGCACCACCTTGGATGGGTGATCAAGTTTCCAGTGCTTGGCAGGCTGCCCACACTGATGACCAAGGGCTTCAACTCCCCCCACCAGCCTATCTTCCATCTATCTACATTCATTTGGCCCCCTGCCACCCTGTGCTCTGCTACCCCGGGGGACCTTCACCATCTTCCTCCATCCATTGCTAATGTGATGTACCCAGCCTAGCACCTGAACCAGGTTGAGCTTGGTTTCAGCTGTGGTTAAAAAAAAAAAAAGCCAAAAGTAGCCCCTGACTCATGGCACACCAAAAGGCCCCTTTGCAAAAGTTTCTGGAGTGCAGTGCAAAAAAGGCTTCCTGGCACACCACAGCTCCGAGGGCTGCTCTTTACTTTTCTTTTTTTCCTGCAGCCAAAGGCAAGCCCTGATTGGGCCAGCAGCCAAGCTAGGCACACCTCAGCAGCAGCAGGAGCAAGGAGACAACAAAGATCAGCTGAGATAGCTCAGCACAGAGTGGCAGGGGGCTTGGAGTGCAAGATGGGGAGGGCAACTGCGGCCGGGACTGGGCTCAGATGAGATGGCTGGAGCCTCCTGAGGTGTGAAAGCAGCCCCAGAGCCTGTGCAGTTTTGGGGCTTTTTCCTTCTCCACAAGGCAGGGTGCAGGATGGCCAAGAGATGGGGGGGGAGAATAGGCATCTGAGGGGAATTGGAGACATAATTTTATCTTACTGAGGCTCAGAGCATGGCTGGATACTCACTTAACGACCCATGATTCTTGGTTGATGATGGCAACTGGGACTGCTGGGATTGCCATCACTAAGGGACACAATCATTTGACATCTTGCTTTATAACAGCATCACTTACTTGCCAAATCATAAGTCAAGAACTATCTTTATAAGCAATTTCCTTGCAATGGAAATTAAGTAGGGCCAATGTGAAGCATTCTAATATGACAGGTGAAAATCAGGCAAAAATTTGATGCACCTTTTACATGTCTGTGTTCCCCGTACACAGGAAAACAAGGACCGAAAGGAACAAGCGGCCAAAGCTGAAAAAAGGAAGAAACAGTTGGAAGAAGAAGAAGCTAAGAGGCCAAAAGGAGAAGATGGGAAAACTAGTGAGTCCCGAAAAGGTTTTTCTTTACTTAGTTCCACAAGCCTGTATCTGGCAACAAATCCATTGAATTAAACTAAGTTTACTTCTTAATGAACCTGCATGGCTAAAACATGAATAATAGTTGCAAGAATTGGGTATGTCAAGTTTAATGAAAAGAAGGACTAGGGGTAGCAAGATAGCAATTTTCCAATATCTAAGGGGATGCCACAAAGAAGAGGGGGTCAAGCAAAGCATCTGAAAGCAGGACATGAAGCAATGGATGGAAACTAATCAAGGAGAGAAGCAACCTAAAGAGAACTAAAGAGGAATTTCCTGACAGTTAAAACAATTAACCAGTGAAACAACTTGCCTCCAAAGTTGTGGGTGCTCCCAACACTGGAGGTTTTTAAGAAGAGATTGAACAACCATTTGTCTGAAATGTTATAGGGTTTCCTGCCTGAGCAGGGGGTTGGACTAGAAGACCTCCAAGGTCCTTCCAACTCTGTTATTCTGTTATTTCACAGAATCACTGGGAGAAAGTATTTAATCTCAAGTACTGCTATCAGTGTGGTTTTGGCCAGGTAGCAGTTAGCCTAGAGCAGGGGTGTCAAACTCGCAACGTCACGTGACGTGTCGCGGCGTATCACAACTTTTTTGCCATTGCCGGCAATGGGGTGGGTGCAGTTTTGCTATGATACATCCGGCCCATGGGCCGGCAGTTTGACACCCCTGGCCTAGAGTAAGCCCCAGTGAATTTATTAGAAGGTACTTCTGTCAGTCAGTATGCTGTGGCATTTACAATACTGGAGTGCTTTAGGAAGACCTAAATTCAAAGCCATCCTTAGGCTTTGAGTGAGGTTCAATCTCTTAGTCAGCCGATTTCATAATAGATTTTTTGGAGGGAGGAAAAAAAGGAGGAAGGAATGCTATGCATATCATCTTGAATACTAGGCAAGTTATAATGCCAGAACAACAATCAGAATATGTATGTGTACAAATGTATCTGTGTAAAATGGATGGATGGATGGATGATAAATGGATAGATAGACACAGTGCTTTTTTTGTAAAAGAAAAAGGTGCCGGAACTCACACATGTCATACAACCCACCTTGCCTAGGGTTACAAGGTTCCATCCAAAAAAGGTGCCGGAACTCCGTTCTGAGCGTTCTATGAGAAAAAAAGCCCTGGATAGACACAGATAGAACTATGTATACACAACACACACACACACATACAAAGAAACTGAAAACATGAAAATATGTTTAATACTATTCTTGTGCAAATACTATCTAAACCTACAATACAATACAGTAATGTGTATAGTCTTAATGCAAGGGGAAAATAATCTCTTTATATGATAATTTGCTACAGTGAAGCATAATACAGTGAGTAAGAAAATAAGTTAAGCATTCCAGGTAATTACTCTCAAAATAACCTGAACTATAGTTGCTTATTCTGTTGTATTCAAGTTTCAGTGAGAGCTACTAGAAGCTATCTAAGTGCGCAGTTCTGCTACCTCTCTCCCAGTTATCAGGACTTTCACTTTATGGACAGAGATAGTGCTAACATCTGGGATATTTTCGTAATTCTTCCACACAGCCAGAAAATAAAACACTAATTAAAAAGAAAGACCCTGGTTGGATGAGATTGTTTGCATAAATGTGATCACTTGGTGGTGCAGTACTAGAAACTGCAAGGATAAGCGCTCATCAAAGGAAAAGCATTTGGATTGTTCTTTTTTCCCCAGGTTCCAAAACACATTTTTTTTGTTAAGTTGATTTGCATGTGCAACTACAGCTCAATGGAATTCTAAATAAAATACACAGTGCAATGTAGGGACTCCAGTCCATCCACACTCTCCGTCTGATTGACCAATTCCCTTTTTTCTCCAAATTACAAATCAAGTTAAGAAAGGAGCTGTGAAGCAAGAGGAGGTGTGTGTTATCGATGCTTTGCTGGCTGACATAAGGAAGGGGTTCCAGCTACGAAAAACAATCAGGAACAAAAACGGCACAGACACTCCCATGAAAACCACACCTCAGAGAGGAAAAGTGATTGGTAAGAACAGGCAGTCAGAAAATCTCATGAGTTTCTTTTTTCCCTACAAAAGTCCAGCTTCTTTCCATCTGTTTCCATTGATGGCCAGTTTGCTTCCCAGTCCAGCTCAAGGGGCTGGTTTTAACCTTTAAGACTTTTTATAGTATGGGCTATCTGAGGGACCACCTATCCCCCGTTACATTGTCCTGCCCCATCAGACAATGTGGTAGCGAAGGCAAGTTGCAGGTACCATCGACTAGGAATCTTTATTTGGTGGGTCCCAGAAGACATGCGTTCTCTGCTGTCATACCTGCTTTATGGAACATTCTTCTACCTGAAATTAGAGTAGCTCCACCCCTTTCCATATGCCGAAAATATTCCTATGTCATGAAGCCTGGGTCTCCCTGGCAACTGTAGAATTGCTCAGGGGGCCATTTTACCGGTCTACGTATTTTTTACATTTATATTTATTAATATGGATTTTTATATTTTACATTTTTATTTTTTATTTATCTAATTGTTTCTGCACTGTGCATGCATGTATTTATTTATATCCCATCTTAATTATTTTTACAAATAACTCAAGGTGGTGCTTAATGCTCTTTTTTCCTCCTTCTATTTTCCCCCAAAACAACAACCCTATGTGGTGAGTTGGGCTGAGAAACAGTGACAAGCCCAAAGTCACCTAGCTAACTTTCATGCTTAAGGGAACTAGAACTCTCAGTCTCCTGGTGCTTGGCCCAAAGTCACCCAGTCAGCTTTCATGCTTAAAGGAAAACTAGAACTCACTGTCTCCTATGTTCTAGACTGGTCCTTTAACCATTGCAGTATTTTAATATAATACAGGCCCCAAACACCACCTTTTGTTTTAGGGCTCTAAGTAAGCACAATTGCTTACTTAGGGCTTATATGTGAAGCTAAATGTGACCCTGTATTTTTTATGAATGGAGGGCTCTTTTTAACGTCGTGCACTGCAGAGGCAGAGAAGTTAGCATGAGAAGACAGGAAAACTCACAGCTCAGAAAAGAAGAATAAAAGTAATCTCTAGCACTGAGATTATAGTGGCAACCTTTTCTCAGTCTAAGCTACAACTATTTGCATTTGATTTCATTCTTATTTGTATTATTAATTTTCAGACCAAAGTGTTCAGGATGTGAAAGACCCAAAACAAGATGATTCAAATACGCAAAATAATTCCCAGGACCAAGTAGAAAATGCAAAGCCTTCAGAAGGGGCTACCACAAATGAGAAATCTGAGATGGCTACTGACTCGTTGGATTTACAGAAACCTCCTGATGCCATTGGAAATGGTATCTCCTCTCCAGCCCAGCCAGATCCCGAAAAGGCTTCCTTACATTCCTTTGTTTTGGAGAAAAATAGAGAAGCCCCAAATGGAACAAATTTGCAAGAGGGAAATGACTCCTGTTCCTTTCAGGATGCCAGTGACCATGATTTAGTGTTGCCTCAGTCCACTTCTTTTGTAAAGGTTACAAGTGGTGACTCAGGACATTCAACCAGCCTGAAGATTAAAGCTGGTGAGGTTGACTCAGGGGACCCAGCTAGTAGAACTGAACCTGATGGCTCATGGAACCATTTAAATTCAAATGACCAGGTAAACAGTATTTATAGAAATGATGACACAGAAGAAAAAATACCTGGAAACACCAAGCAGCTCACAACCTCTCAAGAAGTGGCCCTTGAAACTTTGGCACTGCCAGAAGCATCTAAAGCCAATGAAGACCTTTCCTCAGACTCCTTATTAGACACGTCTCAGGATAAATCCTTCTCAGAAGAACCAGTAACTGATTCTTCATATTCAGCAACAGTACCTTCAGAACAAGCCCAAGCTGAAAAAGATGGCCAAAGAAGTTCATCAAAGCGCAAGAAGAAAAAGAGGCACAGCAAGGGCCATTCAGGTAAGGCATTTTCATTGCGGCCTTTGAACATTAGGGCCAAATCAAGATGACCTCTTTAACCTGTATCCTTCCAGATATTTTCACCTACAACTCCCATCAAATTCAGCTAGCATGCCCAATAGGTAGGACTGATGGCAGACATAATCCAAATTATATGGAAGGATCCAGATTTGGAAAGGTCAATTTCACAGATAGACTGTTTAATTTATTAAATGATCAATTGATTATTTGGGGTGGAGTGCATTATGTTAATGCAAGTATTTACAAAAATGTAGATGACATGGATCGTTTTTATAAAAATGTTCCCTATTTTGCACCCCAAGTAGAATGCCTTCTCTGTTATAGCACATACATACATTTGATAAATAATGATTTTGTTTCAAAGCTATTGTTTTATTCACATGCCATTAATCTAGAGCAGCGACCCCCCAACCTTTTGGGCACCAGGGACCAGTTCCGTGGAGAGAGGTTTCTCCGTGGACCGGAGGGTGTGTGGCTTCGTGTGCTGCCGGCATCCCGTGGATGGGGCTTCGCTTGTTTGCGTGGCCCAGTTTCTGGCATGCTGCGGTCCGGTGCTGCTCCACGGACCAGGATTGGGAACCCCTGATCTAGAGAGCCCCTTGTTTCCTTGCCCACTGACTGTTATCCCATGACTGTGTTATTACACTGGATTTTGCTAATATCGTGTGGCTACATTTAGTGTCTTCTCTTTTATTTGAAAGCAGTGGTTGACACTGATTTAAAAGCGATGGTTGATACTGGAGATAAAAAAACAAAAAGAGTTTGTGAGATACAGTGAGGTATGTAAACCGTCAGGGATGCTGCTGTATGTGACTAACCATTGCGTTGGGATCTTACACACCTAATGAAATTGTTGATCATCACTACATAAAGCTATGCTTCTTGTAGCTAATTATATGTACTATGTTATTTCTTTTTTTTAATACAATGCTTTTTATTTTGGGTGATTTGCTATCTGAGCTCAATTTCTGTACTACTGGAATCGCCAGCAAGACTTCAGGCTTTGGGTCTTTTGTGTCAGCCAAACATCATTTACTTGGAGGGAAGCATTGTCTCTTGTTAAGTTGTTTAATGTTGTTAGACATGTTGGGGTAATAGCAAACGTTCTTCTTTTTGTCTGATCCTCATTTTCCATTCTCTGAAATTCTATAAAAATGCAATTTCAGGTATCGTCATCTTCACTACAGAAACAGAATAAGGCTGGTCAAGGGCTTTGAAAAAAGATTCTAGTCCTAATACAATCCTTCAGTCCCATTGTCTTTGCTTAACATTGTTGACGATGGCTTTGATATTGTAGAATATTTACTGATGATTCTGCACTACTGTAAAATATTAATCCAGTGGTCCTTAGAAAATGGCTACAGGATTTTGCAGATCTCCCTCCCCATGGATGGAAGGCAGTGGTCAGCCTTGCAAGTTACATCCTAGCAACACAGGAATATCTTTTATAGGATCTGGATCATGTTCTTAGTATCCTAAAAATTCTTAATTATTCCTCAGATTCAGTTTCCATTTGTTTTCAGACAAGAAGTTGGCCATTCCTGCAATTGCATTACTTTCTCCTTTGTCTTCTGATTGCAAGCAGCCATAACATAAACCAATCAAATGACATGTGACTTTCAAATGCTTTACTATGTAATCAACATGCTTGTTTTACCAATTCATCTATTTTTGTTCTTACAGTGTATTATCAGAAATGAAATTATGTGGAGCATTTTTCAGTGATGATTCCAACAACTGCCCATTATTTTAAGCCAGGGACCAGGCCTCCTCTTTCCCCCACTCAGCAACAATCTGTTCAGATGTTTTCATTCCAATACTTCTCTCTCCACAAAAGTATCTTCTAATAAAAGTATTTAGAACTATACAGTATTCAGTGTTGCAGGGGACATCTTCACCTCTTTAACTTTATAGAGGATCTCCAACTGGAAGGACCAAACACATGTGGAGATCCTGGATGATCTAGCAACTGTATTTACTATGATCAGTTTTCTGCATGCACACAGCCAACTCAAAGGGTTGACTATAGAGTAAGCAACTTCTATTGTGTCCATGCCCTCCCTCAATGTCGTGACTCTGGTGTCTGAGCATCAATAGGTACCTCTTCTGAACCGCAGTCAGGCCTTTACTTGATCAACCAACTGCAATCAACTTTTTTAATTGATCAAATTTTATCTAGGTGAACAAGGATCAAGAAACCTAAAGAAAAATTGTCTGGAAGTGTTTATAAAATGCTAAATAGTAAGACTGATGTGAACCTGTGTTGCCAAACATGCAGGAGTTTGTTCCAAGGACATAGGAGATGCTCAGAAGGGCTAGATTGAAACCCCTTAAACTCTTCATTCCTACCTCTGTCAATAGCACATTCATTTGGAATCAAAGCTCAAAATTAAATCTTTTCACTTTTCATTATTATTTTCAGTTTGAGCATTTTGGGACCATTATAATCCTTAGCTGATGAGCCCAGAGAATGGTCTAGAGCAGTGGTGGCGAACCTATGGCACGGGTGCCAGAGGCGGCACTCAGAGCCCTCTCTGTGGGCACGCGCGCCGTCACCCCAGTCCTAGGCCTTCAGCTGGGTTTTATAAAACCTTTTCGCTTTAGGCCTCCGCCGCTGTGTGCAAAAAAAAAAAAGGTTCAATCAGTCAATTTCAACTTCTCGCGGAAAAAAAAAAGATCTTGCAAAGTTGGAATTGATTGAACTTTTTAGTCCCACCCAGTCTGCCGTTACCACTGCAGCCACGCCCACCCAATGGGCCACACCCACCCAATTGGCCACACCTAGCCAATGGGCCACACCCACCCGGCACTCGACGATGCATAAGTGGGTTTTAGGTTGCAGTTTGGGCACTCAGTCTCTAAAAGGTTCGCCATCACTGGTCTAGAGACACTCAATGCAGACATAGTATTAACGCTAAGCACATTGCAGTTTGAAAGGAATCTATAGATAATGCAAAATGGTTGAATGAATGATGTATTCTCAAAGTGGCACTAAAAATGGACTTTTACTTTCCTCTGCAGGTGGTGCAGCAAGACAGAAAAAATAAAAACATGCTGTTCAGTGGCATCAGCTATTGAAAGAAGCCATAGTAATAGGGTGCAGCTAAATTTTGTCTGGAGATACTTGATAGGGAGTAATTAATACTCAAATATATGATATAACCAGACTTAAAAGCACCCTCAGCCTGTGCCTTACACAAAATTCTTATCCCAAAATAATTTCCTGCTGCTTTGGGGCCATGGAGTCAACACCCAATGGATAAAATTCTTCGACATAAAGTGAAGGAGATATGATCTAAGACGGAGCTGGAACAAGTTGAAACTAACACGGTCATCTTTTGAATTTAACACAGAAAATATTGAAAGTTTTATGGCACCAATCTCATCTTTAGATAATGTGTCTATTCAGGAAATATGATCCACCAAGGCCTGATTTTGCAAAGATCTGTGTTTGAGTTAACATCCTTCAATTTGATTGTGCTATACTTTACACCAGGTTGAAGCAAACAATTTTTGTGATACTATCAGATACATATCACATTCCTGTTTTTACACAAGACTTGCTATTCCAAGGATTAGACAAAAGTGAGATTTGTTTTAAAGAAAATTAGAAAATATCCTACCACCCATGTAGTTGACAGCCACCTAGTGGCGAATGTATGCAATTACTGTCCATATGAACACATAAATTAGTCTACGTGTTTACCCTATCCTCTTTCTCACTACACGCACTGCAACACTTCTTTTCAAGAACACTTCCTCCCAAAGTAATATTATTAATGCAATCCATTTACATTTTTTGTGATGGTGGTAGTAAATATGTTTGGAGTTAGGGATATCTTTTTGTTGTTGCCTATGTATAACATTAATGGAAATATTTTAGCGTTAATATTGGGAATGTGATTCCCTTTTATCATAAAAACTGAAGTAATTTTTCGCAGTTTATAAATACTATTGAGAGAATTGCAGGTTTGTAAATAGCTGTTCCCTTTTGTATATTCACTTATATGAGACTGAAGGTGTAGAAATTACTTTATAAGCTGAATTTAGCAATTATAATTTGGAAAGAAGATATTGACTGAGAGATATCCTGTTGAAATAAAACTAATGGTGTTTTATAGTGGGCTTTGCAAAGCTAAATTCAATTTCCTCTCCAGATCTGTTGGGACAGTCCTCCCAAATATCCAGGAAGCGTGCCTTCTCAGGGTCTACACATGAAAGGTTTTGCCTATGTCGCCTAGAATAATGGGGAATTACTCACAAGTCTAGAAAATACCAGGTTTAAAAAAAGCTAGCGTGGGTATTTAAAACAAGAAGTTAACTTTGCCCAAGTTTTAGTTTATCACAGAATTTGAACAGAACCCAAGAATGTAATTGAGCCAGGTGCCTTCACAGCAATGTTTTGCAGCCTTGGCATCTTTAAGCCATGTTGCTGGGGAATTCTGAGAGTTGGTCCACACTGCTTAAAATTAATAAGATGGAGAAAAAGTGCTCCAGATATATTGCACTACAGCACCTGTAATAGTAGGAAGCACGATGGTTCAGTGTCTTAATGATGCTGGAGATGGTTTCAGCTCCAGGCGTTCGAGCCCAAGCACTGCATGGCAGAGTGAGCTCCTGTCACTCGCCTCAGTTCTGTCCACCTATCAGTTTGAAAGCATATTCTATGCAAGTAGATAGATAGGTACCACTTCTGTGGGGAAATGTGCTGGTGCTCTGTGCAGCAGTCAGATTCCTGATGGTTCTAATCTTTCCAGTTGCGGCACCCATTCGTGAGGCACCTCTGGGAAGAGAGGGGGGCCTTGGATGACACTGCAGGAAGAGGCACTCATCTTTCTCTCTCGTGCAAAGCAAGCTCGCCCTCCTATGATGCACTTTGAGAAGCACACAAGCGTGTCCTATGATAGGGCTGGTACCTTGGCAAGCCAAACTATTACTCTGCAATAGTATTGTGGTCTTCTGGCTACTGTAACAATGCCATACAATAATAATAATAATAATAATAACAACAACAACCTGTATAGTACAGTGGTTCTCAACCTGTGGTCCACGGACCCCTGAAGGGCTATGATGTCATCACAGGGGTTCTGCAAAGGCTTGAAGAAATATTATGATTTACATCTTGAGTTAGGTCTTGGTGGTCTGTGGCCACAAAATGTATTTAAAGGGGTCTGTGGTGAAGAAAAGGTTGAGAACCACTGGTATAGTACATCTAGAGGGCATCAGGTTGAGGGAGGTTGCTGCAATTTTTGGAGATGATTATGGGAGCAGTTTCTGAACACTGGATACTACCTTCCTCCAGTCATGTGAAATTACATAATAGAGCATGTCCTATTTTCACCATACATAGAAGCAGTGAGCAGTGTCACAAAGTGATAAATAAAGGAAACTGGGCTCCTATAGTTGAATCTTCTTACTTCTGCATGCTGATGTAGCTATCAAATTTTCCATTTTTTTAATGGAATTGTTTTCCCCACCAACCCAAGTCAACAATAGTAGGTATTTGTCATCATTTTGCTACAATTAAATCTAGAGTAAGATTATGAATGAGCCTTCTGATGGTTCTACAGCATAACATCTCCAAGTTTGCATTTATGTGTATGTGTGTATTTACTTAGGTCCCAAACACTTGGCACAATAAACTTTATTTCATTTAACAAGTTTACAACATTGCTTTTTATTATTTTATTGTGTTATAAGTGCTGAAATGTGCAAATCAAATGTTCAGATTGTGTCCCTCAAGTTTGTAAGCCTGGCTGAAAGCTTCTGTTTCTAAATATGCTCCATTGCCAGATTCGTTGCATTAATCCAGGGACCAGGAGTCTTTTAAAGTAATGTACATTCCTGCCCTGTATATTTTTTATTAAAATTTTATTAAAATTCACCAAATCTTCTAAAATTTAGGATCTCACCCTTAAGATCTTAACCTCCCATAAGAATACTTTGTGCAAGATTTCTTGATGCAGTTGTGATGGTCATAACAGCTTTTAGTTATTTTAATTGTTATCATTTATTTTTATTGAATTATTATGTTCAAAGTATCCTCTATAGGATTAATCAGGTACTATTGCACTGAACCATAATCTGGTTTGTGTGATTTTTGCTTAGGGTAATTGGAGTCATTTTATTCTGCAAGTCATGGTTTACAGCATATTATGTAAGCGAAGCCCCAGTATTTTCTACAAGAAATTATAGTTAAAGATGCTCTGCATTAGCACAATGCACAAAGCCTTATTTGGCCTATATCGCTTATTATTATAAAATTATTAATTTAGCTTCCCAGCAGCAGGATTACTCAATCCAATGAGTATGAATCTGCAACATGAAATGTTATAGTCCAAGTATAAGTTGGTTCTAAGGGCTTTCATTGCAGCTGTCTTTTCTACAAAGCTAAGCCCTCCTTCAAATGGTACCTGAATCCTATTGACTTCATGGGCATGCTGAGCTCTTTGCAATAATATATACATGTTTTACCATTGCTGCAACCTCACTGGAAACCAAATAAAAGATCTCACTACAGCCCAAGTACTAGGGATCAGTCCCTTTTATCTCTGTCAAAACGGATGTGGCATCTCAGTTGACTCTGTGAAAGCATGAACACAAAGGGAAAGAATAAAGAACATGCCTTATTGTGAGAAACCCCTTCTGTGTTTTTATTTCAACTATCAAAATTCCTAAAAAGCATTGGTTTTGAATAACCAACACTCCAAAAGATAGGCTCAAAATACAGAAGGATCTTGACAGGCATGAACACTGGGCCCTATCTAACAAAAGGAAATTCAGTGGTGAAAAAAGTAAGGTTCTACACTTAGGCAAGAAAAACCAAATGCACAGATATAGACTAGGGGATACTTGGCTCAATCGCTTTCAACTGAATGAGATCTAGGAGTCCCAGTGGACAATCACTTAAATATCAGCCAGTAGTGTACTGTAGCCAACAAAAAAGCTAACACAGTCCTAGGCTGCATTAACAGAGGGATAGAATCAAGATCATGTGAAGTGTTAATATCACTTTATAATGCCTTGATAAGACTGCACTTGGAATATTGCATCCAGTTTTGGTTGCCACGATATAAAAAAGACGTTGAGACTCTAGAAAAAGTTCAGAGAAGAGTAAGATAATTAGGAGAGTGGAGACTAAAATATATGAAGAACAGTTGAAGGAATTGGGTATGACTAGTTTAATGAAAAGAAACACAAGGTGTGACATGATAGCACTGTTCCAATATCAAAAGGGCTGCCACAAAGAAGAGGGGGTGAACCTATTCTCCAAAGCACCTGAAAGCAGAACAAGAAGTAATGGATGGAAACTAATCAAGGAGAGAACCTAGAACTAAAAAGAAATTTCCGGACAGTTAGAACAATTAATCAGTGGAACAGCTTGCTTCCAGATGTTGTGGGTGCTTCATCACCGGAGGTTTTAAGAAGAGATTGGACAACTACTTGCCTGAAATGGTATAGAGCATGACGTGTCGTGACATATCGTGACTTTTTTTCCTGCCAGCAATGGGTTGGGTGCGGTTTCACCATGACACATCTGGCCCGGGGGGTGGCAGTTTGACACCCCTGGTATAGAGTCTCCTGCTTGAGCAAGGGTTTGGACTGGAAGAACTTCAAGGTCCCTTCCAACTCTGTTATTCCGTTATACTGTTAGATCATTTGGAGTTCAAGCACATCTGAAATTCTCCACTTTAGAAAGACTGCTTTACTTTATCATCTAGTGCCTTGATTTAATTTGTAGCCTTGTCACAATGGCACTGCAGCTATTCAGTTTCATTTCATTAAGATGAAAACCCCAGAGCTTGGGGCCTTTTATGTCATGGATGGTGAAATTCCAAAAATGTATGTAATGTCTTCAATTGGCAATGCATATATATATAAGCCCTAGTACAACGGTTCCCAACCTTTTCTATATCCCACACCCCTAGAATGCTTTTGATATATTCTCACACCCCTTACAAAAGTTTGAAATAATGGCAACAAATTATGCATACACAGTATAATTTTGAAACTTCTAAACCCAAGTTTTTGCACCCCCTGGAATATCGTCTCCCACCCCCTGGAATATCGTCTCACACCCCCACGGTGTGTGAGCACCCCCAGTTGGGAACCCCTGTCCTAGTACAACAGGGAAGAAACCTGCTTCAGTGCTGTTTTCATCATGCAAAGTTTTTCTGGGGCATAGTCTCTTTAACCTTCAGTGGAAAAGTATGCAAATCCTGTGGAATCATAGAATGATGGAGTCAGAAGGGATCACAAGGACCATCTAGCATAATCCTCTTCACTGTGTAGGGAAACCGCTTGTCTCAAGAAGTGGCCACCCCATCTGTTAAAATGATCTAAAGATCCTCTGCAATGTCAGATATGCATGAACACACTGTCATATGACCATACTCCCATAGCTACTTTTGTTAATCTATTTTCTACAATAGAAATGTTATTCTGATCCTTGCCATTCAGCCATTCATGCAGAAAAGACATGTCAGACAGGAAAAAAGGGGGGCATTTCTAAAGGTGCTATGTTTGCTATTGAGACATTTGGGAGAATCTTCTTTTATGTCAGTGCTCTAACACAGGCCTTGTTGTTTAATGCCACATTCCAGATTTTTAAAATGTAGAGTTTTCCATATGCATTGAATTACAACAACGAAGATGGCTGTTGTAATTGAGTGCATATGGAAAACTCTAGATTATAAAAATCTGGAATGTGGCATTAAACAACAATGCCTGTGTTCAAACACTGACATAAAAGAAGACTGTCCCAAAAGTCAAACAAAGACTATATACCACCTTTAGAAATGCCACCTTTTTGTCCTACGTGACATGTCTTTTCTACATGAATGGCTGAATGGCAATGATCAGAATAACCTCTTGTAGCAAACAGAACAACAAAAGTAGCTATGAGACCATGGCATCTCTAACAGTCCTCATGTCATCATGGCCCCCAAGAGAGTAATAATAAAAATAGTGATATTTTTCATAGTTCTGCACTGCCTTCTAAACTTTTAATTCTGGTGTATAATCTTTTATGTGAAATGCACATTTGGATTTTGAGGGACATACCAGGGTCCACCTTCCAAAACGTTGGTGAAACTAGCCAAAAATCAAACATGATTTAGTTTATATTCAATTACTTAAATTGTCTCATTGCTTCTTCTGCCACATTAAAAATCAATCACTTTCAAAGGTGCTCTGGAGGACACACCCTCTCTACTTGCGAGGTTTGTACAAGCAACTCTGCAACAAGGATTAGAAAACAAATACCGAAGTATGGTGGCAATCTAGTTCATGTTTCCCTGTGACCTATTTCTAAAGGTGTGTCAGATCAAGTTTTGTGAATGACTTGAAACCAATACAAGAAAAACAAGTAGAAAAGCAAAGCAGCCCAAATGCAGAAGAGAGCATAAGTTTCTAAATATCTGAAGAAAATAGAATATGATTCAGTCCTGGGGCTTTTTTAAAGTCACTGTATTATGTCCTAAAACACATTGTTAAGGCTGCCACTTGTGGGGTTTGAGAAAAAGATGAAAGCAACGTTACGGGCAATAGCACAAAACGAAGATTGCTGATACATGACTGTGCCACCTTTAGGTTCATTTGAAGAGAGGTTCTTGGAGCTACCAGACTTGGGCTGTGAGATCCAGATAACTACCACAGAATCAAGAGATACATAAAAGTTTAACTCTTTACTATCCCATAGTGGTCTTCTAGATGTCCACTATTCAGCTCTGGTAGCCCTATTCCACTGAATTTGCCGTGAAAGGTTAACATGACAATCTACCTGGAAAATAATACATAAATGCAATCACACGGTTTGTCCAGCTGATGGCTCCATTGTGCCCTATAGTGAGGCTCTCAAAAATCATTCTGTAAAAGAAATTTAGACTGTGGGCTGATTTACACAATACATTGAAGATACAGTGTTGTATTGAACTTACTAATTATATCAGTACTAGCAGAGGAGAGGGAGGCAGTTTTACCCCAAAACTGTCCCAGGACAATTATGAATCAGTACCTTCTCTTCAACAACCATGTTATTTGAATCCCAAAGTCCACTTGACTGTGTGGTAGTTGAAGTCTTGTCTTTTCAAGGCAAGAGGTAGAATTATAGACCAGTTGGAACAGCAGGACCCTGTCACAATTTGCTGCCATGGCCAGGCTACCACAAAATACTCTTCCCAAGACTGCCAAAGGCACACCCAGTGATCAATAGGCAAGAATCTTTGGATATAAGGAAATAAAACTTTACTACCGGTAGGAATCTCTTGATAGGAAGACTTATGGATTACTAGGCAACAAAAGAGAGATCGAGGGCCTTTTCACAAAAAATATGGATATTCTGATTGTGGAGCTATGACTCCATTCAATATTCCTTTAATATAATTATTTTATTAAACATTACAGTTAAAGAGATAAAAACTAATACAAACTACAAAATATAAAAGAATAATAATGATAAGAAATAGCACAGAAAAATGAAAAAATAATATAGAAATAAAAACAAAAACGAAAGAAAAATAAGAGTATCACAAAGAATAAGAAAAGAAATATATAAAGAAATGAAACTTCCCTTCATTACAAGTATAAACAATTTTAACAACTATCACCTTCTTTTAAAATACAACAAATAATCTTTTCATCTCATATCTCCTCTTAACTATAAACAGATTCTTAATCTGTTTATATAAGTTCTTATATCTTATATTTTATATTTACATTATATTTTATACTTACATTATATTTTATATTTACATTATATTTTATATTTACATTTATAAAATTATCATAATTTAAAATTATAAATTATAATTATTTTAATTATATGTTTATTTTTTATTTTATATCTGTTTATAGATAAGTTTTTGAGGAAAAGTTATATGTTTATAGAGCTTATGCACTGGAGACAAATTCCTTGTGTGTCCAATCACACTTGGCCAATAAAGAATTCTATTCTGTTCTGTTCTGTTCTGTTCTAAATCCTGGTCATTCCATCCTTGTCAGCAAAGGTCTATTAATAAATATTAAATATCTGTTTTAATCTTGATCAAATTAACCCACTTTATATGTCAAGTGCCGGGGAAATCAGGAGATTCAGGCAGTTCAACTGAGTATAAAGATTTATTGCAAGCTTGAAGAATCTGACCAACTAGAGGTCAAATGAAATGAGCGGGAGATAAGAGAGGCATTCAAGGTGGGCTGGACTTAGATGTCTTGTGGGCGTGCAGGGACTTGTGACTTATTTTGTGTTTGACCCGTCCCTCAGACTCAGCCTGGTCATCTCCTACATTATATTCCTTATGACTCCATTTACTGGAGGAAGCAACTTTTAAGATGTCCCAAAAAAGTTTCTTCTGGGCATCAAAGGACTCCACTAAATTGGGTGAGCTGTGGAATAGAGGGACAAGATGAAAAGAGAAACCCAGTTGGTGAAATGTTAAGAAAAAAAATGGAAAGGTCACTTTCTCCTCAGTTCTTTCAGCAAATATTTCATTCATTTGTGCATCCCAATGGCTTGATTTGAAACACAGCAAACTATAACATAATCTGCTTTTTTGTGACTTAGTGCGTTTTGTGAATTCAGCCACTGTAGTTGCAAACAATATACCTTGTAACTTAATGTATTGTATGAACACAGCCAACTATGATGTTCTATGCAGTATGAACACAGTCAATACATATATTAACTTTCTTTTTCTCTGTGAGATATCCTTGTTGGTGTTAAATTATTTCCTGCCCTCTTACAATTTAATTTATTTTCTTGCTTGTATGGGAGAGCCTATAATTTTCATGACCCTTGAATGAACATATGCCCAAATTTCAAATGTTACCATCAGATTTGATTTTGTCAGGGAGCAAGAATGCAATCTAATAAGCTGCTAATCAACAAATATAAAATACTTTAACCTTTCATTATAAAATGTTAAAAACATTTCAATACATTGCATCAGTTCCAGAAAAATCTGTATTTGCTATCCAATACAAAACAAAACATAATTCTTAGTTTGCTGATAAATGCATCAAGTATTAAATTGCTGACATTTAGGGAGAAGAATCCTATGGGGAAATTTGGGCCAAAGTTCCTTCAATTCTAAATCAAATAGAAAAGCAGCTGTTATAGATGGTGGACTGCAAGAGGCTGTGATCAAAGGCACGCCTGCTGATTCCTAGCTCACCTGGAGTAGCTGTTTCATTGTCCCAATGGATGTTGCCAAAGGCACTCAGAAGGATGTCTCTAAGGGAGTTGTTTGAAGGCAAGCGGCAGTAGGAAGTGGGTATGGGAAGGGGCAGGGGAGAATGGAGTATCCTCTTCCTCATAAGCAATGGGAAGATGACACATTAAGCATATTGGCAGATTATCTTCTGTCATGGTTCTTTTTGTTTACCTATGGTCAAGCTTTAGGAGACAACTTGATTTAATGTATAAAATGTCGCAGATTTTAATCTGAACATTTAGTGATAAACCATCAGAGAAGAGACGGAAAAGGTATCTTCCTGAGTTTCTGGAGACCATTGCCAATTGGAATATTCTTTATTGGCCAAGTGTGATTGGACGCACAAGGAATTTGTCTCTGGTGCATAAGCTCTCAGTGTACATACAAATAACAAAATGATAAATCGAAAGATACCAATAGAAGAAGGTAATAGGAAAGATGAGAAGGACAATAGTAATACAGTCCTAATACAAGAGTAAACATCCTTAGGCATAAGACAGTGCTCTCAGAATTAGGTGTTTAGCAGAGGGATGACATAGGGAAAACGGTCTCTATGTTTAGTTGTTTTGGCATACCCTATAGCAGCATCTTAAGGGGAGGAGTTGAAACAGTTTATGTCCATAGATATTTTCTCAGCCCTCTTTCTGCCCCGTGCTGTATACAGGTCCTCAATGGAAGGCAGACTGGTTGCAATAGTTTTTTCTGCAGTCCTAACTATCCTTTGAAGTCTGTACCTGTCCTGTTTGGTTGCTGTACCAAACTAGACAGTTATAGAAGTACAAATGACAGACTCAATAATTCTTCTATAGAACTGTCTCAACAGCTCCTGGGACAGTTTGTACTTTTTGAGTTGACGCAGGAAGCTCAGAATATAGTGATTATACTGATCTTGAACACTATAATCACTTAATCAATCACTATAATCACTTGATCAATTACAGTGATCAAGGGATCACTATAGTGATCATTTGAGTAACCTGATATAAGGGAGATTCCTATTACTGAGTTCTCAAAGTAAGACTTTGCTTTGCTTTTTGCTTTTAGTTATGGCAGTCATTTTGAACATTTTACCCGACAATCTCTTTTACCAGACTGAAACATTTCTTGGGCCTCACTTTATATTGCAAAGGTATAGCATGACAGCTTTTCTTGATTTGAATCTCTTAGACCACAGTTTTCATGATTTTCAAATAAATATTTTGGTTTCTACCTGCCTTAGTGAGTCCCATGTTGAAAAAGATGATCCTAAAACTGGTATATGTCTGTTCTTCCAATTTGGTGGATGACATAATTTTGACAAAGCCTGGGCTGATTAATCCTGCAAGGAGATTTAGGGGTGGAGCTGCAAACAAGCCACTCTGAAGTTCTTAAGCACTGAAGACGTTTATAAATATGGTTGTCAATCTGGATGCCTCTTATACCTGTATTTCAAGGACACCGAAGACCAAATGCATATTAATCATCTGTATTGTTTAATAAAAATGAGCTGGTTTGTGTGACATGTCAAGCTGTAGTGGGATTACACTTCGCAAGATGTTCCTCTCAGATCTTAGGAGGCAGCTTTCAGTGACCAAGAGTTCCACTTAAGATTCTGTAGGAGACTGAAGGCCACCCAAAAGCAGGAAGTTAAACATAATTTTTAATTATGAGGTGCCTGTTTTAGACTGTACTTAAAATAATAGGAAACTATGTTTTTTTTTAATTTGTTAAAACTAGGTACAACACATGTCAATCCTAGAATCAATTTTGTTTTCAACTGAAAGAAAATCCTGGGGCTATAGTTTTCTATATCTTAGGTTAAGCTATGATTACCTTATAATACATTTCTCTCTAACTGCCTCCCCAAAATAACTGATAGTAAACAATAAATCACAGACAGGATTCACATCTGAATGCTTGGCAATGGCTCCATGCCCAGCTGCATGGTAGTGGCTCCATGGCTTCCAGCTAGGCTAAATCCCTTCCCTTCACTGCTGCCCTCTCTATTCCCCACTCTGAGTCAGCTGGTTGCAAGACTTTCTTAGCTTCAAGTAAAGTTTTAAATACCAACTAAGTGGTATGCGTAATATTCTTATCAGGGTATCCATTGGGGGAGGGTGATGGAGAGGCTTTTAAAAAATCACACACTGGATTCACATCTGAATATTTTGCATCAACCTCTTGCATGTTGCATCCTAGAGTACCTGTCTGCCCCAGTGCACCCCCTAGTGCCACCCCAGACATAAATGCTTGCCATCCCTGGATTGGGCATCATAGGAAACCAACCCAGATCGCTCATCCCAAGGAGAAATTATGTTTTAAAAAAATCTGGAAGTAGAAGGACCCTATCATTTGAGTAATTGAACAGATACTAGATTTAAAATATTTCTTCTTTAACAAAGCATGAAAATGTTTATAAGGACACAGAGATGATGCTCAGACAATAGTTGACTTTGTTGCTGCAGAAAAAAAAGATATATTTTTTTTCTGCTGACTGAACATTAATGTAATTCAGCCATGCAATGAAAGTCTTGTTTATCTGTATCTCCTGATTGGTAGCTGAAAGTTGATTACTTCTAAAATAAAATTGAAAATAAACATGTATCATGGGACTGATTTTGTGAAAGCAGAAGATTTGGCTGAGTTCACTTCTGTTTGGCCTTTATGTAATTGCCCTCATTGTCTTAATTTTGAAAAGCAAAACTCAACATTGCTGGATCCAAGAATCTTAAGTTAAGGAAATTTCAAATAGTGGTTCTTTACCACCAGGTTGAAAACCATTCCAGAGTTCTCTATTCCTGGAGAGTTCTGGAGAGCTGAACTGATTAATTTCTGACTCAGCTATTGCATGATTGAAACTGCAGTGGCGTTTTTTTCTTTCTTTCTTTTACAATCCACTGAAATGTGGCAACTTTATGGAACTCAGTAGTGGTCCATTTTCTCATTACACATTAACTCCTACCTCAGTCAACATCTAGTATCTGAATTGCAATTATCCTAGTAAGTCTTTCACATGGAATATTAGCTCAACAGCCTTGTTGTGTGTTTGGTTGTTTTCACAATATGTATTGAGAATATGAAAAGACGGTACTAGCCATTTCTTTTGGTTCCCATTTTACATTTTTTTGGAGGAATCATGACGTTCTTTGTTTGTGCTCCAGGATCTGCAACAGCTTAAAATGAGGCAGTGCCTGATATTCCTTGGCATTTTGAGGGTGACAGTGGGTCAACTTGAAACTGTTTCTGAGAGTTCCAGGGGGGAAAAATGGAGACAATATTGAATGGGATAGTTTACCACCCATTGACTTCAATTTAATTGAACCAGCATGGCTGCACAAAGAACTCTCTGATAAACTGAAAAACAAAAAGGACAAGTATAAAAGGTGGAAAGAGGAGCACATAACTAAGGCAGAATATCAGCAAATAGCCTAAATCTGCAAAGATGAAGTCAGGAAAGCAAAGGCTCAGAATGAACTAAGGTTTGCAACAATAGTCAAAAATAACACAAAAAAAGCTTATTTCAACATGTAAAAAAACAAGAAAAAAAGTCAAGGAAATGGTTGGTCCATTAATGGGAGAAAATGGCCATAAAATGACAAGCAGCAGGGAGAAAACAGAACTGCTTAACTCATTTTTTGCATATGTTCTTTACACAAAAGGAAAAAAACAGTCCAAACTATCATGGATCCAGGATACTACAGATCTATTAGTCTGCCATCAGTACCCAGGAAGATCTGGAAAAGATAATCAAGCAACATATCATTTAAAGGCAAACAAAATCATAACCAAAAGCCAACATAGGTTTGTGAAAAACAGATCATGCCAGACAAATCTTAATGCATTCTTTGATAATGTGACAAAATTAGTGAATTAAAGAAATGCTATGGATATAATTTATCGGACTTCAGTAAAGCATTTTATAAAGTAGACCACAACCTATTTGAACAGATATAAAAATGTGGGTTATAAAGCATCACCAACAATAGATTCGTAACTGGCTGACCAACCACACTCAACATGTAGTCCTTAATGGAACTGCATCTACATGGAGGGAAATATGCGGTGAGATACCCCAAGACTCTGTCTTAGGCCCAGTACTCTTCAATATCCTCATCAATGATTTAAATAGAGGGATAGAAGGGAAACTCTTCAAATTTGCAGGCAACACCAAGCTGGCAGGAATAATCAACATTCAAGAAAATAGGCTCAAGATACAGAAGGGTCTTGACAGACTTGAACACTGAGTCCTATCTAACAAAATGAAATTCAATAGTGAGAAAAGTAAGGTTCTACATTTAGACAAGAATAATTAAAGGCACAGGTATAGAATAGGTGATACCTAGCTTAATAGTAGTAACTGCAAGAGGGATCTTGGAATCCTAGTGGAATCCTTACTGTAAATATGAGCCAGCAGTATGCTGCAGCTGCCAAAAAAGCCAATGCAGTTCTAGGCTGCATTAACAGGAGGATAGAATCAAGATCACATGAAGTGTTAGTACCACTTTATATTGCCTTGGTAAGACCACACTTGGAATATGCATCTAGTTTTGGTCACCACAACATAAAAAAGATGTTGAGACTCTAGAAAGAGTGCAGAGAAGAGCAACAAAGATGATTAGGGGACTGGAGGCTATAACATATATTGGTTGCAGGAATTGGGTATGTCTTGTTTAATGAAATGAAGAACTAGGGATGATATGATACTAGTATTCCAATATCTGATATCTACGACAAAGAAGAGCGGGGGGGGGGAGAATCAACCTATTCTCCAAAGCACCTGAAGGCAGAACAAGAAGCAATGGATGGAAACTAATAGAGAGAAGCAACCTAGAACCAAGGAGAAATTTCCTGACAGTTAGAACAATTCATCAGTGGAATGACTTACCTCCAACACTGGAGATTTTTAAGAAGAGATTGGACAACCATTTGTCTGAAATGTTATAGGGTTTCCTGCTTGAGCAGGGGGTTGGACTAGAAGAACTCCAAGGTCCCACTCTGTTATTCTGGAATTAAAGCAGAACTAAGAGAACCGTGCTATGCATTCTCACTCAGAAGGTGACTATGGATCCTCATTCCCTCTCAATCATCCAATGTGGAGCAAACCAGGAAACCAAAGTCATGCACCTAATACTATTTTTATTATAAATTTATAGTAGCAGAATTGGTATGTCTAAACACACTTCCCTCCTCCTTCCATTTATCTTCATGAGAACTAAGAAGACTCTTTTTTGAAATCTGAGAAAAAAGAAAATGAAAAAGAAGAACAAGAAGCCAAACAGAAGGACAATGGTTTAAAAAGATGGTCCAGATAAATAATATTTTAACGATATGATGACACAGGCTTATCTCACTTCAGAGAAGACTCCTGTGTTCAGGAAATCAGCATGTGCTGCTCCTGCAGTAGCTCTGGTCTTCTCCAGTCCCCTGGCATCAGCATATTTAATGGATGAATCAGCTTTTTCTGCTTCTGCACCATTTTATTCAAAACCAGAGAAAGCTGGATGTTTTTCACTGCTGAGCTTTGTGGGCAAATCATTTTTTATGGGCTTTGCTCTTGCTTCACAATGCTTTCCAACTCCTGGACTCAAGTGAAATGTGACTTCCAAGTCTCCACTGCAGCTTACCCATGCCAAGAAAAGAAAAGGAGAATGCAGAGGAAGGTACAAAAGGGACCAACAGAATAAGCCAGGTAGTAAGAGACCAAATTTCTGGCTGAGATAACCAGAGTCAGCACTGGAAAACCTTTTATTCTGACAAACTTCCTTCTCTTCCTCCCCATCAATGCTATGATGGCAGCTTTCCCAGAACCACATATTTCACCCTTCGTGCCCATCCATGCCCAGCTCTATGGCTGAATGCTTGGCAATGGCTCCATGCCCAGCTGCATGGTAGTGGCTCCATGGCTTCAAGCTAGACTAAATTCCTTCCCTTCACTGCTATCCTTTCTATTTCCCACTCTGAGTCAGCTGGTTGCAAGAGTCTCACAGCTTCCAGTAAAGTTTTAAATATCAACTAAGAGGCATGCGTAATATTCTTATCAGGGTATCCATCGGGGGGAGGGGTGTTGGAGAGGTTTTTTTAAAAAAAATCAAAATATGCAAGCAAAGCCCTTCCATTTTTTACATGCGTTAAACAGACTTCAATCACATAGTTGTAACCTCCATTTTCCCTTTTTTCACATCCTCATGGATATCCCTAGTTCTTTCCATGTTATTCATTGAACTGGGTTTTCACCTTTCTGTTTTAGAATACAGAGATGGCATTGAAGAAGTATTCAACAGCTATTAGATAAACACTAGCTTAGCCCTGAAAGAGAGTGGGGCTACATGGTGCTATCCTTGAAAAGTATCCAGAAGCTTCCATTGTTCAAAATGCAGCAGCCCACATAGTATTGCACAGGCCTAGATGTGCACATGTGTCATCTCTCCTGTGGGAACTGCATTGGCTGCCAATTTGCTTCTGGGTCCAATTCAAAGTGTTGGTTGTCACTTTCAAAGCCCTAATGGCTTGGGACCAAGCTACTTGAAGGACCATCTTTTCCCAGGCACATCTTACTTGACCCACCAGAGTGAGGAGGCAGGGAATGCTATGGCTTCCCTCCATTAAGGAGGTCCATCTAACAGGACCAAGAAGAAGGATCTTCTTCATGGTGGCTCCCTCCCTATGGAACATCATCCTCACAGAGATAAGATTAGCCCCCACTTTGAACTCTTTCCCAAGGCCCTGAAGACCTGGTTTTGCCAATGAGTCTGGGGACCCAAGAGTGGGATGGAGCCTATTAAATAGCTTATTTGACTGTTGTCACCAGGAGGTGGGGGGGTTATTGTTTTTTATTAATCTTTTATATTGGGTTTTTATCCTGATAAGCAGCGTGGAGTTACCGAGAGTGAGTTGGGCAGCCATATAAATTTTCTTCAATACTTAAATAAAATGTTGAAAAGGGAACCTTTCTTCTTCTGTAATGCCGAAATGGATAGGGTAAGCATCCTGGCATGCTATCTAGGCAGAGGCATCACTGTTTCTTTTTTCCAGCTCTGGCCATTGTAAACTAAGGGTAAACTTGGCTGAGTTATAGTACTCAGGAACAAACCTACAAATCTCCTTCCAATTCTTTAGTCCTTCTTCAGGAAGACAGACATTCATTAACCATTGTTTTGCAAGGCCAGAGGTCCATTGAAGTTGTGTTAAGGTACATGTTTATTCTTAATCCACTCCATACATGTCTTCCTAAGGCTGCTGGCAATAGCTACATTGCTGCTCAGAGCTTAGCCATAAAATGCAGCACAATAAATAATAAATTAGACCAGCTGATGTCTTCCAGTAAACTACACACCGTCTGCTAGTATTTTCATCCCATAAAATTACCCTGAGATCAGACATTCTGCAGCATTTAAGACAAGAAGAGAATTTCACAGCCCACTGTTTATGCTCTACTGCAGCAGAATGACTTACACAAACTGAGATAAACAATGCACGAAGGTAAATAATTCATACAAAAGAAGTACTGGGTAAAAAGCATCTTCCGATTTTCAGTAGCGTTTAAGCATTTGTTCCAATCACATTTATATAATTTCCAATATTCTTGATGCCATATTTCTGTCTTCTCAAACCTGAATCTTTTAAAAACCCAGAGACTCCTAGGACTAATCTTCAGATAATTTTCTTCTGAGCTGCAATCTCTCCCCTTGTTTATTGTAGTTTCATTGTCCTTAAGTCTTATTAAATGATTCACTGACTTGCTCGTATTGGCTGTATTGACCCACATGATTCTGCTGATGCCATCCTGTGCTATAGGTGGTGTGATGCTGCTGCACATGCTCAGAGGCAAATCACATAAATTCACTGCAGCCAATTGGATGCAAGTGCAGCTGGGACAAATGAAGCCAAGGTCAGTGGTGGGGAGAGAGAAGAGGAAAAGGAATGAAATCAAGAAGAAACAACATCCAAGGGGCTGTCAGCATTCAGGATGTTAAATGTTTTTAATGTTCAGCTCTTTGGAGACATCATTTGCTAATTTCAATACTATGCAGTCAGACAGCTATCTAAAAGAAGAAATAAAAATCAGTCTTTAATTATTTTGTCTGCTGTAGTTAAACACACTGCCTAAAAATTAAAGCAGCACAAAAACATTGCCATCAGTTCAATCCTCATGTTTATTGACCCCCAAATCCTACTCTTTGTCATGACCATAAATCACATACAGTAATATAATGAAACTTCTCCCAGCTTGGCGCACTCTTGATGTGTTGCTGACATCCAAATTTCCAAGGTTAGGAGAGTTGCCAGTGTGAGGAATTTATTACTGGATAAAACAATTATTACCTTGACAGCCTCTGGACACAGTCAGAGAGCTATGTTAACATGAAATCCACTGATCCTTCAGCCAAGAGAAGGCTATACCAGTCTAAAATTTGCTGCTCCAACTGCCCTATTCTGGCTCAGAAATGAGACTGGTAAGTGTTGCTGTCCTTAAGTTTGAATAGGGCACAAGTTAAGGAAAATAATTTGTGCGTTTCCAAGTTGCAAGTTCACTTGCAACTTGAAACAAGAACCACAAAGTGTTCTTTGTAAATTTGGGGAAATGTTGGAGGAAGAATTTTGACTTCTTCCTAGACTTCTTACATGCCTGGGAGAAGAAAGTTCTGCACCAAAATGTTGATGGTACCACTTATGAATATTAACTAAACTGTCACAATGGATAGAATAGCAAAGAAGGAAGAGTAGTGGATTTACAGTATAGGAGTTAGGTTTGTGTTTCATAAGAGACCCATGTCAACAGCTATATGTAGAATAGAATAGAGCTGGAAGGGACCTTGGAGGTCTTCTAGTCCAGCCCCCTGCTTGAGCAGGAGAACCTTTTTCAGACAAGTAGTTTGCAAGTCATTCTTCTTTTTCAGTTCTTGTTACATATTGCATCAGGACATATCTTGCTGTCAGTGTGCTCAAGCCTTTTTTATTATTATTACATTAATGAATTTATTTTCTCACTGTGTTCTTGTATGCATAGGGTGAAAAGTAGGTTTGTTTATCCTATATATTATTATTGCTAATATTATCCATAACTCTTCAAATAGGAAGAGATCTAAATAGAAACATCTGCAAGATTCCAGAGTCCAGTAATCATCAACTGAAATTGAAACAAAACATCTGTAATTTCAAATTTATTATAAAATCAGAATAACTTATTTTGTTTCAACAATACATTACTTCCACCAAAAATGTCATCATTGTACTAAATACTGAATGTTTAACTATGTGTGCATGATATTCATCAGCAACACAAAATATGTAATATGAAATGTTTATCATGTACAGGAAATTACAATTCTAAAACTATTAAACATATATCTTATTTTTAAGAAAAGTTCTACATCAAAAGTGCCTGTTAGATGACTTTCAGTTGTCAGTTTTGGACACTAAAATGACTATTTCAGTGCTGTTTCCTTCTGAACCTGGGCAATAAAGATAATAGTGACACATATTAATTGCCTTCCTCTTGATCTCCATTTCTTGTTTTACCTTTATTTGTGACTAAAGAGTAACTGAAACATGAAAGATACTTCAGAAACTTCTTAGATTATAACTTCTCTAGTAGAAAACTCAGCTGACATCAACCAACTTTTCAGCACTCTCTCACCAATTGCAAATTTTTATAAAGTGTCAAAGAGTTGTGTAGAGTGCAAATTCATCAAGTGAATGAAGGATGATAAAATTATATGATAGAAAACTATCATAATTAAAATGCCAGATTATTATATACAAATGAGAGGTGATGAGGAAGCCCACATGGAGAGATAGAGTCTATACATTGAGTTAAATTCACTACACATCTTTCTTCGTCCTGAAGGGGGGGGAAATTGGACTAGCCCAACATATTTAACTAGGATTAGGAAGACACTGCTATGTTCCCAAAAGATTATGGCCAACTGCTTAGCACAATATTGTGATAAAATTGCAGCATTTGCACAAACAAGCTTAATATCAACGTGCATATTATTCATTGCAAAGGATTGAACTCCTGCCAAAACAATATTTAAAACCATGTTTTGCTGAAAATAACATCTGCTGAGAAAAAAAAAACATCCATCTTAGTAAGAAATCTTTAACATATGCAAAATGTTTAGGTGCAAGTTATGTCTGTTGATTGGCAGAGTTTTGATTTGGCTATAATTACGCATAACTTTTCAACAATTGTTATCTGCAGATATCAAACTGCAGGAATATAAAACTATGTAATTTTGCTGGAGTGTGGGAAATGAACTTGAGAATTAAACATATGGGGCACAATCATTCCATTTCAGCCATGACTGAAGTGTGCTGACTGAGTTCATTTTATACTTTTAATTTCTATATTAGATTCATAATTCACCTCTCCTCTGATGAATTACTGAATTAAATCATTTTCTGGGATCTCCCAATATATTAACTGAATGGGTTAAATTCATCTGATACACTAAGCTACAAAAATCCTAAAACAAATGCAAATTTTATGAGTTAAACATAATTCAGTGTATTCTGTGAGTGTCTGCTTTCCTGGGATCATAAACAAATCATTTCTTCCCATTCAAACATCTACTATTAAGGACATACTATTATTTTGACTGAACCATGTCCTGTGACTATCCATTTCAAGTAGATATCACTTTACTCCCTTACTCCTCATTGAGCATGCCTATATCCATGATTACAAAATGTGCTATGCACGCAACATATGCCATTTGTCTCCATAGCATAAATATGGAGCAGTTCTTATCTCTAACAAAACAAAGGATAATAAAAACATGTTCTTGTCTCAGTTTCTATAAGTTTTCCCTGCTCTGGGGAAAAAACAACCCTCACGATGCAGAATAGCTTCACCAGAAGTGAAATTTAAAAAGGGAAAAGGAAGAGTGGAAAAATATAGATGAGGACTCAAGGCTAGGATATCAAAGATGGTAGGAGCACATCTCTGGAGTTTCTATCTAGCAGGAATAAAAATAGTGGCCACATGACACACTTCTAATACATAATGCAGAGAACAAAAAAGGAGGGTTTTAGTTGAGGCAGATCAATAGAAGGGTCAAAAGTTTGCATCATGGCAATACAAGAATTCTATAATCATTTCCCAGAAAGAATTACACCACAATGCTTATTACCATCCATCAAGGAATATTTTTCGATAATGTCTTTTTCCCCTAACTCAATTGGTATACATAGCGGAGATATAAGAGTTGTCATTTAAAAGAACACAGAGAAAGCAAGAGATGTACAGAGAGAAAGCAATCTTCAAACAGCAATAAATCTATACTGGAAAACCTATATTAGATGTTATTCAAGGGCAGCCTGGGAAATAACTATGCCTTTCATTGTAAATATAATCATATTATCTTATAGAAACCAAATGCTGTTTTAGAATCAAATGTTTTCAATAATTACACTCACATGTTGGAGCCAGAATGTTCCAAAACAATACAGTCCTGCGGTTGATGTGCTTCAAATAAGAAACAGCCTCTGCTCTCAGTGTAAAGATTAGGAGCAACTATTAATCTATAAATCACCTTTTCAATACAGCATCTTCAGTTAATATGCTTTCCTGATCATGTTTCATGAAGATCAATAATGCCTATTTTCAAAGTAATGGTAGTTTCTAGTTGCAATCCAAGTTCTTTGTTTTCCTACAAGAAATGAATAAACAACATGGTTGCCAGAACCCTAGTAATGAAATGAATGTGACACTAAAAGATATATCTAATGATGTAATCATTGTTGCACAAAGACTGCATAAGAGTACGTTTTGGACTGACACCTTTCTGCAATAGTAATTTATAGCTCTTATAGTACCATACAGCTATCACTGTGCCAAAACATTGATAATGAAGATAGGCTTCATGCTGTCACATATGTCTGGCTGATACTATAAAAGCCTATAAATCACAATTTTAGAAAGGTGTCAAGAAATCACTATAGTTATAATGGACTTAGTTCATACTATCAATGTGAAAGGCAAAAGTAAGTGTATAGTTCAAAAATGCTAAATTGTGAGAGAGATTTTCTTGGTTACCATTTATAATCATCCAACCATAACTATGGAGTTATAAAGCTTGACTGCATCTGATTTTCCATAGTGATAGTACACTATAAATTGCTGCTATAACTATGTTCGGGGTTCTTTAAGCGTAACAGAACATAAATGAAATACAAAGCAGAGACGTCCATCACGAAATGTGTAACAAGAAGTATTCCATCTGTGTTATTCTTTAAATAATGTAGCAGTGGCTTAGGTTTTTCATCTCTATCGATATTTTGTAGACAGTATACCCAGGTTCTAATTAGGGAACAACTGCCATGTAATCTTGCTTTTTTTTTTCATTTCAGAAGCTCTGCAATTTTCATAAATGTGTAATTATTTTTAGGAGTGGAAATTGTAATTTGGATTCAAGCAAAGTCTTCTTAGGTTTTGTGTTTATTAGAAAGATACAGCAAGAGTCTAGTATTAGGTGGACTATATCAGAATTCTTTTTCTAATTTTTCATGTTGGAGACTAAATACCAGATAGCACTATATGTAACATGTTCTAAGAAGAAATTCAGCTATATGTGATATTTCTAAACCATCACTGCCAGGACTGCTTGAATCTTACCCAGATAGAATCTCCATAGTTTGGGGCCACCTTCCATAGTAATTTGATTGCATATATGTGTTTTGGTGTATTGTGTCCTATTCACTGCTGTTGTGTTTTACTACCATGATTATTCCTAAACATGTGGTTTTGAGTAATGGTTGAGTAGTAGTAGAAGTCATGTCTTCATTTGTAGTTGAAAGTTGAATAAAATGTCCAATTAAATATTTTTCAAGAATACTTGCAACCAAATCCATAAATGTAGCATTTGACTATAAATCTTACAAAGGTGCATTTAACTCTATCATACTCTTGTTATACCCTTGATGAAATTAATCCAGGAAGTGTTATAAGAATCTCTGTCAATCCTATCTTGACAATTCTCTGATTTGTTTTGTATTAATTTTTTTATCATCTCCTTCCATCATTTCACATGGTGCCTCTTCATATGCATCATTGAATATCATTTTGATGGAGAGAGGAATGAGAAGAATGAAAAAGATTTCTACTATTTATTGAAACACAGATGTCTACAGTTTTAAATTTTGGTGATGAAATGCATAATAACTGGTCTTAATAAGATTATAAAACACAAAGCACAGTGCATATGGAAAGGGTATGTCTAAAGGAAGCAGAGGCTATTATTTATTTGCATATCAATTTACTCAAAATTAGTTCTACTGAAACTACTACTCAAAGATGCATTGCAGAATTAAACCACATCACACAGAATGCAGTCAGCAAAAGGTTGTAGTACATTAATCCAACATAATATGATGTTATTTAACCAAGTATGAGAACTCAATTGTAGTTAAAGATTTCACATGAGAAAATTGATATTTATACCTGGATTGTCTATCAACTGGTATGACAATGAACACTTAATTTTGTTACTCAGAATGTAGTTGTATTGTCTATTTTTCCACCATGACTCACAGTGAGACAAATTTTCATAAAGTTGGTATTTTGCTGTGTGTCCTTTTTTTCAATGTATGCATTCACAGCACAAATTACAAGCAAGCAATCCATTGCTAAGAGCTAAACCAACAGTAATATATTATAACAATTTGTATTTATGTACAAAATATATATCACTTACCACAATAGCAAGCTTGAAAGTGCATCATCACCAATAATTTCCATGTTGTCCTGTACACATTCTCCATCCTCTCTCTTTAATTATTGAAATCTGTAAAAAAAAAATACTGTCACTGTCTAAACATGAAAAATTATTCTCTATGGTTAAAATTCCAAGAAGAAGAAACAAATCAATAATGTTCAATTTAGCAAACTACAAATTGTTAAATTATGAATTGATCAGCAATAGCATTGATGATTAAAATATCGATGCTATTCCTGATCAATACATAATTTAACAATTTGTAGTTTGCTAAATTGAATATTATTGATTTGTTTCTATTTATTGGAGATCAGCCACTGAATCCTGCTTTCAAGTAGAGATCAATAGACTGAAAACCGGAAACAGGGTTATTGACTGCTTAATGAAACAGAATTTGAATTGAGAATATAGCTTCCAATTATTGCATTTCAATGCATATTAATGCAATGTGCCCAAATAATTTTTTATTATGATTTTCTAATTCATAACATACTAACTGAATTTTTTATGAAAGCAATACAATGCTTAGCAAAGTTAAGTAGCATATAGATGCACTTCAAAGTAATATTTAGTATTATAGTGATATGTTCACAGGAATGGGAACATATAGAGAAATGAGACATGCACATCCATATGCCCCTTTCTAGGAAGATAAGGACTGAGGGGGGAAAGGGACATCCTGTTATATTCCAAGCAGTAGTGGGTTGAGCAATCAAAGCAAAAAATGTGTTTGCACCATTGAATTACAGCAAATAAAATCACTGATTACATCACAGACCGTACTTACATCTAATTACTCATAGCTAAATTGCCCCACCAGAACCAGCAGTTAGCATATTTCATGTCCCATCTATTAGACAATACTATCTTGTCAGACCTACAGTAGGACAGCCACCAGCACAGCTTTCTCTCATGCTGCCCCAGTCCCACGTGATTGCATTCCCTCAGAGATTGGCATTCCCACATTGGTTGGCCTTTTGCAAGGTTTTGAAAATCTATATGTCCCCCCAGGCATTTGGGCCAGGTGGCTAAGTAAGCCCTGTTGTTGGTTATTACTTGTCATCTTAGTGATTGAAATGGAATAGCGTCTTTATTTAACCAATTATATAGTTTTTCTGTATATCATTTAAACTGTGTTTTTAATTTTTTGTAAGCTATGTAGAGACCCTATGATGATCTCATAAAGTAAATAAATAAGTAAATGTGATCATACTGAGCTTTTTAGTTATATATAGGAGTTCGTCATTCTTTTAGAATTAGGGACAGAGTTCCCTTCTTTCCTTTGACTCGTGAACAGGCTTCTACTAATCATTGATCACTGTAAAAGAGGTAATTAGCCAGACTGCTTTCCTTTTGTACTGTGCACCATCTTTTAGGCAAAAGAGCTTTTTTTTTTAATCCTAGAGTCTATCACATCCCTTTATGTAGTTATAGTTATGTAGTTATGGTATCAACTGTTATTGTTGTAATGGCTACTTCTAAGGCTTCTAAGTTTGTTTGTTTTTTCTGTGTAAAGTAGATCTGAACTTCTATATGTCATTGTTAAACTGTATATCCAGAATGAGTTTTGAAAGGAGACACAACTTTTTTTTGGTCTCAGGGAATAAAATGTCTTAGGCTGGCTCTGGGAGTGAGAATCAAATCTAGTCTCCATATTTTAAGTCCAGTGTATTTCCTAACTTGTACAACATTCTCTGAGACACATCTGTATTGTCCCCCATGAATTACAGAAATGCTGGATCAGACTGAGAAGAAGCTGCTACCCAATCCTAAAACAATCCTATAACTAAAGACTCAGAAGAGATTTGAACCAAAACTATTTTGGGGGGCAGGGGTGTTATATAAAATATGAACAGTTATTACTACTCAGTCTACAACTAATCTGACCTCAGATTAGCAGTCTCTTAGACAAAAAAATAGACAGAGTGATAGATAAAGAGGAAACACAGAGTATCCCAGGGTTGGGCAACTATGGCCCCTTTGTGATCTGTGGACTTCACCTCCCAGAATTCCTGAATCAGCATGATTAGCTCAGGAGTTCTGGGAGTTGAAGTCCATAGGTCATAAAGGGGCTATAGTTTTCCACCCTTGGTTTAACCTAATTTCTCTAACTAACTAGTAGCCCTTGTGTGAATCATGAGGTGTTGAAGAGTGAGTGGAACTTTGTTATTATATAACTGCAGCAAGAATCCTATATGCCCCAAAATAGAAAGACACATCAATTCTCAAAATGGAAGAATGGATGGAAAAAGTAATGGAGTTGGCAGAGATGGTAAAACTAATTAAAGGAAAAAACTTATCCAGTTTTATTTCCACTTGGAAACCGCTTGTGGACTTTATGTTCAAAACAGAAAAAAAAACTTTGATTTTAGGATTTGAAGATTATATTAATTCTGTTCTTATATACAGTAAATGGCTAGTGTGTAAATATGTAAAGCAAAAAGTTGAGATTGTAACTATATTTTATATTTTGCTACACCAAAAAAATATTCATAGGTAACAAGTATCAGTCAAGATATCTTCCTCTACTTCACTCAAGTTCAACTTACCGAGGCCAATGGCATTTGCAATATTACTTCTCCACACACTGGCAACAGTGAAACATTTTCCATATAGCAAAGGGAAAATAATAGGATTGGAGAATAACATATAGCTCTCTGCATAACACTCATCCTTGAATTCTTTATTCCTTCTTTGTTTTTCTGGTCCTATCAGTGGCCCTTAACTGTGACCTTCTCTATCCTTAGCTAAAATAAATGTCACTGAGTACAAATGGCTGGAAAGGATGATATTGTCATATGGAGGCATTTATTCTCAGATTTTGCCTATGGGTTTCCTAGAAGCACACCACTAGCTCTTATAACTTCTTTTTACATGCATCATGCAGGAAATTCTAGGTGGCCTTTTGCTCCCTGTGCTTACTGAGAGGATGTAAGAGGCCTCACCTATTGCTTTTGACAATAAATCCACAGGTAGCAGCACTACAAGGATTACAGGCAAGAAATCTGTTATTATAACAAGAAAGGCAGAAGATGTGTCAAATGATAAGGCAGAACAAGATCATGCTAGCAGAAATTTCCTAAGTAGTGGGAGTGGCAGACATTCAACCTTAGGAGAAGAATGTTATTTTGCTAGCCTCCCTAATAGAGAATTCTGATTTGCCACCGACTCTGTTTTATCAACAGCTTAATATGTGAGGTAGTTTTCTTTTGAGTGGAATTGGATTACCACTTCTCTGCTCTTTAGGAAGGATAAGGATCATGCTGCTTTTCACTGTGCAGAAGATAATTAAAGACAATACTGTATAACCTTTCAGTACATCTGCTCCATTTAGATGCATCTGCTAAATTATATCTCTTGTCCCCACTCCACCCTCTTTGCATGGGAAATGCAAGACACTTTTAGGAATTATGATAACAGTAATAATTTTCTTAGATTTCCTTGGCTCCTTTGATCCTGAAAGATCTGATAAAACTTGAGAAGAACTTGCTTAAATCTCTTCATTATACAAAATAATCATCTGTTAAGCTAGCTGGACCAGTGCCAATAGTTAAAGAGGCTGGGGGGAGGTGTTTCCTCATGAAATGATGGGTCAGAATGGAGAATTAAAAACTGCAGCCTCTGGATTATCTCCAATCTTTTCTACTCCAACACAGAGCCTATTTTAATGTGTATACATGTGAATGCAGATTCTCTCTCTCTCTCTCTCTCTCTCTCTCTCTCTCTCTTTCTCTCTCTCTCTCTCTCCCCTCCTTCCCTCCTTCCTTCTCTCCCTCTGTGTTCTGTATGTATATAGATATACATTCTGTGTGTACATCTATGTGTGTGTCTGTCCCATATTTATTTCAGGGCATATTTAGTCCACAATTGGGTCTTGACCTTCTGTTGCTAAGCAAAGCGGCTAAGTGAGTCATAAGCTTTTTTGCCACAGTCATTAAGTGAATCATGCAGTCTTTAAGTGAATCCAGCTTGCCCCATTGACTTTGCTTGTCAGAAGCTGATTGGGAAGGTCACAGATGGCAATCATATGATCCCAGGACACTGCAACATCATAAATACAAACTGGCTGCCAAATGCAATAATTTTGATCACATGACTACAGGGATGCTGTGATGATCATAAGTCATTTTTTTTTCAATGTCTTCATAACTTTGAACAGTCACTAAACAAATGGTCATAAATCAAGGACTTATGTGTATGTGATAGATATACTGAACTCCAGATCTGTGTAGAAGTAAGCTTTATTAAGCTTTATTGAATTTAACGCATGTTTAGAAGATTTTATTCCACACCATTCATTCTACCTCAGAAACTTTGGGATAGAACTAGTTCTGTATAGTTCTGTGAAGTTTGTGGGTAGAAAGAATGCTCAGTAACCTTACAATTGTTACAATTGTTGTTATTATTTATTTTTTATCACCAAAGTAAATTGATGCTGAAGGTGACCAAAAATAAAGAATAAAGAACTGAGTAATCAAAAGATTGAAGCATAATAACACAAAATTAGAAACTCACCACTATAAATTTAAAATTGGAAACAACAATAATATGGTAATACCATTGTTCAGGCTCAGTAGAGGAGGGAATCAATGGTTGTAACAGTGTCTTTCTGCTAATGACCCAATCTGTTACAAATTTAGGGGGATTTGGGCAACTACAGGCTATGAATACAAAGGGGATAGAGCACCAAGGAATCTAATTTTGAATGACATTACAGTTAAGCCAACTATAGATTGTCAAATCCAGTATGTTTGTGTTGTGACCTTTCAATGACCAAGGACACAAATATTAATTTGTTTATGGAGACCAAGAGCATCAGAAGGCTTGTAGAATTGGGGGAACAGGATTTATCAAAATTTCAGGAAGCAGGATTTCCAAATATTGGAGAGGGGAACTGTGTGTATGTACATGTTTATGCAAAGCATAAACAAAGATAAGAACACTTTGTTCTTGTTTTTGTTTTCTGCCAGAAGATCACCTCCATATATTAGCAATTAAATGCGCAAATATTGAAACATGATTTCTGGGATCTCTGAGTTTCAAAGAAAAAAAAGCTATTCAGGAAGTATATGTCCAGAATTAAATCAGAACATAATAAATGAGAGGTTTAATTTGAGCAACATTTCCCCAGTCTAAATAACCTATTTCCCATACAAAATAAATTTCAGAGTTAAACGGTGGTAGAGCAACTTTCTACAAAAAAAGTCAGAGAAGATTTTTCTTCTAAACCCAAGCAATGTAGACTTGAGCCATAGTTGCTCTGAGGAAAAAAAAATTTTTTTGCTGTACCTGTTCACAAATTGCTCACATTTTGGGACTGATTCTTGTGTAAGGTATATAAATGACAGCCAAAGTTCTGAAATCCTTTTGATTTTATCACGTATAAATTGACTTTTCAAATTTCTGCCTGTTGAAAGTTAAAAACAGGATAACTACATGAATTCAGTTATATGCTCCACGGGATGTTTACTTCTCTCCATGCTTGGTCTGTTTTTATGGAAACTTTTACTTCCACTGCTTAATTTCAAGCCAATTTCCTTGCTCCAAGACTTCTGACTGTGGGCGGACATAGGTGTGGGTCTTAATTGTTACAACCAATTTCCTGAAAATGCTGACTCAAAAGGGGGGAATTTTAGTTGTAGCTATAGAAACAACCAAAAGCTAACCAATAGCCTTCTACTACAAGACAATGCTTTTATTTAGATGTTAGCTGGAAAGTGCTTTTATAGAACCAGCCTGCTTTGGGGGTCTCAAATGTGCTGACTGCTGACTAGCATGGGAAACCTAGTATATTGTTGGCTATATGCCAATCTCTTCATAAAGGAAACTTCTGTAAATCAGATTACTCCCTCAAGTCATTTGATGCTTCTATGGACAGTGTGCTGAGTCACAAGAACAAGGTTACATAGTGTCAAGTTAACCAGGCAAAATGAATTATAGATTAAGCATTTGACTTTCAAGATTAATTTTGGAACCACCCAGATTATGTTTACCAGATGTGCTGAGTACTCATGCAATCACATTTACATTGTAATGATGAACAAACATAATCATATGCACTACACCTCTCTCTTCACATCAAATAACTCTTTTCCAACTGGGTTAACCCTAGATTTGTCAAACTAGAACTTCAACAATTCCCATCCAGATTGAGGAAAGCTATATTAATCCTTCTCATTCCCACTTTGTGAAGTGTGAAAAACAGAACAATTTAATGTGAAATATTGAGGGTGCTAAAATGTGTAGTTTCATCTGTGTGCATACGCAATGTGGAAATGTTGCTCTACTCCCTTAACACCATAACCACCTCCACCACGCCCACTGTTAGCATGCAACCCCTCCCAACATGCTTGCCAACACCAAATGCTTTGTCACCCCAGCATTATACAAATGACAACCTTTTTTTCCTGACTGCTAGTCTTTCAGGTATTTAAAGCAATACAAGTGATACATAAGAGAACCTTCAGAAAAAAAGCAAAGATTTGCAGACATTAAAAACAATATTTAAGTTAAAAGCAACACACATACCTCAACACTCAATTAGGACCTGAGTATATTCATTAGCTCTCAGTGTTAACTATTGAGAAAACAAAATTAAAATGTGAAATGATGGAATGTAGGGCTATCACAGTCAGTCAATCAGTTTATTTATTGTTTTGACCACCAGATATTAAAAATCAGATAAAACCTGCACAAAAAGGCCCAAGCATTAAGAGAATAAATTAATGCGTACAAAAATCAATAAAACATTAAAATAGTTTTGTTAGAACAAATAAAATATTACATAACATTAGAAACTTTTAATAAAACGTTCTCTCTGTTTAGCAACAGCCCGTGCAAACCTTGCTGATTTCCATAGCAATGTCTCCTTTTCCAAATTCACTTGATATTCAATTTTATAAGAATAAGGTCAAAATGCTGTTCTTACCAAGAGGGGTTCACAGTCATCATCTTGATCTTTTCAGTCCCCTTCTTCCCCTCCCCCAAGACATTTTTGATGGAATGGGAATGGATATGATTGACATGGGAAGGCTTGATTGATAAGCTAGCTCACTAAACTGGAATCAGGCCCAAAGAACCTCTCACAGTTCTTCACCAAATGCACATACAGTGGAACCGGAGAGGTGATCTCTCCATACTTTTTCAAGGAGAACTTCTCCAACTATTTCTCTATGACAGGAGTTCTGCTTAGAAGAGGCAGGAACTTTGCTATGGAAGAAACCCAGTGGATAGAATTCCTCTTTTTATGCCTTTCTCTGGAAATCATTTGAAGTAGAAGATGTTAAAGGGTAGCAAGGTGCTGGAGAAAAACAATGTGCACCATTTCATTAACTAATATAGGAACACTAAATTTCACCAATGAGAATCTCTTCAAAATTCTCTCCTCCATTGGGGAACAAAAATAGGCAATAAATCAAATTCCTTTTCATCAAGTCAAGTAAAAAGGAATGCTCCAAGCTGCACCATTTTATTGCAGACCTACAGCTGGATGTTTCCTGTAGCTATATATTAAAACAAGCTAATGCAAACATGTACAAAAAAAGTCAGGTTTCCGTGCCATGTTTAATATTAGATGACATAATCTTTGGGCTGTCTGCCTGAGAGGAATTTCTTTTCCATCCAACTGAAATCTGCATTTAAGAAATATAAAAACATTCCATATGTGCAATATAGGTAGCACCGAGGAAAGAAATGACTAATCAAAAGGAAATTCTTTTTTTTTTTAAATCTCTTTCCCACCCCATCCTTAAGGCAGACTTTCAGTGCAAAGCAAGTCTGAGCAGTCAAGAGAATATTTTCCTCTGTGGTGCCAGAATCTCCCTCCAGAGAATGGCAGTTGGAGAAAAAGAATGCCTTAAAAATGATTAGAGGTCTGTGCGTTCTGGTAAAATTAACATCCATCACTGCCTGAGCCAGATTTAGATGATGATCTCCTGGGGGCAATTGCAGTACTTTTCTGGTGCAGCACGTAGGAGTCCAACCTTGGCATAAAATGGATCCATAATTCATTGGATGCAGCCATGCTGGTGGCTGTTAACGGTTTCTAGCATTGAACCACACATTCACAATGAGTTGCCATCCCATCCTTCTGAACTAGTGGTTGGATGACCAAAGATGAAGAAAACCTCCTTGGATTAGAGCAGTGCTCTCCAACAGAAGGGGGGGGGGCTTAATCCATTCTCCCTCTGCCGTATTTTTAATCAAAATGTTCCCATGACACTACGGAAGGCGGTTTTTAACAGATTCATTTTACCACAGAAAAGAAAGTTAGAAACGCATAGATAAACAGACAAATCCCATCTCTGCAGTAAAGAATTTAGTGATGGGCCAAAACAGCCTTGCAGTTTTTCAGAAAATGTTTTCTGTTGTCAAAGAAACTTTTATTTATCTAGCTTGTTTTCTAAGTGCTTGAGAAATTTCAGATTTCTCTTGGTGGTATTTTTGTGTTAACTAATGCTAAGTCCTTAAAGACCTGATTTTATTACAGAGTCTGGAGCCATGGTTATGTTAACGGTGTAGGTTGGTTTGTTATCTCAGCTGCTGTATATCTTATTATTTTGCTGTGTTGTTTTTATCTTGTTTTTATTTATTGTTAGCTATCAAGAGTCATATATATGAGAAGGGCTGCCATATAAATTGGCTAAACAAACAAGCCTTATGGCTAAAATGACAAAACTGCTGAAAAGCTTCCTGTTACATGTTTTTCCATCCAGGGGTGGGATTCAGCTGGTTCGCACCACTTCGGCAGAACCGGTAGCTAATTTTTTGTTGCCCGGGCCCAGAATGGAGTTCCGTAAGTGGCATCCACACAGAGAACCAGTTGTTCACATATTTGAATCCCACCACTGTTTCCATCACACTGAAGCACTTCAAAATGTAAACAAAGTCCAATGGAAGGAGTTCTGTCCTGGTCCCATCTAGTGGGACCAGAAAAAAAAGGCCCTCTGGGTGGTGGCTCCTTCTCTATGGAACATCATTCACCCTGAAGTACAGTTGGCCCCCCACTGTGTTGCCTTTCTGAAAGGCCGTAACAACATGGTTTTCTCAGCAGGCTTGGGGACCATGAATGGAGATGGAGCCAATTGTTGATTTGATTGCATTGTTCCTGCTGACGGGGGGGAGGGGAGTGGGGGGATGGTGGGTTTTATATGGTGGATTTTAAAATATTGTAAATGGCCAGAGTCACCTAAGTGTGAGTTGGGTGGCCATATAAATTTGATTAATAAATAAATATTGCTTACACATTGAGAAACAAATAAATGCAGGAATAACTCTACCTATGATAATTTCTCAAAAAAAAATCTATTTCAGAAGATATTTCAAAAATAAGTTCTCTTTCATCGATGTCAACGCTGCTAACATTGGATGTTCCCGCTTTGACAACTGATGAAAATGCAGCCATTTTCTCTATTCCTTTAACATGCTTTTTTTTGCAGCAGAGAGGGGGGGGGGAGTTGGAATGTAAGCTCAGCTAGCCATAACATAATGCTGTGGTGGGAACCCAAGGACAAGCTGATAACGTTTTGGCGGGCTATGGAGCTAAGGAGAAAGCCCGCGCTTTAACCTAATTGGGGAATGTGATTTATGACCGTTTATTGGGGGTGGGAATTGCACTTTGTTACTTTGTATCAGGGGGAAGGGAATTTAGTTTTGGGGTTCAACTATGTAGTGCCAATACTTTGTTTCCCGAATAAAAGATTCTTTAAGGAAAACAATGTCTCGAAGTTCTTTTGAAGGGTTTCATCTATCGGAACCATGACAATCATACTGAGTGAGAACTAGTACGGAGGCAACCAAAAGGAGGATCTTTCAGCCTGGCACTAGAAGGAATGGAGATTTTCCCCCCCATACACTGGTACAAATAATAGTTATATTTTATATTAGTGCTGTTGAGGTCATTTTGAAGAATATCACTAAAAATGATCATGGCTAAAGAACAGAGAAAAGGCCATTATACTAACCAATTAGTTTGCTTCAAAAGAATTATGCAGAGTGGCAGCAGTCCTCTAAGGGTTCAACAGGAAGTTTTTCCTATTACATATTTTATGTAAACCATTTTTTGTGTGTCAAAGATTGCATTTGACCCCTGAACAATATACTGATATTACCTTCCAAAGTGGGCAGTACTAGGCCAAAATCCATTTAAATTTAAATTAATTTATTGCAAGGGGACATTAAATGCACTTATAGCTGAGTTTTATATTGCACACATCTGGATTATTTAATGGGAGAGTGCAGACACCAAGCCTGTGAGAACTTTTGCATACAAAGGAAGCACTTGATCACCACTGAAAATTATTCATACATTAGTCAAAGCTTTGTAACAAAGATGTAAAATATATGAGTTTTTTTTTCTGCCACCATAGATACCCTGAAATGATTGTTCAACACTGATTTTTTTTTGCATGGGGATAGGAATTTTAGGGAGCTAAGTAGGTGCCTTAAGCTTTGGAGATATTGAAGGATTCCATTTTGATTTTTAGTTTGTGAACCTACTTCCAAAATGGGTTCAATCCATATAGTCTCAACATCCCACACCAAGCCTGGTGCGGCTCTCAAGTTATAGCAAGTATGACTCTTGCTTTACAGATCATGCCAGAATACTGTTAAGGACACTTTTTATGTATTTTACATAATCCTTCTCAGAAGGAGCGTGGTGGCTTATGTGGTTAGAATGCTGGATCGGAAGCCTGCCCATGTTTGGGACTCTAGTGCTGCATGGTGGAGTAATTTGCTCCAGTTCCTTCCTGGAAACATGAAAGGAGCCCCCACAGGCATCCCTCGGGCAATAGTGATGTCATTGCCTAATCCTTTCAACCCAGAAGTGCCTTAAACAGTGTCTCTGACATGAACGGGAATGGGGGTAGGTGGGAAGGGATCCTTCTTAGGATCTTTTGCAATATACAAGGAACAAAGAAAGCAACTTGAATACTACCAGATGAAACCAGATGTCCAAGCAGTTCAGAATTCTCTACTCTGATTATCAAGTCATCCAAAACATCTGAAGGATACCAGGCTTGTAGAACTTATCAGATTAGCTAGACCAATGATCTGATTCAACCATATGACAGGTTTTCTCTATTCCTTCGTATCTAAATTGTGCATTTGATCCCTGACTTAAATTTTCTCCCCTAATGTAACATTTACCAAAAAGCAAATTTCACAGACATATTTTCTATAAAGACTGTCCTGAATACATCTACCTCTTGAATAGTTAAGGCAAGTGGATGGATGTTATGTGAGAGGCCCTAATTCTCCTCATGAAATGAAGCCTGGTAGACCAATGGCTGCCACACTTTGTTCTCATGCACAAGAGAAGCATCTCGTGTTACATCAGCACTATGATAAAGCTGATTTAAGTCATTATCCACTGGTACCTTTGGGGATCTGAGATGCATTTCTTGGCAGTCCAGCATGTTTTTCCAAGACAGACTTCCTAAATAGGTTTAGATACCAAATGTGAAAACTGTATGAAGTGGTGGTGCTATACAAACTGACACAATCAGGAAATGGTATGTGACTGAACAAATTGGACCTGAAACTGGAGGGAACTTGAATGTTTATGGAACAGCAAAGTCTATCAAGAACAGGTTTGATAGATATCAAATAGGGAAATAGTCACAAACACAATCTGGGAAATAGTCACAGTCTGGTTATGTGGACACAAAGGCCTTAGATATGGCAGATAAAAATGACATTTTTAATGTGACAAATGGGGATGATGGTTATATACAAGGAGAATATCCATACAAATCAATTTGTTACAATTTACATTGTCAATTTATTTTATACTTGTGGTTTTGATCACATCTTTTAGATTGCAGTCCCCACAATAATGGATACTTCTGCCTGCATCACCAGAAGATGATTGAGTGTGCCATGCAATCTAAGTGCTTCACACAGCTTGATATGTAACAATTAAGTAATTCTTTGGGCCGGAAGCAATAGAGTCCGAATGACAAATTCTGCTGAAATTCAAAATTACTTAGCTCATGAATATGTTTGTAATTCCTGAATACATAGCAAATTTTGATTTTTATCTACCACACTTTGATGACACAACTGAGACTGATGATCAGTTTGTCTCTTCTAGATTGTGCAGTCTGCATGATATATATAGCCAACTACCGCCTTTGTGGTATGTGTCTGTTTCTACAAACCTTACATTTCCAAAAGAAATTAAATGAAAAAAATATACTTGCTATGCAAATGCATGAAATCATTTTGCTTTGATCATGGCACTGTTAAAAAATATTATTTTAACAGTTTGGATTTGAAGTCACAATTCAGTATATGAATAGCCATTCGGAGAAGGATATAATGAGAGAAATGACATTGTAATGCAGACAATGGGAAGAAAATCAGTACTATATGCCATATTTTCAAGATGTACTTTGGGAACAGTTGGTTAAGTGGGCCTAACTCCAGGCAATAGTGTAAATAAATGCAATCAAAATCTATTCCCAGCAAACATTTATACTCCTGTAAGGAGACTCTACTGATTTCCTTGATCGTATTCAATCTTCTTATTTATTGTCTTCTATGGGCCTTAAGCACAGTCATTTACATTTAGTCCATTTACTCAGGCCACTCTCTAGTTCACACAGATAAAGTGAGGAAGGAAGCAGGCACATTCAGACTTGCAACATTGTGATACTATAGCTTTTACAATAAAAGTAGTTCTGATCTATATGGCATTGGTTTCTCACTCTGGTCTATCTTAAAAGAACATCAGAATGTATAAATTCATTATTATCCATGTTTATCTATGAAAAAAATTATATAGAAACTGCTAAGGTTGAAGTACTACACTAGACTAGTTGGAATTTTCCTCTGATGGTAGAGTGATTGGTTTTCAATATTTGTTTAACCATTCCACATATTTATAAGATTAACATAAAATATAACTAAATGCATAAAACTGTATTAATAACATAGAACCAAACAGTCAAATAAAATGCACACTGTTGATCCAGTGGCATGCAAGCATATATGTCAAATTTCAAGTGCTTGGGGAACAGCCAGTTCTTAAAGCAGGGGCATCTGAATCTCAGTATAGCTTGTTCCAAAGGAATAGAGCAATAATAGACTAATGCTGTTTCTTGACCACAATTTCCATCACCTCCTAGGCCAAATTACATGAAACATGATATCCCATACAAATCAAAACAGGTTGGCTGGACTCATCTTGGAGAACATGGACTTATTCCTTTGTACTCTGCCCTACAAGGCTTTACAGGTTAATATCTTGAATTGTCTTAGAAAATGTAGATGTATAGTTATGTTGCTGAGCTGGCTTTCACTCATCAATTGAAGTTTCAAATAAATCTTAAGTAAAGCACTTTGCAATAAATAAATGCTAAAAAATAATGAAAGCATAAACTCTATTGCTGGAGCTCCCTACTTCAAAATGGGGCTTAACTGGAGCAACAGCCAAAATTGGGTAAATACACCCTCGGCATGGCCTCCTCCTGTTGATCCAGATGTATCTGTAAGTCCACGGCAACTACAAAGTTTCAGACCAACTTTTTAAAGGAAAGTGCTACCCTTCCAGGATCAGCAGGAGACCACCTAAGATAGAAAAATGTGGGTTAGACAGCATCACCACCAGATGGATTTGTAGCTGGCTGACCGGCCGTACTCAGCATGTGGTCCTCAATGGAACCGCATCTACATGGAGGGAAGTGTGTAGTGGGGTGCCCCAGGGCTCTGTTCTGGGCCCAGTGCTCTTCAACATCTTCATCAACGATTTGGACGAGGGTATAGATGGGGAACTCATCAAATTTGCAGATGACACCAAGCTGGCAGGAATAGCCAACACTCCAGAAGATAGACTTAAGATACAGGGGATATGGACAGACTTGAACACTGGGCGCTATCCAACAAAATGAAATTCAATGGTGAAAAAAGTAAGATTCTACATTTAGGCAAGAAAAACCAAATGAACAGGTATAGTATAGGGGCTACCTTGCTCAACAGTAGTAACTGTGAGAGGGATCTCGGAGTCCTAGTGGACAATCACTTAAATATGAGCCAGCAGTGTGCTGCAGCTGCGAAAAAAGCCAACACAGTGCTAGGCTGCATTAACAGAAGGATAGAATCAAGATCACGTGAAGTATTAATACCACTTTACAATGCCTTGGTAAAGCCACACTTGGAATACTGCATCCAGTTTTGGTCACCACAATGTAAAAAAGATGTTGAGACTCTAGAAAGAGTACAGAAAAGAGCAATAAAGATGATTAGGGGACTGGAGGCTAAAACATATAAGGAACGGTTGCTGGAATTGGGTATGTCCAGTTTAATGAAAGAAGGACGAGGGGGGACATGATAGCAGTGTTCCAATATCTCAGGGGCTGCCACAAAAAAGAGGGAGTCAAGCTATTCTCCAAAGCGCCTGAAGGCAAGACCAGAAGCAACGGATGGAAACTAATCAAGGAGAGAAGCAACCTACAACTAAGGAGAAACTTCCTGACAGTTAGAACAATTAACCAGTGAAACAACCTGCCTCCAGAAGCGGTGACCAACACTGGAAGTTTTTAAGAAGAGACAGGACAGCCATTTGTCTGAAATGGTATAGGGCAAGGGTAGGCAACCTCGGCTCTTTTATGACTCGTGGACTTCAACTCCCAGAATTCCTGAGCCAGCTTGGCTCAGCTTGGAAACCTCTCCCTTTCCCCTCAGCATAGCTGGCTCAGGAATTCTGGGAGTTGAAGTCCACGAGTCATAAAAGAGCCGAGGTTGCCTACCCCTGGTATAGGGTTTCCTGCCTGAGCAGGGGGTTGGATTAGATCAGGGCTTTTCAACCGGTGGTACGTGTACCACTTGTGGTACATTAACGAGTGGCAGGTGGTACGCAGCCCTGCCTAGCCAAGTGTAGTGGGGGAGGAAAAGAGCCAGTGCAGACAAGGACTTACTGTGAGATTGGCTCACTTCTGGCTCACCCTCCACCATGAGAAAGGAGGAGGAGGGGGGCGGAGACAGGAGAGGCTATAAAAGGAGGCAGTTTGAGCGGGAGAGGGAGAGAGAAAAAAAGCAGCAGCCTTGGGAGGAGCCGGAGTCAGCTCTAGCTGCACTGAAGGGAAAAAAGAAGGAGGAGGAGGATGGGAGGAGAGGAGAGGAGATCAAGCAGGCCGGCCATGAGCCGATTTACAACTGCTGTGGCAGCCACCTGTGCTGACAGCAGCAAACAGGCAAGAAATGCAGTGGGGGAGGGTCGCCCTCCATGAGGAATGAAAAAAGGCAGCAATGGCTGGAGGTGAGGCACGGAGGAGGGAGGGAGGGAGGGAGGGAGATGGAGAGTGGAAGGATTCTTATGTGCTTTTGTGACTTTGAAGTTCTGGGATTTGTGCAATGTGGGCTTTGTGTTCTTAAGGAGTGTTTGGCAATTTCTATTTGGCTGATGGCTGATGTCTCCTGTTAGCTTCTATTGCTCTGCTATTGTTAGCTGTAAGTTTTGCTGCAAGGGATTTTGAAGTATTTTTCTCCTGAATGGATTTTGCCTGTAGCATTCCTTTACTTATGAATGGAGCCATTTGGGGAGGCTGCCTTAGCCGGCAGCCAGTACTTATTTACACTTTTTTTCTTCCTTAAGTGCCGGCTGCCTGCTCCTTAACTGTCCTTTCTAGGCAGTAGCTAATTCTTAAAGGGGAATGTGCCTTTTTTAAGCTAGTTCACTCAGCAGTTTGTCTTTTCTGTCTCTGGAAGCTTTTCCTTGTTTGATGAATATATGGAAGAGAGAAAATATGGTGGGTTTTTTTTCAAATTCTTCCTTCAGAAGGAGGTGGGCATGAGAAAGAGGGAGGCAGGGAAGAAGGGAGGGAGGGAGGGAAGTCCCGCCTTAGCACTTGGCCACCAGCAGCCCTGCCATTGACTTTACTTGTCAAAAAGTTGCAAAAGAGGATCACATGACCCTGGGACACTGTGACCATCATAAATATGAATCAGTTGCCAAGCATCCAAATATAAATCACATGACCCTGGGCATGCTGCAATGGTCATAAGTGTAAAAAATGGTCATAAGTCATTTCAATGCAATTGCAACTTTGAACAGGTTTTTTTTTTTTTTGGTCAAGTTTTTGACACCTTGCTAGATGGTACTCAAATATATCCTAAAAGTGTTACAATCGGTGAAAAGGTTGAAAAGCCCTGGATTAGATGACCTCCAAGGTCCCTTCCAACTTTATTAATTATTATTATTATTATTATTATTATTATTATTATTATTATTATTATTATTATTATTATTATTATTATTATTATTATTATTATTATTATTATTATTATTATTATTACATTATTGCTTAACGAACAGTCACTCCAATTTGACAGGATTTAACTTAAATTGGTTTCATCCCAGCCAGACTCTCACACCTCCCCGAATATGGGTAAGGAACCCACAGCATCACCTATTCAGGTTCAAATGCTGATGTACATTATATTTTACCCCAACCTGATGAATTATCTCCCCTAATGGCTTCCTGAAGAAGTTAAATAACACTGTAGTCTTTGGTACCCTGTGAGCTTGGTTGTTTTCTTGCAGATATTTCAATACCAGACTAGGTAACATCTTCAGTGCAAGCAAATAACCAAGCTCAGATAGCACCAAGGACCTCACAGTTCAGCCCTGAGTTGTGTATATTTTGTTCTATTGGTAAGTTAAATAACATTGGTGAGAGCCCTGAATCCTATATTTCTCCATATTAAAGAGACCACTCAGTCTTCAATGATATTAACTGATATTGCCCACTCAGGAAGGAACATAACCACTGTAGTAATAGTGCTCCCAAAATTCATAGATGTAGCCCCACTCTCTATAATAGTTGATTCAGGAGGATACCATGATTAATGGTACCAAAGGCAACTGGAAGATCTTACAGATCCAGGAAAGTTGCAGTCTAACACTGAGTTTGAGTCCTGAATGAAAAGGATCTATTCTGTTTTCACCTAGAATCCTTTTCAGCTGTAGTTCTATAGCCTTCTTCCAAATCTTTCTTAAAAGGAACTTGGAGCCTGAAACAAATTGTACAATACTGTAGGGTCGCAGTACAAAGTGTACAATATGTGGAGCCAAGAGTTGATATCTTGAAGACTACTTTCTTCAAAGTGTTCACTACCTTCAGAAGTTCCTCCCTCCATCTTAATTGTAAGTTATAAATCTGTAATAAATCATAGATTTACTCCCTTGAAAGGACTACTTTTTGCCATTTTAAAATAATGGTAACTTTCAATATACTCACTTGGGCTCCTTTCAAGTTCAACCAACTTTTACAACATATAACTGCAAGCAGAAATATAATTAAGTTGCTTGTAATAGAGCAGCATGTTTATATCATCATCCCCCCCCCCAGTAATCAAATGAAAATCTCAAAATATCATTTACACATCTAAGCTAACCAAAACATAATAGGCTGGAATGTTGCAATTTCTTTAGAGGGAAATGAAAGAAAAAGAAAACAGTTTTGCTCAGAGGAAATTCCAGTAATAATGAATATAGCAAAACAATGCTACTAAAGCAACCAAGGTTGCCTACTAAAACTACCAAAGTTAATAGCAGCTCTTCCCTTCATCTTGTATTGTCACTGACTTTATTATCCTGAAGGTCGCTACTTTACATTATATCAGGAGTAGGTAAAGGGAGATACTTATTGAAGACCTCCAAGTTTCTGGGGTCCAATATTGACAGCCAAGCAAGAATTTTATCATCTCCTAAATTGGATGCTGAATTTAAGAAAAGAGAACATTGTATGAAAGGAGCAGATTAGAATTTTATTCTACATAAACCCTGAATCTGGGATAAACCAAAGCTATTCAGAAGAGATTTTTATTGCTTCAGGATGGAAAGCAATGATTCTAATGAGTTTTTTTTTGTTTTTTTTTAAATGAAAACTTTATCTAGCACACCGGCAAATGGAAACTCAGTACATTTTTCCAGTTCCAGAGGGTTACTTAGTATTCTGTGGCACTGCACCAGATTGTGGTGTCTAAAGTGGGCAACACATTTCAAAAACCTTCGGCTCTACTTGCACAAAATGCCTTGGTGAGAAGGAAAGGTAATTCAGTGACTGATAGGAAGAATGACAAGGTATATAGAGATGGAGCATGGCAGCAGGGTCAACTCTTCCATCAGGTAATGTGAGAAGTTCCTCTTGTGGGGGGAAATGGGGAGTGAGAACAAGAGGAAGATAGAAGTGTTGTGCCAGCCTGTTGCTCACTTCATACACATACACACACATTGGTGCCTTGAAGAAGTGTCTCCCATTGCCAAAATTTACTACTCAACTATTGTAGTTGGCCTCTCTGTATATGGCACTGGAAAAACGTAACTTTTAACACTGGAAGTAAAATGTGATTAATGCTAGATGTCAGATGGTTTCCTTCTGCCTCTGTTATCAGACTATCTACTCAGCACGTTCTTCTATTTTTTATATTATTTTATTAAATGTTCTTAAAAGGAAGATAAAAACAAATACAAACAGGGATAAGGTAAGAAAAAGAACAAATACAAACTAAGATAAGGTAAGAAAAAGAAAGAAATCAAAGAGAAAATTAAAAGTGCAAGAAAGGAAAAAGAAGTAAAGAAAAATAGAAAAAAGATACGAAGTAGCTTTTGATTTTCTTTGCAACAGTTATAAGTACAATTATAAATTTACTACTTACTGTATGGTTACAACATAATTCTCTTCTTTCTATAATCTCTCCTGTCTAATCATCAAAACCATAAATCATAAGCTCATTTTTTCTTTTACACAAATTCCATAAGTGGTTTGCTTAGTGCATTTTTCTAGAAGTTATCTTTCAGAGATGAAATGTGGAGTTAGACACAATGCACCATAGCAAAAGAAATTTGAGAGAGTAGGGTCCATTATAATTGGGTTTTTCAAATTTGGAAAGTCCAGCCTTACAGATTAGCAATGTGAGCAGTAGGCTGGATTCTGATACTGGATTCACCTCCAATGCTGGAATTTTGTCTCTAATTCTAAACAGATTAAACAATCTGGAAACTGTTCCAGGAACCATAGCATCTTCTAACTAATTCTGGGAGACTACAAGGAAACATCTACAACTGGGACATGCTTAATCCCCAAATGATTGCCATTGTGAACATGGTCAGTCAGCAAACAAACTAGAATACAAATTGATGAGGTGATTCACACACAGAGAGTATTTTATCTTTAGGGATTTTTCCCCCTCCTACCCATAAGTACACATTTCCAAACCAAATATTGGATTGAAAGGCATCATGGGATTTGCCAGCAGGAATATGTACCTTCAGGCAATGGGTCACCTATCCCTGGGTAATAAGATTGCAACTAAAGAGTATCTAAAGCATTCTCTTATTATTTTGTTACCTCCCAACAACCTGGTACATAGCTCAATATTATTATCCTAATTTAAACTGAGAGTTTGAATGCTATTATTGTCCTTCTTGTTTGTGTGGCATTTTGAATTTTGCCTCCTGCACCAAAATGCCTGTGGTGGATCATGTTCCAGCCTCATATGATATGTAAGCCAAGTTGAATTTTTGGAAAGAGTAATAACTGGCAACTTCTCCCAGGAGATTGGATGTGATTCAGCGTGTAGCAGAGAGGCAAGCAAAAAACATCCTTGGAATGCCCCTCCCCAGACTTCAGGATTAAAACATTTCCTCTCTGCTGTTACTGCAGCATTTGTTGTTGCTGGTTTTAAAAAGTCTCACTGGATCATCTGTGGTGCTAAGAGAGCGCTGGCTAAGATTGCCTAAGCCATCTTCTCTTATCTTTTAAATCCCTTTACATTCCCTGTAAACCAGATAGATTTGTGAGATGTGATTTTTATTGGGAAGGAGATTCAAAATGAGAATTTTTGCAGTTTAAAAATACACATAATCTTATTTTGAGTGTTATTGTATAGCCTATGGCCTTTTTTGCAGATTAGATTCCTATTCATATATCTCTATTCATAAATGCATGATGCATAATGATAATAATCAATTATGTATAGTTCAGTATTTAATTTTTACATGCTTGTCAGCAAGGTAGAAATACATTTCCAAAAGACCAGCATTTTACCTCTATCTTTTTCCAGCTCTTCCTCAACTTCTACTTTGGGAAAGCTGTTTGTACTATTTGAAATCAAATAACATTTTCCCCATTCAGACTTTAATGCAGCCCTTTGTGAGACTATTTTCTGCATGTTGGTTTCAATTCATAAAGATAATAACAATAACAATAATAACAACAACAATAATAATAATAATAATAATAATAATAACAACAATAATAATAATAACAACAATAATAATAATAATAAAAAAGTTGGAAGGGACCTTGGAGGTCATCCAGTCCAACCCCCTGCTCAGGCAGGAAACGCTATACCATTTCGGACAAATGGCTGTCCAGTCTCTTCTTAAAAACTTCCAGTGTTGGAGCATTCGCCGCTAATCTAATAGATGTAATGCAAGAAATTCAGGCAAAGTTGATTTTGTTATCATCATCTCAACTTTAACTAATAAAGAGCAATACTTGGAAAGAGAGAAGAAAGAAGAATTTAAACAAATATGATAGGATTCTTTTTCCTGGAGATTTCCAGAAGCAGTTGTTTGAGCAACATCTACCCACAATATTACATTTTTTAAAATTCAGGTGGTATTCAAAATTATTATTTATTATCTGTTGACAATGTGAAGTCAAACTGCCAGTTCTTTAGCTAGTATTGGCCTTCATATGCATTAAGGTCTTCCCACAGCTATCTTTAACTCTTTCTCAGCCATAAGAAGGAGGCACCAGTAAATCATTTCTAAAAAAATCTTGCCAAGAAATCTGTAAGGACTTCTCCAGACAATTGCCAGGAGTCAACAGTGACTTGAAGGCACAAAAAAGTGGCATGTACTGAAACCAATATTTGAAAAGCCACTGTTAGCTACTTCCAGTAAATCAAATCTTTCTGTTAAAACTAAAGGTTTTAGTTTTCCCCATTTTAAAAAAGAAAAGCTATTTTATTTTTAAGTTCTTAAGTAATAGTAAATATCCTAATATTGATGCAGCAACTATATATGCCAGCATCCCAGGAGCTAAGAAACAGAGTGACCCAAGAATGCCTTCAAGTACAAGATGGTGATATATTATTTTGAAGTGGCATTCCAGGCTTTAAAATGACTTTTCCCTATTCAGGGGTCCAACACTATTCACACTATTTTTCTTTCAACACTGGCAAGATTAAAATTCCAAGTCCCTGTTATTGTATTATATAATCAAAAGGGGGAGGGTTGTCTCCTATAAGTCTGCACTTCATTTGGAAAACCTCTAAATTTTTCTTGCACCTGACTTACCCAATCTTATTCTTCACTGTTTTCTAGTTAGCATAGGTAGAATATTAGAATCAAAGTATTAGAAGGGATCCAGCCTAAATCAGGATGCAGCTATAATTCTCTCAAAATATCTGTCCAGCTTCTACTGAAGCTCTTCCAGTGAAGGAATGAATGCTCATCCCCTACGCACACAGAGAGGGGGGAGGGAGAGAGAAGAAGAGAGAGGGAGGGAGAGGGGGAGGGGGAGGGGGAGAGAGTGTGTGTTTTTGTTCTGCTCTGTTACAGTTTTTATTGTTTAGAAGTTGAGCCAAATTTTTCTCTGGTTGGATCAAATTCTGCCCTTTGAACATTAGAAAAAAAGTTTCTTTCTTTCTGAATGAAGACTTTTTAGATATTCTAAAGCCACCATCTTCCACTCCCCAAACTCGGTGTTTGCCGACCCCTTTGTTTTTCTTTTGAGGGCTATATGCAACAGATCTAAAATACTTTTTCCAAAAGAACTTGTTTCATCTGCTTTTCATTTCAAACAGCATTCTTCTAAACTACATGAATAAAAACAGCCAAGAGACACTTTAAATGCTTACAAATGTATTATCACATGAGCATGTGTGGGTCACAATCCTCCAAGAAAGCTTACACAGTTATACCAGTTTCTAAGATGCAAAATTAACGAATTAACACTACTGAAAGCATAAACAGTGACCTGTTCCCATTTTCTCTCTCTCTCTCTCTCTCTCTCTCTCTCTCTTTATTCCTTCCCTGCTTCCCCCCCTCCCCATCCCCGTCTTGAAGGTTGGGGATCATCCGAATAAACTCTCGTAGCCCCACTGCTCCGAAGACCCCACTTGATAGGTAGGGGCAGAAATTGCCCACCCAGCCGGCCACTTTAACCATAAGCAGCGAGTGCCAGCCAATCAAATGAGGGCACCAGCTGGGAATCTTCCATCAGTTTGGCTGGTGCCTGCAAGGAGGAGTTGCATCCGCCGCACCACTCCCTTTCTCTGCAATGACCTAAAGCAGCAGCTCTGCAAGGCTATGAACAAGCAAGTAAGCAATGCAGACCCAACCTGAACCACTTGGGGCTCGTCCAAGGGGAGCGTCTTTTTTTTCTGCCGATTGGAGACTGTGTCAGCAGTTGATTCCAACCAAGCTGCACTTTTAGTGCATTCCCGGAAGAAAAAAACCCCCACATTCAACGCTTCTGTCTTCTGCACTGGGACTGATTCTTCAAAAGGCAGCCTTTCTCAAAGGAACCAGAGAAGCTGTCTCTTCTCTTCTCTCTTTCTTTCCCTCTGTTATTGCTGTGCCAACCTAATCCACCAAGATGTGTGACTGCTTTCATCTCGTACTTCCTAACTGGCCAGGATCTCCAGCCAGTGGTGGGCTTACTTTTTTTCCTTCTAATCTAATACTTTCTTCTGTGCTGCTGCTATTGCCTGTGCTGTGTTAAACTGTGCTTGTTAGCTGCAAAGTCGGCCTTTGTGAAACCATCCCTGCAGCTTTTAGGGTGTGGCTAATCCCAGATACTGCATGAATCAGATAAGGAGTCCAGAGGATCCTGTAATGCTCAGTCGGGCGGGCTAAACTTTCCCTTCACCTTTCCTCCTTACATTGAATCCGTGTTTCAGAGCTCTGGCACTATATATAACTAAGTTAATAGCAATATTTCTGTGCATCAGGATATCGGCTTTTTCCTCAGACTGCATGCTTTCAATTTCACTAGCTTTTAAAAAATATATAGCAATAAGTCTGTTGGTGCACCATGCATGGCATGAGCATAAAAATAAAGTAAAATGTCTTTTTTTAACTGCAATTGAAAAATGTGGTATATGCTTTATATGTGGAGACTACAGTGTTTCTAGTAAGTGGTGTCAAAAGTCTTAAGCAACAGCAGATAAAGTTAGCACTCTGGTATATATGAGAGTACTAGTAAAAGCATTACGTTTGACAGCAAGAAGGGCACACTTCCATAAATTGTAGAAGTTTTGAAAATAATATCACTTTGTTCCCAGAATCCTCTTGAAAAAAGAAGTAAACGAGGGTTTAATTTTTAAGAGAGGAGGTTTCTGGATTTCAACTCTATACAAAAGTCCTGCACCTTAATATGAAACATGTTAGAAAAGGCTGGGGGGGGGTGACTGGGGTGGTCAGTGATTGGAAAATCACACTCTGTGCATCCTCAGAGTTTCTCAATTTCTTTATGTGTTTTTGTAAAGGCTGGAATGGCTCAAATAATGGAAGTAGATCAATTGATGAAGTCGGGTTGAAAAAGAAGTATAAATATCCACAGAATCTGCCCAATTATATTATATTATTAGATATTGAATCCATTCTATAGTAAATAGCTACATGTATCAGAACTCAGTAAAACGTCCCACCTCAACTTTGTGCCCATGCTGACTACAGATGATGGAGACTGAAATCTTCTCCATCTGGTAGATACTAATCAGAAAATTAGAAAATTTATCTTTCAGTTTGCCCAATTTATTAGCAATATTGCTACAAGAGTTGTCCCCTATTATAAAGTAAAGGACATACCATTTTCACATGATAATCACAAACCAAAATGTACTGCCAAGTATGAGGGAAAAGATAATAAATGCAACAGTCCCTGACTTACTTATTCCAAAGGCAACTTTTTAAAAAGAGAAAGAAATGCAAAGGTTTAACAAGTTGGTAGCCTGGTATTATGTTTGATATATTGGAAATGTAAAGCTGGTATAGAGAGAAATTCAATATTAAGCTGAACATCTGATCATTTAGAGTGATTTCTGTTTCTTGCAAGACCAAAGTTTACATGAAACATTTTCTATAATGTGTACCCTTTCACATAGCTGATTTTTAAGCAATTTTAAGAATAATACATGCTAAAAGGCCACTGCTTAAATTTTAGAAGGGAGCCTATTGAATGCATGATTCTGAATGTCTGGTTGTTGGCTTTTTAAAAAATGTATTTTATAATCCTGTTTCTAATGCCCTGGAATTTATAAGACTAGCTTTATCAGTTCTTGTTTCTTATGTGCTACAAAGAAATAACTGTTTGAGCAGTCCTGTTGACTGTTACTACTTTATGGGCCCTTCATGGGAAGAATGGCATTTTTCCACGGGAGGAGCAAAATATTAGCTGAACTCTCTCCAAGTCCCAAGATAATATTTTGATTAATTATCGTGATCTCAATATCCAGGTTTTACAACAAGGATAACAACCAAATGGCAGTCTAACTTGGAGGGGAAAAATATCTGGCTCCAAAAGACCCACCTTTTTTCCCTCAAATAATCCAGCTAAGATTTAAAAAAAAGACCTTCCTCAATTTCACATTAATGGAATAGCGTGATGAGAGTCTCAGTGCAGAACATAAAATCATGACTGCATCTACCTCCTCTTATATTATGGTGGAACTGAGTACAGTCATCTGACTTGGAGAATATATGGATGTATCAACCCCTGCCCATCTCCAGTTAATAACTTGATCCCAACAGGGAGTATATGCTTCTTATTTATGAAGCTCTGGTCGTAGTTAACCACAAGATTATTCTAGGGAATCATTTATTTGGACTTGAAAAGACTAAGATTGCAGCCACAAAACTCAATTAAACATCTGTATTGAAAACCAAATATATCCCAAGAATATAAGGTTTGGCATCTCTGCTTTAGTATTTATTTTCTTGGTTTACATAAAATACCTTTTTATCTGAGAATGCACTATGCCTGATCTTTAAAATGGATGAGATGATAAATAAATATTCTGCTCAGAATTGTATCTCAATGTTTCTGTCTCACAAAGTATTTAAACAGAACTTTAAATGAATCAAAAATTTAACTTTATTGATTTCATACAATTGCTGCAATATCTCATTCACACAAACTTGAGTCATCCCACTGCGCTCTATAATTGCGTTCATACATGGTCCAGACTGCCAGATGTAAAAAGGTCATCAAACTAATATCCAAGCCCTTGCATTTGAATTGCAGTATAGATCAAGCTGTTTGAACATCAGAGGCAGAATTTCCATCTCACCTCAAATATATCATGGTTTAAGGTGAAGTCGACTTGTGCTGGGAATCATCAAGGGATGACAGGCATGTTTGAATCAGCCAACTACTTTTGGGAAATCCATAGTTTGAGGGGAGAGAAAAAAACAGATGGTTTTATACTCAAATCTTTATTGTGAAAGTTTTTCCAGAAACAACAACTAGCTCAATAAGAAACCAGACAACTGTAGTTTAGAAGAAATTTATGATTTTTTTTTGTTCCTGATAGGGAATTTGACTATATTAACCTTCTTTGAGATATTTTTCTACCTCCACAATTTTGACTTTTGGAGGCTTGAAATTACTCTATCTGTATCACTATTTGGTACAATTATGTTTTTTTGTGCTGCAGTAGATATGTTGCATAGCAAATAGTCTGCTTATCTCAATATTATAGAGAATTGTAACAACAAGTTGTTATTCCTCACTTAAACTGCAAAAACATTTTTGTTTTTATATTACTGAGTGAAATAATGTGTTTTCTTGCTGGACATTTAGGATGCAGGAAAACAATGACTGTGGCTTTGCAGTGATTCTAAAACTGCTCAAGAGAAAATATGTTTTCCTTTCAGAGCATATTTCATATAAAGGCCATCTTTAACTATTCATGTATTAACCTTTTACATAAAAATTGATATTGCCAAAATCTCTTAATCTTTTAAAAAGCATTTAAGGAATTGTGAGATACATATATTACATTGGCATCCTTCAGTCTCAAGAGACTATGGTATCGTGCTCTAGAAAAAGGTCCTTAAGCAGCATCTGGTGTGGCTAAAAAGGCCAATTCGAGAGTGGCAGTCCCTTCCACACTGAGAGCAGATACAATCTGTCCCCTGTCCAGCCCCCAGATTCTGCTGGTTCTGGGACTGCCTCTTTGCCTCAGCCTGCCGCACAAGTGTCTCTTCAAATTGGAGAAGGCCATGCTGCCTGGTTAGAATGCAGTATTGCATGCTAACTCTGCCCACAGCCTGGAGTTCGATTCTCACCGGCTCAAGGTTGACTCAGCCTTCTATCCTTCCAAGGTTGGTAAAATGAGGACACAGATTGTTGGGGGCAATATGCTGAGTCTGTAAACCACTTAGAGAGTACTTTAAAGCACTATGAAGTGGTATATAAGTCTAAGTGCTATTGCTATTGCTATTGTTATTGCAGCAGAGGTTCCAGTCAAGACTGATAAAAAACATTCCTGACCTCAAACGTAAATTGAGCCTTGATGACCCAAAGATGACCATTTTCTGAAATCCATCTGAGTTAATTCGGGAGAATAATGTGGTCAATATTATCAAAAGTCACTGCCCCAGAAGCCTGTCTTTGCCTAAAGGAGATCATCCATCAGATAATCTAAGATCGTTTCAATTCCCAAAACAGGCTTGCCTCTAGACTGCAATGAATCAAGATAATCAAGAATAGCCATTTCAGTAATGCCATCTCCAATACTTTATTCAGATATGTTAATAATTAAATAGTGTTTGTCATAAACCCTTGACTCCAAAGAAGAGTTTTCAGGGGTGGCTGACCCTATGGCTGGCAGCATCTCCCCACCATGCAAACATATATCTAAGACTTCTTGGATCCATCCACGCATCGCTTCTCAGTTCGTTCAAACAAACTGCAAGTCAAGAGAACACATTGTAGGCCAAACAACTACCAATAATTTGACCATATACTAAGGCTAAAAGAAGGAAGCTACAAAGTAACCTTCTGTGTAAGTTTCACCATTATTATTTACTCTCATGCACGCCTGTCCTAGTTCACAACAAAAATTGTTTCATTTGGATATTGGCCCAGCATGCTTAAACCAGGATGAGACTCTAGAAAACACTCCAGAGGTTGTTGATAGACATAAAGTTTTTCCTACCAGAACCTGTTTTTCAGTTCAAAACAGCAACTGAAGATACAGGAGAAATATCTTATGGAAAACTAGTTTTGCAAGTTTCTTCATAAGGAAGTCAATCTTGTAATCCCATGTACATTCTTTTAGGTGGTACACTAGCTTTTATTACCCTCAGCTTTTATTTTACATTATGTTTTCTCTATTATTTTAAGCAAAGAAAATGTTTTTGAATATATACGTTTAAAATTTTGTTGAAAAATGAGATAGAAAATCAAAAGACTTAGTAGATATGTAGTTATTTACAGTTCAGTTCTGCATCCAAGTTGGAACTGTTGAACAAATCCCTTAGCTCTGCTTGAAACAGTTCAGCAGGCAGGTTTATTTATTTATATATTTTCGGAATAAACAAAATCTTTCCCATTGCTTGTATAAAGTGGGAGGGGTGGTTCATTTTAACCAGCAAACTTAAAAGACACAAAGTATGGTCTGTATGTTAAATAGAAAGGAATATAGTCAAAGAAAATTGGCACAAACAATAAGATCTTCTGCTACAGCGCAACTGCTCAGAGAAAATAAGGAAGTGGTTGTAGCTGAAATGGAATGCAGTGAGCCCTAAATAATGTATAATGTTCTTTTGAAAGCTTCATGACTGAATTTGGAAAAAACTCTTATTTTGCACAATGCTGCATTTACCTCAAGTGAAAAAAAGAGAAACAAACTGAGCACTGATTAACATTTCACCTAGTAGCCCAGATTATTTATTTAATTTAAATATTTTGCTCTACTTTTTATTGTAAGGCATTCAAACATTCAAATTATAAGCAGTTGACACAGAGAAATTTATGTGAAACAATATAAAAATAATAGCTATTTTGAAATAAGATATAGGTATAAGATATTTCCTTTAGAATTTGTTCAAGAGATCTAGTTTTGAGCAAACAATACTATGGAAGAAGCAAAACTTTTCTGTAATTTCTCAACCCAGAAAGATGTCATTTCTCATTATCAATAACTAACTGATGACAGAACTACCAAGATCAAGGTTTTCCCTCACAATCCTACAGAGGAAAAAAGGATTAACTAACCTCTAGCTGATTTGGTGAAAAATAATGATGGGAGTTTATATCCAAGGAAACTAACCAAAGATACTAGATTAAGATAGACAGAAAAAGAGCACGGAGTTTTCAAACCAACAAGATGCAGAAGTAGTAATGGCTTATTTTGCCACTTTAATTCTGGCATGTAATTCATCAACATTTGGTCTTTCAACATAGCTTCAGCTCTCAAAACACAAAATATATTTCTGCCCTACAAACAGACTGATGGCATGACCAAATCTATAGAAGATATTAACAAAGATTCAACAAAAAAGAATTTGTTCAGAGATTTTGGCGTGTCCTAATTGAACAAACAGCAGTTGTAATTATTGCAGTGATGGTGGTGGTGTCATTTCCACTAAATAATTAGAAGATAAAAAGCTGTTCAAATGTCATGGTCCCATTCAATAGTGACTCTTTCATTCTAAGAAATTAAGTTTCTCAAGAAAATATATTAAACTTACTCACAAAACTATCTTCACTGAGTCAAATACAAAATTAAGTAGTGTTCAAATTTTCTCTAAAGGAATTTCAAACTGTCGTTAAACAAACTAGATGCAGTAATTTTGCAGAAGCCCACCTGGCAAACAGGTGTCTCTGTGTAAGTATGTGCAGAAAAGAGATGTCCATCACCTGAAAAAGAGAGAGAGAAAAGAGAGAAAGACTTCTGGGAAATTCTTCATACATCTCCTACCTACAGTTTTGGCTGAATGGCTGGACTTTAAAATTTTTAAACAATGATGATGTTAAAATGGCAAACTTACTGTTTTGTCACATACCGGTATATAAAAGATGCATTTTTCAGTACAACCCCTCTTTTGAAAGCATAAAATAACTTGGTCAAATGTCTCTGCACAAAAAAATAATTATGGAAATGAAGGAGGAAGAGTCCTTGAGAAAAAAAGGATGTCACCATTTCAGGATTACAAGACCCAAAGTGAATCTGATTTGCATGTTTCCACTTGCCTGACAATTCACAATGTCTATAAAATGAACGTCAAGAAACATTTAAAAGGGCACCTAGGATCTGAGAAATATGTGAGCCCCAAAGATGATAAACCAGCGATGGATCAACTGCAATATTACCAGCACTTTTGGAAATAAGACCAAATTGCTGAATCCCTACATCAGCACTGCCACAAATCATGCACGAGTCAGTACTGATTGGAGGAATATTCAATGCAGATTACAGTATTTTATTAGACGGATTTATATCCCATCTTTCTTTAAGGAACTTGAAGCAGCATATTTAGGATTTGTCTTGTATTTTAACCCAAACAACCCTGCGAAGTAGATTTTGCTGTAAGGGAGTGATGATCTAAGTTTCTATGAATAAGGGTGAACTTAAACTTGGATATCTTAGATCTTAGTCCCACACTTTCTCCACTGCATCACACTGGTACTGAATTTTGTATCCACGTAGTGATATACTGCATGGTGCACGCAGGTCCTCGTTGATAAAGCAGGTGGTTCCCCATGACATTTGGAGCGAAAAGACTCTTCCCCTCCCCACTACAAAACAGAGGTCTTTTTCCAGGTCCCTGGGAAAGGTATCCCATATTTTTGCAGCAACATTCATTCTATTCCATCAATGTCCCAAGAATTAACTCAAGCAGAGAGCAAGCATGGCTATTCCATAAATAAGGTTCCAGTATAAATAGCACAATAGGGATGGGTTTCCCAAAGATCCCACGTACAAATAAAGATGTATCTAGTTACAGGTGGGATTTAAGGGGACGGCAGCACAGAAAAGTGGTCCCAAGGCAGTATGACAATTCTCCTTGCCCCAGAACTAACTCCTGTGTGTTTGTGGCTCCTTTGTGCAGCTGCGCATGTTCCTGCCTCCTTCCCTGGCTGCACGAGGTCATATTTAAGGCAACAGCGACTGAGGGCAATTCACTGTTGCCGCTCGTTACAGCCAAGGCAAGGAGTCTGTTTTCCCAATGTCTGGGATGAGACGTGACTTGGAGGCTGTGGCTACTATCTTTGAGCTGCAATCTGGATGATTACTAGCAGCAGCAAAAAGATACAGAAACTTTTATTTGTCCGGATTTGCAGTCCAGATCTGGTAGATCTGGTAGCCCTAGTAAACTCTCAAGGTGCTTTATTTATGTCTATGGAGGAAGAGAAGCAATTAAATGAAGTGAAAGCTGTGCTTGTGTATGTGAGGGAGGGAAAGATTGGAATAGGGGGGAGTGGAAGGCGGAATCACACCGGTTAACTGGCTTAGCCAAAATGCCCCCAAACTTCATTTTAATTGTGTATCAAAATATCTACATTGTATGGATAACAATTTGAAACAATGGCCATGGTGTATTCTGCATTCCATGTCACTGTGATAGAGACACTGAAGGGTTCTGTAATTTTTATAAACCTAGAGAGTTTCTCAAAATAGTTTCAGAAAAGGAGAGAGACAGAGAGAGAGATCAATAGTAGATTGTATAGATCTTAGGGGTACACATATAACATTTATCTTGTTATCTTTTTTTCCTTAGTTGAAGATGCATTTAGCCATTAAAAAACATTTCTCATCACTGTCCCTTCTTTAAACATGTCCATCTTTCTTAGGCTCCCTCATTTCATTGGTATTTTAAAGGGTTCTCTAGATCTGTGGGTGCCACAGTCCACCCAGTGCACAGCAAGTGCCTAGCTGGGTCACCACCACACTGCCCAGGCCAGGCAATGTCTCTTGTACATTGCCCTGCCACTGTCCTCTTCGGGGAGGGGAATGTATTAGAAATTTAACAGTAGCAGGCCAAACATTCCCCTTCCCATCTATTTGATGCCTGCATGCCTCCTAAGAGAAAGTACTTAGCAATTCATTTTGTAAGGAATCCACCAGCAGTATTAATCTAGGGTTTCTTTTTGGGGGGGAGGATCAAAATCTGGCCTTGCATTGGATCTCCTCATTGCTAGAACCAGATCTTCCTAGTCAGGAAATATATCTTCTATTTGGAGCTCCTGTTTTCCTTCAAAGCAAACCTGTAAAAAGTAAGGCTGACTATGAAGAATCCGTATGCGATCGAGCATGCTTCTCCAAAATACTGGATTCACTAAAACCAATCTATATGGTTTGCATCCTATGAAACTGCCTGAAGCCTCAAATTCTGATTTAAAATATCATCTGCCCCATGCCAGGATTGGAAAAAAAAAATCCATAGTGGTCACTTTGGTAATTTAAATCAGAAATAATGGTGGCTGGCCCAGGAAAAAAATCTGAAGACTTCCAATCTTGCTTCTTAAAAAAAATTAAGCAGTGACTGGCAGAAGGATGTGAACAGCATTGCAGGTGGACTTTGAATGAAGATTAAGCCAGTGGATAAGTAAGGAACAGAATTTGGTAGAGGTAAGAGTCGTTTTCTTTATACTGTTTTTTTTTATCTCACATTTGACCAAAAACTGAATTCAAGCAGTGGAAATCATACTCATTTGAGCCACATCTACAGATTTAACTTGCAGCAAACAATTTGTCCTTGTTGAAAGAAAAGTCTTCATCAGGGTCCAGTCCAAGCCGGGAATAAACAAAATGGAGACTGCTTTAGAAAGAAGGTTGTAGTTTATTGAACTACAGACAGAAACATGGCTCTGGGAAAGCTGATCAAATGGAGCAGGGAATGGTGGGTTTTTATACCTTCTGGGGCTTTTGAGGTTGTTTCCTGTTCCTGTTTGAGGCTTTGTATTTCCTGTGTCATGTACTTTGACCTGAGTCTGAGTGTGCCCTTTTGGTATATAATCCTATTAGATACCAAAAGATTATGCATTTTAGAGTTTGGGTGGGGTATGTAGATTTTAGGGGTCTTTGTCTTCCTAATCTCATCAGATTCTAGCTTCCTGGCTCCAACCTTCCTGAATGGATTATTACATCTGCATTTCTAAAAGCTGGTTTCTGCTGAGTTTTCTGGCTGGGGGGAGGGAGAAGTTTCTGCCTTTTTAAAGATCATCTCCATTATTCCTTTGGAGAAATATATTCTGCGTTTTTAATATTCCCCAAAATATTTCTTTTTCTGGATTCTTCCCACATCCTCAAGGTGATGCATTCAGTTAATGAATCAAGGAAGCTTGACTACCCCCCACCCCTGCTTTTTATGCCCAGTGCAGGATTTAGGACTCTGCAAGATGTATTCTTTCATTATGCACTTATCTTAATCCTAGAATCCAGAATCATTTCAGGAAACTGGAAGAAACAGCAGTTTTATAAGGCAACCATTAATTTACTGATTTACTTATTGGCATGTATGACTTCAAAAGTCATTTGACAAATTCATAGTAGAAGAGAAAGATAGGACTCTCAATCTAATAAAAACAACTAAACAGAATATTCTGGAGACAGAATATATTCGGTACTGATTCTCAAATTCTGAGAAGCAACTCTAAAAGAGAAGAGCTGTTACTGTCATATTCTACTCATCCATTTTTTTTCTCTATCAGGGCTAGTTTTAATGGGAAAGAGTAGGCTTTGAAATTATTTCAGGAAAAAGAGAACTTTGGAGAAATAGGTGGAAGATTCCTCTTCTTATGTCAATGGACAAGGGGTGTGTGAACATGCTACCATTCATTATACGGTACCTATTATAGATTTCTTAAAAAAGATGTCATCTCTACAGCAATTCTTATCTCCCTGGCTTCCAAAAGAAAAAACATTAAAAGATTTCCCCCCTTTAGCAGTGTTATTATCACCCCTAAGAAAATCAGAGAAAACTTCCTTCCAATTTCTCTACCCACAAATCTGATTTTTAAAAAAAACAGGGAAACATTTTAAAAAAAGAATCTTCACCTTCAGCCCGAAGAGGGGCAGTCTAGCCAATCAGTACTTTCTATTATTTCTTCAAGTCGGCTGCTGGCCTCAGTTTTGAAGAGATCTGATGCTTTTTGAATTGGAATATGTGAAGAACAAGGAACATATTAAGCATTTTAATACTCAATGCTATGCCATATTATTAATACATGTATAAGATAACTCAGCAGTATACTATGGTGAAATAAATACAGCCTCTGTCCAGATGTTCATAATCAAAAGTGACCAATGGAAAAAGTGAATCATAGACATGATCTAAAGAACTCAGAGTGAGCAATGAAATGTGTATCTCCCAAAAAAAGTTGAGCAGTGAAAAAAAATATTATGAACTTAAGAGAGAAAAGAGAAAAAGTAAGTTAGAGAAGAAATAAAGTTCCCTTGCCATTCACTAGATTGTGGATCTCAACAATAGGCAGCAAATCATTAGTTAATTAAGCTATTGATAGTAGTGGTGTATTTATTGTCAGGCCTAGGGAAGGGATGCTTTTCTGCCCCATGTATTTATCTTGGTATGGGAGATTGTAAGGTATCATTTGCAGCAAAATATCTTTGATAGGCCTTGAGGAAAAAACAGTAAGAATATCATGCAGTGTACTAATTAAATATTTATTTATTGCACATATTTCTCTCCCACTGCAATCAAAAATACCCAGGATATATTATCAACACAGTGTATAACAAACTGCAATGACAACAAATGACAACAAAATGAATGATAGTTGCATGATGACATCAACATGAAAATTCTAGTTATATAACACTTAATGCAAGACCGTAAGACGTGGCATTTGCATGATGATGTTATTACGCATATCTTGTTGTCTGCCCCACCCCCATGGACTCTGAACAGTAATTGTTGGTTATGACACCGTTCCATGGCATTGCTATGTGAAGATTTGTGACATTTCAGTTGGACCTGGGTCTTGCTATGTTCTGATGGTACCCTTACCACTTGCTATGTTCTGATGGTACTTTCTGTCAGGCCTGGTTCACCATTCATCACTGTTTCTGGACAAGGATGGACAGATCCCTTAATTAGTAAATTGCAGAATGCTTGTTAGATGTTTTCATTTCTTACATTTGACATTAAAATCTATTCCATGCTGCTGAGACCTCTATTCTGTGACCATGTAATATTTTTCTGTCATAAATCTATGAATCATAGTATTATTAATAAAAGAATTGACAATTTTCTGCAATTCATTTTAGAGGGAAACAAATTTCAAGGAATGAAGACAAAATGACATTTGCCCATTTGTGTCAGTATGAATACACATTGCTGAATGTGGGGGAAAATATGATGTGTTTTCTCAGAACTGTCTCTCAATTCAAAATGGTGGTGCCACTCTTTAGAATTTGTAGTTCCCAGCACTAATCCTGATAGAAAGCTGCTAGGAGAGAGAACCATGCTTACTTTCTAAAAAAGAAAAAGAAAAGAAAATGGGAATATTCACCAAATACTTTTAGAGTAAAATAAGGGTTAACGGAGAATCAGTTTGGTGCAGTAGTTAAGGCACCCGGCTAAAAACTGGGAGGCTGTGAGCTTTAGTCACACCTTAGACATAAAGCCAGCTGAATCACTGGGCAGGACTCTCTCTCTCTCTCTCTCTCTCTCTCTCTCTCTCTCTCTCTCTCTCTCTCTCTCTCTCTCTCTCTCTCTCTCTCTCTCTCTCTCTCTCTCTCTCTCTGTCAGTCCTGGGAAGAAGGCAATGGCAAACCACTTCTGAAATCTTGCCAAGAAAACTGCAGTGACTAGTCTATGCAGTCACTAGGAGCTAAGACTTCCTTGAAGAAAAAAAAAGGAGGTGGGGTGGGGTGTTCCAAGAATTCTGCTGGAAGCAAATTAGATCCATGCCAGAGTAAGTTCTGGCCAGAAGGAAATCCAGTCATTGTTTACCCTTCTGCCCTCTTTCCTCTCCACCCCCGATAACAGGAATAAACAAGGCTTTTACTTATTTCCTAAAATATGCAAGGTGGTTCAAAGATAAAAGCCCAATTAGAGCAGCATTTAGTCTTTTTTACATTCTCTAAGCTTCTTTTACAGTGCTTTCAGGACTAACTTTATGATCTCATGTTGTCATTTGTTGATTGATTGATTTAAAACATTTATATAGCTCCTCACTGGTGGATCCCAATCAGTCATATGGCTTCATTAATCATTCCAGAAAGTACTGAGAATCATTCCAGAAAGTACTGAAAGAATCTTCTAATCCAGTGTTTCTCAACCTTAAGATGTGTGGACTTCAACTCCCAGAATCCCGTAGATAGTTATGATTGCCAATGTTCTGAATGTTGAAGTCTACACATCCTAAAACTGCTGAAGTTGAGAAACACTGCTTCAGTCCTTGAAATCTGATGCTGTTTCAATACAAATTCATAATTCACCTGCACTTTCTATGTAATCCTCCCTACTCCCATGCAAATATTTGTCTCAAAAAATGAATTCCAAATTTAGCTCAATTAAAGATTCATAGATATGTTTCATTTCATAAATACTCTGCTTAATACATAGTGTCGTGAAATAAATCTTACTTTCCATTCTCCTCCAATAAAGAAAAGAACAATAAATTTGAGCATCAGCCAAGCATGAGAGTTTAGACAAATCCTTAGTCGAAGCCACATAATTAGGAAAATTGGAGATTGCCTTCTTACCAAATAAACTGATTTATCTAGTTATCTTAGCATCAACTGCACAGATTACAAGTGATTTTCCATAACCTCAACAAGAATCTTCCTATGTTGAATGGATTAGAATCAATTTTCAAAAAGATTTCTCATTGTCTGCTATCTGATTTTTAGCTGGAGACTACAGAGATTGTCTATATACAAGTGCCGAGCGGTAGCCTCCTCTAATTATGAAACCTGATTACATCACCACTAATAATGCCTCATATTGTGGCAAACATTTGAATAATTCTTGCGAATGTATACATGTATGTGCAAATGTCAAATGATTCAAATCCATCATTTGTTTTTCCAAGTGTCAGTGACTTGCTGTCCTCACCTTGAATATCCATGAATAAGCCTTGTAACTTTTATGGTCTGTGTAATTAATTAGATACTCATTTTATCTTGCACACATGTAATGTTCTTCAGCACAAATGTTTTGAAGAAGACTTTATTTGATCTTTAAAACACTATCAATTTGATTCTTCTTTGAAAGCCATCTTCTGTTCAAATGTTCATTCAATTTTTTTCATTTTCTTTTTTTCTTCCTTTCTTCTATTCAAATGCTTATTTTTCTATTCAAATATTAATTCAAACGTTAATTTGAATGCCTTCTGATTCACATAAATATTCTAGGATCTGAGTCGGTCACCGGGACCAAAGATTTGTTCTTCCAAGCTTTCAGGCTCATGCTGGAACCAATCATCAGGGAACTTCTCTGATGAGCTCCAGCGTGACCCCAAAAGCTTGGAAGAATAAACTTGTGAGTCCTGGTGACCAAATCAGATTGGATCCTTATTTACCTTCATTTGTGATAAATACTCTAGTTACAGCATAAGAATGGAATATGGCTATTTATAGGAGAAATATCAACAACAGCAACAAAACTCAGTAAACATATCTTAGAGTAAAATAGAGGTTATCATAGTTATGAAAAATAGAGCTCCAAGTAGCCCCCATACATTTTAATTTTAAATAAGGTTAATTGCCCCGTAGATTCTGAACAGATTGTTGAAAGATGTTGTTCTATCACAATTGCCCTATTTGAATAATTTCAGTATAAATAGGGGAAGTGTCATTTTATGATTATGACAATAAGAACTATGAGTTTGCTTTTCCTGGCAGCCTGTTCCTACCAGTAGAAGGGTAAAAACATTACCTGCTCTGCTGAGTAGGGGATTCATTAAAGTACGTAGATAGGATGGGCATAAAGAGAAAATTTACATTATATAGATGTTTTCTATATTCTGGAAGGAAGGAAACTACAATGTATACTATCTACACAAATTAACTATTACATCTCAGCTTTTATTTAGTTATACCGAAACAGCTAAAAACTTTGTAGTAGCTAAAACATATTACAGTATTTCAGTGTAAACGTTATAGTAGTAGAATACTTCTTTCAACGGCATTTCATTAATATTAATATTCCCATTTTTAAAAAAGAAACCGTAACTGGGAAATATATTTTAATTACACTAGATGACCTCCAAGGTCCCTTCCAACTTTATTATTATTATTATTATTATTATTATTATTATTATTATTATTATTATTATTATTATTATTATTATTATTATTATTATTATTATTATTATTATTATTCCTGTTTCTCTGCATCAACCTGCAGTTATGTAAGATATCTAAAAATACTCATTTGTCTAGACACAAACCAACCTTTTTTTGTATAAGGAGAGCTAATCATGAATCAAAATTTTAATTATCAGCCTGAATACAAAGTAGATTCAGCTCTAGCTACTGGCTTTGTGTTGTATACCATTTTGACTATTATATACCAACGTATGCATTTTTTTTCCTTTTATAGAACTCTCTTATGAGTAATGAAATTAATAAACATGAGAGAGTTGTCATGGGACAATGTCTCATTTTAAACACGGGTGTGGCAGCATATGTTTGTTTAGTTTCAGTTTTAGGGACAGGATGATGAAGCAAAGGGTGAATACAGAATGTAATGACATGGATAATTTCCAACTTCAGTTTACGTAACAAAGATAGTATCAACCAAACAAGACACAAACTGGGCCAGCTGCTAGAAAACAAGTATGGAAACAATGATCACTAGGTTGCCCATTCAGTTGGCACTCAAGACTTGCAATCTGAGGAAAACTATATTCTGTATCCCTACAGATACATACTGTATTCTAGATACTCTTAAATAGACTTCAATTTCTCCCAATCCCAGCTACCTCAGCAAAGGACTGTGGGAGTTGTAGTGCAAATTAACTTAAAGACATATGATTGCTTGTCCCTATTTTGAGATTGTAGAAAAATACATCAATTCTATATTTTCCAAGTAGCTAACCTACTTTTCCAGAAAAATCTGAAATGGCAGGAAGACAATGATCTTTTTCCATTATTTTTCTCCAGTGTCTGGTATTCAGTTAAATAGTTTCTCTAAACATAGAGGTTCTGTGAAATATCCTGATAGGAAAGAGATATTGTTGGCGGGGTTTTGACCAAAATCTCATTATTTATTTCATCTGTAATTTAACATGCTTTAAAAATATAGTTATGGCTTTAACCATCTGCTTTAGACACATTGTTTTACACCAGAAGGGACCTTTGTTGCACATCAGAGCATTAGCACTAGATCTTTCCATGCTATGTAGCATATCTATAGAAGATGACCAGGCTGAGCCCGAGGGAGGAGTCAAACACGTCATCAGTCACAAGTCCCTTCGCACCCACAGAAGATCTAAGTCCAGCCCACTTGAATTCCTTATCTACTGCCAAATTGCTTTAACTGTTAGTGGTTCAGATTCTTTTAGACAGCTTAAGCTTGCAATAAATCTTTATATTCATTTGAACTGCCTGGATCTTCTGATTTCCCTGGCTCTTGACAATATCAGGTAGCAAGGGATCTCCAGTGTTTTTGATCTTGGGTAAGTACTTCAGCATCTTTCCATGTGATGTTTAGAGTTGTTAAGTCCTCCATGAACGTTCTTCATCATGTATTTCGAGGGCATCCTCTTCGTCATCTAGCACATCATATGCAGGCAAAACTCCATAGGGTTATATACATTCCTTGATGATTGCAAGAATATTACACTCCACTAGGTTTCCCTTCTCATAACAATAGTGCACTTAGTAAAATCCAGAAAGATAAACAGAGAGAGACAGAGAGAGAGAGACAGAGACAGAGAGACAGACAGAAACAGAGAGACAGAGAGACAGACAGACTTTGGTTTAGTTCTTTGTTCAGTTTAGCTTACCAGTGATGAATTGATCACTTTGGTCAATTTAGTCATTTTTTTCTGATCTAAGAACCACCAGGGGCAAACTTTTTTTTTGGTCCAAGAACTAGCAAGGGAGCTGAACAATACTGAATGGGATTTAAGGACATTTATACTGCAGGGTAATTAATATTAATTATAATTAATATATTATCTTTTAGATAGGTATTTAACAGTTTTTCCCTTTTACTGTATTAAATTACAATTTGATACACTCAAGGTTTTGGAAGCTTATGGTACCCTGGAAACACAGAAACTCAAATTATGCAATCCTGATCAAGCCCAAAGTGTATGCCGTTTCCTGTATTTTGTACAGTGGATAATTCACTGCCACTGGTACATAAATGTTAAAACGATTGTATAAGTAATTCCCTGAATTACTTTCGCTCCATCACACTAACTTTGTCTCCACTGCTGGAGAATATATGATGCAGCTTTGCATTGGAATGTACAACAGTCAATGGCAATTCTACAAACACCAAATCTAGCTTTCCAAAATGCAGATGAATTTTTAGGTGGCCACTCTGAATGACAAACTCACAGACATGGAAGGCAGCAGGCAACTCATTAATTGATTTCAGTAAGTAAATAAGCTTTGTGCAATGAAACTGTTGTTGGGCTCTACCATTTCAGTGTGTGAGCTAATTATTGCTGGCCCTAGTTCTCATATTTAAGAGAACTCTTTCAGCATATGTAAAACTAATAATGAAGTAATAGTTATCATAACTGATATTAGTTATGTATTGAGGCTGGTTCTAATGAAGCCAAACAGTGAACAATTCAGGACAGGTCCCAAATCCTAAATTGTATGTTAAAATTACAACTGTACACAAATGTTCTTTCCAGATTCTCTACTTAAATTGGGGGCAGAAAAACTGAATGGGTAATTCCACTAAACTACTCAAGGATTCTCCACAGTAGTGACAATGGCACAATTGCTGAAAGAGTCCAATATGGGAGATTTTTCCTAGTATCTTACCTTAGGATTCACCAGGAAAGTGGCAGATGACTGAAAACATGAGTTTACAATGAAAGAGAGAACATATATAGGCATCCTAGGCTACCGCATAATGAAGAGCAAGAACACCATTCTTCATTAAGAATTTCTCCAAAATGTACTTATCCTTTGAAAAAAAAATATTTCTAAAGCAAACATTCTTTCCTTAAACTCAGTGATAAGTGATCAGAGATCTTTTGAGCTTAGCAGGCATTGGCCAAACAAATCAGATTTTATTATCTATGATTAATTCGATTTACATCCCATTTTCCTTTCAGATTTCAAGATGGTGTACATTAATACAGATAGTCCTTAACTTATGAACGACTTAGCAACTATTTTAAGTTACAACAGCCCCCCCCCCCCCAAGCAACTTCTGACCTGGTTCCAATGGCTGCACACATCGCCACAGTTACATGACCACACCTCAGGCACTTGACAACTGGCTCACCTTTGACCACTGCAATGTTCCACAGTCACATGACTGCAATTTATGATGTTTTTGTAGTTTTGCCAGCAAAAAAATACCCATAGGAGTACATTGATAATGATCACAGTGTTTGCTGCCATGTTCACTTAACAACAACAATGGTGCTTGCTTAATGATTGCTGGAAAAAAAAGTCATAAAATTGGGTTCAGTGCTGTGGGTGCCTTGACTTAACAGTAGTAGCCAAAATTGTGGAAACCTTTTGGGAAAAGTGTATTTTTGAGGTTTGATGGCTAATAACACCACTTTGTTTTTAGTAGTACCATAAAATTATATATCAATGGAAAGATAATTTAATCAAGAATGTAATGCAACATAGTTTGTTCAATTATCTGTACTGTATTCTATGAAAGGTTATAGCCAAATAACCAGAAAAAGGAAGCACAACTTGCTTAGGTTGGTATCAGGTAGCTTTCCTTCATCTGATTGTAGCCAATGAGCATGAGTGTTTTAGAGAGCCAATCAAGTGTCCTCTTGTTTTGGCAATGAGCCAATCAGATCACAGTAGGATTCAGTTATTGATGTCATGTGTTGAAGCTGAGAGGAGGACATTTGTCAGTGTGTTATGTGATCGCTATCAAGTTGGTTGGGGTTTTTTTTTCTTTCATTTAGTGAGCTAGTAAAACGTAATAAAATTAAAGTAATGGTGCAAAGAGTTGACTGGTTGACTGATATAAAATAGTATTATTAAGTAAACAAGGCTACAGTTATAAAGAAATTAGAAGAAAAATTGGTGGAAACTTAACCAAAGGTGGCATTTCTACTGGACACTTTTCCCAAAAGGTTTCCACAATTTTGGCCACTACTGTACAACCATCAGGACTTATGATGGAAATTCCAGGATCCATTACAGTTTTAAGTCGAAGACAACTTCTATCCTTTCTTCACAGTTTTCTCCACAACGATTGACTGTGAGGTAGTTTGGAGACAGACATGGGGGTTTCCCTGGGAATATCAACTCATATTTCAAATGCTATTTCATATTAGCATATTTTTTTTAAAATTAAATTTCTATTTTTGTAAGCAGGACAATCACAGGTTTTCCCAGCTCTTGCTGAGGCCTGCCCTAGAGCAAGACTCCTTTTGCCAAACTCTGACAGTACAGTGTAGTTGCCTAAATATCTCTGTGCAAAAATCGTTTTACACAAAAATGAGTAAAGGGAACTTAAACTCATTTTCCTCTTGTCCTTGGACTGAACTCATGGAAGAAGAATAAATGAAGTAGCAAGAGAAAGATGGACTTTGCCCAAGAGGCACTGCAAAGGTCCTCTTGTCAGGAGGCTCTTAAATCCTGCAGCCAACATGATTGTGTTAAAAAATATTAGGAATATTAGAAGCTAGAGAGCTCAAGGGAGAACCCAGGTCTTTTGCATGCACAATTTATGCTTTGCAATACTTTAGAACAAATTATATGCTCAGTATAAATGTCAATTTGGGTTTCAAAATTAGAGATTCAGTATGGCAAATTAGTAATTTAAACAAGGAAGCATTTTTGCTGATATCAAAGAAATGCATTTCAGAAAAGAATAAGCATCATTTACTATTGCCCCTTATAATCTATCACTTTATTGCAATGTTTCTCAAATTTGGCAATTTGCTAGCTGGGACTTCTGGGAGTTCACATGCTTCAGGTTGCCAAGTTTGAGAAACACTGTGGTAAGAATTGGCAAGTAATAGCTAATGCTATGTTTCCACTTTGCATGGGCTAGTATTTTCTGTTTCATACTGCATTTAGGGTGGGATAAAGGTTTCAGCACTGTAGTTCTTTCAAGATGATGTTCCTGAACCTGATTTGCTTCTGGCATTTTATCAAAGATATTAATCTGCCATTATCCCTCCCCTTTCCTAGAGGGGAAATCACTAGAGGAAAGTTTGAAATAAACTTGAACAAACCAGTTCCTGCAAATGCTCAGCAACATTTCTCCCTTGGACGCATCGCCAACCCACTCTGACCTGAAGTCACAACAATATTTAAAACAAATGCAATAGTCCGATTCTGGGTTCTAGTGTCAATTGAACACCATGGGACAGATCTCAAATCCTTAAACTGTTGAGTTTAAAAGAATGCAAAAGGTCAAGGACTAAGCCAATAAACTGCTTTAAATTTATTAAAACTGTCAATCACTGTTTACTAATCCTGGTGGCTATATATGCTGATTCCAAGCTCTGAATAATTTTTTCAATTGGCAATTGGCAGGGAACAAAAGAGGAGGGCCCCACTGCCCTCATATCTGGCTTGTTGATGTTCATCATTAATGGGGCTGACTTGAAAGAGGCAATTCATAAAAAATGTCAGTGCAGATGAAGCATCCCTCCTTGAAGCATGAAAGCAACCGTGTCTTTTGGGAAGCTCATGCTTGCCCCGGTTATCTATGTGTAACTTTGCACATACCAGCAGGGTTTGTACTGATATCATAGTGAATTCAGGCAGTGTGGCTCTAAGTGTACAATCTGCACTATGCATGGGTATTGAAAGGGAGGTGAGGAGGCAATTGACATCACGTGCATCATTTGCACAAAGACTTCATCACATTGTTGAAGTGATTTACAGATGGCTTTGGCACCACCTTGGCACTCCTTTTATGTTTATGAGAGTTAGCAGGGCCATCTATGCATATTTTAAAGATAAAAGACAGTCTGGTATACGAACTAATTTGTAAATTTGCATGATCTTGTTTTTAAAGCCACCCAGGTCACCAATTATGGCTACCTCAGACGGAGTTGAATTCCATTGTTGTCCATGTATTGCATGAAGAGTAGTTTCTACCTACCTGGAAAATGGGTGGATTTATCAGTAGTCATGATGTCTAAATTGAACATCCAAATTCCAAGGCAATGCCTCTCTGAATTTTATAGCTGGCAAACAAAAGGATTATGGTTTCCAAACCTTAATTCTGAGGGATCTGATGGCCTCTAAATGTGCAAAGTCAGAGGCAATGATTTTTGGTATATTTTGCTAAAGGTATCTCTTTTTCAAAGGCCTTTATCCTTAAAAGTTGAATCAGCCTATGTCATCATATGACATGGTGGGTACTGCCCAGTACTAGATGTTGATGATATAAATTGTTAAAGAAAGCACTTTAGCTGCAATTTTTGGTGAGTACTTTACTCTTCCTAATAGCCCCTGTTAGTCCAAAGTTAAATAAAAGAACCATATTGCCTATAAGGAAGCAATTGCAGAAATAATCTCACACAAAAAAGCAAAAATGAAGAAACCATGTAACTGACCTCTTAAATAACACTGACAATTTTAACTGACCAAAAGGGGAAAATGCACTAAGTAGGTGAAAAGAATTGTGTCACCAAATTTAGGGTATATTGCAATTGTCATTTAGATGCCCAGACCAGCTGGTTCCACTTCTGGTTGATATGATGGAAGCTGTGGTGCAACTGGAAGTTTTTAAGTTTTTAAGAAGAGATTGGACAACCTTTTGTCCGAAATGGTATACAGTTTCCTGCCTGAGAAAGGGAGTTGGACTAGAAGACCTCCAAGATCCCTTCCAACTCTGTTATTCCAAATAGCTATCATCTTATGTGCCCTCAGACTGAAGGGCTTCCAACATGTTTTTTTCACATTTTACTGATTAATTTCAGGTTTTAATCAGATTAGTTCCCATTTCAAAGGAACTGTTGTGAAGACAGTTTTGTGCATTGCCTCTGAAGCAAAGTAATTTCTTATTCGCTCCTAATCCTCCTTCTCGGCTTACCGAGTTTCTCCTCTACTCCTGAAGTCAGGACACTCTAATGCCTTGACATGATTCTTCAGCTGTTTTCTGACTGGCATAAACAAGGGACTGTTTACTACGCAGTTACACTGGACTTATTGCTTAGTTGGTTTTCTACTAAGAGAACAAGAGATATGATGGGATACCAGTTCACAACTTTTTAGCCAAACTGGAAGAAATATTGCCAATTCAAGAGAGAATCCAATCCACACCTGAGATTCTGCTGGTCCTGAGCCTGCTAGGTTTTGAAGTCTTGGCTTTTCTATCAGGGAATAGGGCCAGGGTGGAGAGTGATGAGCTGTGAGATAGTTTATTAGGAGTCTCATTGCATTATAATATTGTTTATCCTGTTATATTATGTATTCATGCATTGTTAGCATCCAGAGTCACTGAACTGAGATGGGCAGCCATATAAATTCAAAAATAAATGGGAAGACCAAAATATTTGCCAGGTCCTGGAATATACCGGTAGGAAAAATGCTGTTTACAGTTATTAAAAATTACAATTGCTTAAAGGTCAGAGGTTGAAACTGGTCACAAGAAAACAAATTTGGTTAAAACTGACTGGATGGGGAATTCTGGGAGTTGAAGTCCACACATCTCAAAGTTGCTAAGGTTGAAAGCACTGGGTTCAAACATGCAAGATGTTATTGACCATGAGAGGAATTTAAGTTAGGGGCAACAAACTTATCCAATGACTGGCATCCCTGGGGACTTAACCATGGCTAAATTGAGATGGAATTGTGAAACCAAAACATTTTTGCCTTTCTGTTCAAGAAACGCATGCAGCTAATTCATAGGGTATCTGTCACTTAAGCAGCGGCTTAAGGACTCATCAATAGTGCTGAGCACGTTTGCATTTTTAGGATAGGTGTGATTGGGACATGTGCATTGTCCTAGTGAAATGGGACTGCAGCAAGTAAAGGCAGGCCAGAGAGGGAGCGAGCCTGTATTCCTGCATTCCAGAATGGCTGCTGCTAAAGTGACTTTTTAAAACGGAAGAAGCCGCTTTATCTTTGGAAGTCTCATATTTTTGTAAAAGTGTAAATATAAAGCTACTCTGCGCTCCTTGTAATAAGTGTTTGTGTGGATCTGCTGTACGCGAATGGGTGTATGTGTGTGTGTGTGTGTGAGAGAGAGAGAGAGAGAGAGAAAAGTGTATTCATGACTCATCGGCCCCAGGCAAGCCTTGAAATGAATCCCGGGAAAAGAGACATTTGTTTTGCCCTCGCCTTCGCAGCCACGGGGATCCCTGCTTCTCTCCCTCCCGCTCTCTCCACCCCTGCATCGACATTGGTGCTTGCAAATGTAGGCTTAAAGACAGGAGTCCGTCTTGACAGTCATCGCCCCAGCCTCCTTCCTCCATGGCGGAGGGTGACTCACCCTCGGCACAAGACCCGTAAGTGGCTCCAACTTGAAGGAAGCAGTCCAGCTGTGGTCTTCCTGCAGCAGGGATTGGGTTTCCGCGGGCTGCGACAACCGCCACCGAGTGCGGAGAGGACTGCGCGGTTTGGACGGGAGAAGAAATTCCCCCTCACTCATCAAACTCACCAGGCGGTATCAACAAGGTTCGTTTGGTTCAACTCCTGTGCAACAGTTTTTGCTAAGGTCTGCTTGAAAAAGGAGGGGCTGCTCTGGGATTAGCATGCCTTGATGTCTTGCAACTTCAGAGCAACTTTTCAGAACTTTGTATATAAATTGGGGTCATTTGTGGAGGGGGATCTCTCTCTCTCCCTCCCTCCCACCCCCAACCCTTATGTTGTTGGGAAACGATTTTCACCAGATTGCAAACCAAGACGAACATTTTAAATATGTATTTCTTGATGCATGGGATTTATAGTAGAGCAGTGTGCCCGCGTACAAAACGCATGCTAAAGAACGCAGCATGTCCGATTGTAAAGTGCTCCAGAGATGCCAACTGAGAACAAGAGGCACACCCACCCTTAAGTTTTGCAGTGCTGCAGGAGGGAAAGAACTAGAAAGATCATAGAGGGATAATGTGCACCTCCTCCTTAGTAGTTTAGAAATTAGACTCGTTGGATTAAAAACATTTTAAAAAGATGCACACTACTGAAATTGTTCTGGGGTGGAGGTTTTTTAAACTAAGGTTTGGAAGGAGTTGCAGTCCAAAATGTTGTAATAAATTAGCTCCTGTCAAATACATTTCTCTTGAATTTAGGAATTAAGAACTTCCCAAATCTCTTGTATGTGGACCTATTATTGAACCTGACCCAGTTCTGGGGGGAGGGGGTTGGCCAGGATGGGCACCATCCCTCCAAAATTTCTTTGCGGTAACTTTCTGAGACAGTTCAATGTGCAGAAGAGTGAAACAATACACAGTCTGGAATTTGGGCTCTGGTGTACTGTGTGTAAATGAAGCTCATTTATCACATTTGGTCTTTTCTAGATCAGCCCCTATTACTGAATGCAAAAGTCAGTGCTCAGTATTTTGAATACTGTGGTGTGAATCACCCCCATTACTATGTGGAAGCACACTGTGCACAGAACACACTTCAAAAAATGAAGGACTAACTTGATTCTCAATTGCAATATCCTGGAAGCTTAGCCTTAAATCCCACCTGTAGCAGAGTCCACATCCCTGCACTCATTTTTTCCTACAGAAATGAGCAGCTCTTATCCAGCTCTAGAAAAGTGCCACTTCAGCTTGCTGAAGACAGAGAACTTCTGAAACAGAGCGGCTGTGGCAGGTGTGGCTGCAACATAGTCACTTTGCTTTGCAAAGTTTTCTCAACTTCAAAAATGTTAAGATGTTGGTGGCTGGGGAATTCTGGGAGTTGAAGTCCACACATCTTGACATTGCCAAGATTGAGAAACACTACTTCATGCAAACCCACAGGAGAAAAAAAAATCTTATCATCAGTCAGATCAATTCTCCCTCTATCTACAGTTTTCCCTAAGATGGTTCCATGACATGTGTTAGATCACAACTCATGTGTTTCCTATTCACCATGGTCATGGTTGATTTATGCTCATCTGCAGTAGTTTTCCAGGCACTTAAGCTGTTGTCTGCTTGTACTTCTGGAATCCTGGATCTCCTGGACAAGCAAAGCTGGCTCTGTATGCAGACAGCCTGCATACCCATCTCCCCAAAGAGAGTACTGTACCTCCATTAACCAAGTGACTTACATATCCTCTGGCTCATCCACACAGCAATCAGAATGCTGACTTATTTTCTGGAGTTATAAGCAATGAGTCCCCAAATATTTCTAATGCAAGAACTGTCAGATTTATGTTCTTTATACATGTCAGTCTTAATTAATCATGGCCATCTTCTATTTTGATCTTCTCTGTTGCATCTCTGCAGACAGTCACTCCCAGTTTTAAAAACAACTGTGTGCAATACTCAAACATGTGATACCAATTTATGCAATAAATATTAGCTTTCTGGAAATGATCCAGAGCTAGGCATTTGCAAAGCCTGTTTTATTCAGATGCTAGCTCAGATCCCATTCAACTGAATGGCATTGACTTTCTTGAAAATAGAATTATAATAGCAGAAATTCCACAATGCCTACTCAGAAATAGGTCTGCTGTGGGGCTTACTCACAGATAATTGTGTGAAGGACTATAGCCTTATACAGTAGGCTCATTCATTTCACTGGACAAATTGAGATGTTATGCAACTGCATCAGTGTTTATTCAGAAGCAAGTCCTATGACTTGAATGGGGCTTATAACTAAGTATTTGAACAAGATTGTAGCCTTATACAACAAATTTCAAGGTTTATTATTACAGAAGCAGATCTAGTAGAAGAAACATTGATGGCATTTTTCAATAAGAATATTTGCATTCTGAATGTTCATTGGGCACTAATGTTCTGATTTACTGTTGTTAGCTGAATCCCAGTCTCAGCATTTCAAACTATATAAATTCTGGATCAGAGAATGAAGAATGTGTGATCTTCCTGATTTACTATCGGTATACATGCTGTCATCCCTGATTGTTGGCCATGCTGGCTGGAGCTGCTGGACTTGGAGACCACAAACACATGGAAGACAAAAATGTTCCATCTCCTTCCTAGCTCCTGTTAAGGGACCATAATTGGAACTGAATGAAAGCCGGTGGCCTCCCTCCATTCATAGGCACCTCTGCAAGCACCTCCTCATTCAACCATCTCCTTCCCATTTGAACAGTGTAGCAAGTTTTGAAATAATACTTTACTTAGACATGGCCTTTGTTTGCCATGTCTACAGGAAAAATAAAACCCTTTACTGCAGGGGTCTTCAAACTTGGTCCTTTTATGACTTGTGGACTTCAACTCCCAGAATTCCTCAGCCAGGCACGATGGCTGAGGAATTCTGGGAGTTGAAGTCCACAAGTCATAAAAGGACCAAGTTTGAAGACCCCTGCTTTACTGGATCTTGATTCCTGGTGACTGCATCTGTGCAGTTTATTTCTGTTCACTTTTTCCTTAGGTGTCCCCCCCCCCTCTCCAAGTACTATACTATGATTCACAGGAAGTGCTTACAGACATTATTGGTGGTCTAGGTGGCTTTAAAAAAACAAGATCATCCAAATTTAACCTTGAGACTTTGGGGGATCTGGTAGATTCCATTGATGTTTTCCATTTAGAATGGCGTTAAATGAGAGTAAACCAACCAGTTCTGCTCTTTCTTTTTAGTAGCATATTTGAAGAAATTAACCCACACTGATTTTACTTAAATGATTCAAGCACTTCTTATGATCTTTAAAGAAAAGCAACAGGGTGCCAACTGTACATTTGTACTCTTATTCGCAATTGTATACTGTGCAATTAAATGAATGGATGTGATTAGAAATATTATTAGAGCAGATTGCTATAAAAGATCTAGCAGATTAGTTTTAACACTAAATATGACTGTTTTAAGTATCACTATGTAAAATATGTGTATAGGGCTGCTCTCCTAACAGGAGTAAGTCCTGTTAAATCAGTGGTATTGATACCCATGTTAACATGCAATGAAATGGGTTGCAGCAACTGTTTTACATATGCTAATTTGGGAGTTTCATTGCAAGCAATGCAAGTTTCCTCTGAGTAAATGGACATAAAACAGGTAGTATCTTCAGTTGTTTATACCCCTACAGTGTTGCTAAATGTAGTTGAGCATGCATCAAACCAGATGACAAGTTCACCTGATCAGCTGACTTTATTAAAAGTCTGAAGATACATGCAAGAAAGGAAACATGAGGAAATAATCTAAATTGTCGTCTGTTGCATTCTGGTTGAATGCCTATTTATACATTAAAAAAGCTTGAGTACTATACAATAAATATCTTTAGGATAATACAGCAGATACAAGATAAGCGGAGATCTCGTCAGTCATATTTTAGCCTAACATTTTCAGTTAACCCAGCCCATGTGATTTATGTTCACCATGTCTTACAAGTTCAGAAAACTTGATTATTTGAGTAAACTATGCTTAAGTCAACCATAGATAAGCATATATTGTAAGAACAGAGCTTGTTACTATCTGATTATTAGAATATTATTCATACCTAGCTCCTCTTCCGTCTTTTCTACCTTCTGAAGGATAAAGAGCCGGACACCCTGTGGCTTTCTTCAGCTAGTTTTTTTACAAAAATTTGACTTGATAATAACATGTTCTCAGTTTGCATTCAGTAAAGTATTTTATAGTAATAATTGGACTGTTTGGTTATATAATTATTGCATTTCTATTTCCTGTCTCATGTGACTTGTAACTATTTTGAGCAAGTCAGCCAGAAGTGCCAATATATTTTCTATTACAATACATATTAATGTGGATGGATACATCTGGTGAGGGCTTGAGTTGACAGAGAACATTATGTTACAAATATAACCTGTGATTGTGAACATCAACTCCTCCTCTGCTTTGCCATATTGCAAGCAAAATATCAATGGAAAACCAGCCAACCAGAATTTAGCATCTATAAAGAGTAATTATCCCAATTTAATTATATGCAGAAGATATAAGTTTAGAGGCTGTGCAGAGATCCAGATTTAGAGTGATTTAGAGTGCACATTCCTGTCAGGAATATCATTAAAAAAAAAACCTGTTCTTGGATTCACCTTCTGCAGCTGAAGAGATTTGCCCTTCTATGCTGTACCGCTGCACAATCTTAATTTATGTTTCTGTTAATTTATGGTATCAAGTACATGATTGTTTTTATCAGGGTGAGTTTTTTCATAGGCTACTAGAATGCCTTCAGTTTTCTAAGTCACATCTTCCAGAAGAATTCAAGATCCTGGTACACATAGCATGGGTTCTTTTCAGCTGATCAGCCAGCAGGCTGAATCCTGCTGGTCCAGCTCTGCATTTGCAGCCTATCCGTAAACCAGCCTCTTCCTTTCATTCCCCAGTTTTCTCCCTCTTTGAACTTCTTAAGCCAGTGAAATAGATAGCAGCCAGCCAAGTGAGGTAATCATGCAGCAGTTAGACGTCAAGGAACCTGATAAAGAAAAGAATAAGAAATAGCAATAGTGGTTTAATCAAGCAAAGTTGTGCCAGGGATATATAGAGGATGTTCCTTTTAAAACAAATAATAACAAATGGGTGTGTCAAATTAGATTCTTGGCCAAGCTAACTTAGATCACAAGAGGCCCTTCAGAACTCTGAGCTCAGCTTCTAGTAACAGCAGAACTTTTCACATTTGTGGTTCATTCCATACAATAGGATTACAGTATTATTATCTCTGGGCAGTAAAGCTCCAGACCATTACATGGCAACAAAGAGCATTCTCTTTGCTGGCCTCTAGTGGTCATCTGGGCTTTTGCAGCAGAGGTTTTTTGGACTTTTGGAGCACCAACCTCAGGAAGGCCTGGCAGGTGCCATTCTATCAAGAGCTTCGACAAATTCGTTTTTTAAAAAAGCTTAGGTAAATACAACTAGCTAGTTGCAGACAAAGCCCATTTTTAAATTTGTTTCAGTTTGATGATGTTGAAACAATTAAAGGGAAGAAATCGTTACCAATGGAGATTTAGGACTTAATCCAACAACAACTAAAAAGGCCTTGTGCCTAAAGTGGGACTAGAATCCAGAGTCTCCTGGTTTCTAGCCTGATTCCTTACCCACTACATCAAACTGGGACTTTTAACAGTGACTCCATTGCTACTTCAAATGCTGTCCTTTGCAGCAATTCAGCACAGGGTCAAGTTTACAAATCAAATCCCCCATTATTAACTCCTTGATTTTATTAAAAATTGCTGCTGAAGGTGTCACACAAGCTTTATTGTTTGTTTATTTGTTTAATATCTATATGCCACCTACTCATATGACTCCAGGCAGCTTACAATATGCTTCCATTAAAACAACCTTAATAATCTATCCAGAGTTACAACTACATTGATTGCCAGCTTCAGTTAAGTCTTCCTCCCCAAATGCTTTAGGACGGGTCCACAACCCCCGATCCATGGACCAGTACTGGGCCATGGCATGCCAGCAACCGGTCCGCACAAACAAGCAAAGCCCCATCTGTGGGATGCAGGCAGCACACAAAACCATGCCCCCTCCAGTCTGCGGAAAAACCTGTTTCCATGTAACCGGTCCCTGGTGCCCAAAAGGTTGGGGACCTCTACTTTAGGAAAAAAGACTGATTCTACATCCTTTTAGTTTCCTAAAGGATTCAAGGGGCTGAGCTAACTTCATAGGTCAGGGGTAGGCAACCTTGGCTCTTTTATGACTCGTGGACTTCAACTCCCAGAATTCCTGAGCCAGCCATGCCGGCTCAGGAATTCTGGGAGTTGAAGTCCACGAGTCATAAAAGAGCCAAGGTTGCCTACCCCTGTATAGGTCAACCTATTCTGTTTTGATTACTACATGAGGCTGCCCCTGAAAGCCACTCAGAAACTTCAACTGATCCAGAATGCAGTAATGGGAAGCCCTAGGTTTGCTCATGTAACATCTTTGTGCACAAGCTGCTCTGACTTCCAGTTTCTTTCTGGGTGCAATTCAAAGTGCTGGTCATCACCTTTAAAGCCCTAGATGGCACAGGGCCAGATTATCTGCAAAAACTTTTTCTAAGAACATGTATCCATCCTACCAGGTCATATATGATGGGCAAGCTCCTAGTCCCTTCCCCTAAATATTGCCATCTAATGGGAGTTGGGAAGCATGCCTTTTCTGTGGCAGCCCCTGCCCTGTGGAACACTCTTCCCAAAGTTTGGCAAAGTTCTACCTTCCCAACCTCCCTTAAAGCTTTGGAGATCTGGCTTTTCCCCCAAACACTAGGATAAGATTAGGTGACTGCACATCAGAAGTATGACTTGGCGCCAGGTTTTTGTTTTCAATGTGTTGGTTTTACAATTTTAATATGGCTCTTAAATGTTGTTTTAACTTTTGATTGGGAGCTGCCCAGAGTTGGTTATAAGATTGTTGGCTCTATAAATATTTTAAACAAATAAACATCCCCAAATGAAGAGGCTGCTACTGACAGTGCCTTTCTCCAGGTGGTTTAGCCCCCATTTCTCTTGAGCTGGACATTCATCAAATTCTCTCCCTGCTGTGTCGGTCAGACAGGCCCCTGAAGAAGATTATCCTGAGAATAACAATCCACCTTCACACTTCTTGCAAGCTGTATTTATTTTGGCATTTAATTTTGGGGTGAGGTAGTTGAGTAACTGATAAAGCTGGCTTCTTTGATATCCGGGGCAGGGTGGGTTGTTAACTGTTTTTGGTATGACACTTTCATGAAGAAAATTCAGTTCTCTGGCTGGAGGGTTAATTTAATGTTCTCTCAGTAAAGTGTGGCAGATTATCTCAGTCACTCCTTAAAAGTAATTCACTAAAGATGGCAACATTCCAGTGTGCACTGCAACGTTTCTTGTGTAATGCATTAGATTGGAAAGAAGGTTGACAAATGTTTCCTCTGGAACTGTTCTTCTAACTTCTCTGACAGTGGAAAATAGTTTAAAATATATTATTCATCTTGTTAGTTCAGTTCTTATTCTAAACAATGAGATCAACATTTTATTTCTGTACATCCAAATTTGGGATTTGAGGAATCACAATAGAAGATTAAAATATATTCAGACAGGTGGGTTAGGCTTAGCTTGGAAAGCGGGCCTGTATCATCAGGTAGTCCTTGTTTAGTAACTACCTCATACAGCAACCATATGCAATGGTTACCCCAATTACAATAGTAATAAAAAAATTAACTTTGCGACCAATCCTCACATTGGCAACCTTTGCAGGTCTGGAAAATAAAGGAGAGCTAAAGTATAATCAGAAGCACAGTCACTGTTTCACTTAGCTGCCCCTTTTTTAACAACTAAATTGTTGGTTTCAATAGTGGGTGCTATATGAGGACAATATAGATTATTCCTTAGGATGAATAAATAAGGATAAATAAGGACCATGAGCTGTTGAATTGAGAGCTTAACCTCTGAGGCTGTGGGTAACTTTATAGATCAAGACTAGCACTCTGGTTTAAAATGTGTTTCACAGAAACAGGGAGCATCAACGCAATCCCAAGTCCAGCCTGCTATTCCAATTGATGAACTGCAATTATCACTCTCCAAATTTCCAGCATTATGGTCAAGAACAAAAGGAGTGGTAGCTGGGGTAATATTGCAAGGTAGCAAATACAATGGTCAATCCTGTACCATTACCATTCCAATCTGCAAATATTAACTCTGCTGGGTTTGTAGTATGGTTGAGTTCCTGCATCTCTGCCCCATTTAATTTTGGTGCATTAATTCATATCTTAACAATGCAGTCATTGTTAGTATAATGTCAACAAGTGAAAGCCTCACATCCATATGACTTTCTGAAATGTCATTTGGCCTCTTCATTTGATTTGGCTGGAAGAAGCAAACAGCTTCACCAAGATGAACTATTTGGATATATTATTCCAGCTTCTAGGGAGTAGTAAACCGAGATTAATGTCTGTAAATGCTTTATATTATGATTTATACTGTGTTAAGAGAGGCCTATGTTGTCCACCATTGTATCTCTTATGCATCACATATCACTAAATTGGTTGCTACCAACGCTTGCTGGTCATATTCAATATTTTTCTAACTGGGGAGGCTTTGAACTGAAGTTGTAGCACTCTGGTCTTGCCTGAAAACCAGGCAAGCTACTTCAGGCTATCTACCATCCTCCCGTGGGCAACTGCCTAGAAATTTCTATGGCTATCTGCTACTCATGCATCAGACTATGATCTGCTTCACTTTTTTAAAAGATTGAAGGCCATGATGGAGCCTTTCTGTTGTGAGCTTAAGAGGCAAATATCACCCTGGATTTGACTGGATGCCACTGACAACAAGAGGCGCCTATTTATGAACCATAGAAGTAGGGGCAGAGGTGTCCGTATGGTCAAAAAATCAAGATGGCAGCCACAATAGTGCAATTGAAACTCCCCTCTTTTTTATGTGGCCATCATCTTAATTTTTTTTTACCACGCCCTGTAGACTCTTCTGAGTAAGGTGTACCAAAAGATAAACACTTAACTCTCCACTCCTGAAATTTCAACCTCAACACCCCAAAATCACATTGCCAGATATTGTGGTTTTTAAATTTTGTTTTCAAAATTAAGAGTGGTCATGAGAGGAAGAGTCTACTAGGAGACACCTCCAAATCCCACCCTTCAAGTCTTTTCCCAAACCTCCCAAATGGCTGCAAACCTCAATCTCTTTTTTTCCCCGCTCGAGGGCTTTAGGCAGTAGTGGGATTCAGCCGGTTCGCACCACTTCAGCAGAACCGGTAGCTAATTTTTTGTTGCCCAGGCCCAGAACGGACTTCCGGAAGCGGCATTCACACAGAGAACCGGTTGTTCACATATTTGAATCCCACCACTGGCTTTAGGGATGGGATTTAGAAAAGGAAACATCTGAGAGTCAAACCACTCTTGTCTCCGTTCTTAAAATCTCCCACCTCTCAAATGGTTTGAAATATTGTTTGTGGGTGATGTTGGACCATTTTTGTAAATTTGGAGTTGTTGTTGTTGGGAATGGGAGCACTTATACTTCCCAGAGGTCTCCTGCTCCAAATCTGTCCTAAAGCCAGCAACCCAACTCCTAAAACTAAATTGAAGAAAAAAAGATTATTCTATGTAATCCAGCTATGCCACTTCATCACTGAATAGTTTTGTATAAAGGCAAAGATATGTGGTCCCTAAATGTTTCCCATCCCTGCAGTATGGGACTCGCTTATTCTAAAGACCAGCTCACCAGGCACCAGCCATGCAATTGTCTCAGAAGCACATATGCATAGTGTAGCACCAGGGATAGAAGGCCCTTTCAATATATAATATTTTTAATTGCATCCCTGCAATGACTTCAGTCTTGCAGAAGTAATAGCACCATAGGGTTGGAAGGGACTTTGGTGTTCTTTGAATGTTAACCCCTTGCCCAGTACAGGAATCCTCATACCATCTCTGACAAATGGCTGTCCAAACATTTCTTGAAAATCTTCAGTGATGGATTACCTATGACTATAGGTAGACTGTGCCATTGCTTAATGCAGGGGTCTTCAAACTTGGCCCTTTTATGACTTGTGGACTTCAACTCCCAGAATTCCTCAGCCAGCATGCCTGGCTGAGGAATTCTGGGAGTTGAAGTCCACAAGTCATAAAAGGGCCAAGTTTGAAGACCCCTGGCTTAATGGCTCTCATTCTCACTCATTTCTCCAAGAACTGGAAAAGGGCTGAGGCAATCCTGTAAAGCACAATAGTTGCAACACACAGCTGTGCCCCGAGGTACTGGTTGTTCAGACTTCTGCAGAAGCATCTCTCATCTGCAATGCAGATTGTGGCTTGCACATTCCCAAAGCACTAGTATGGTATCACAGGCTAGCTTGAAACATCCTTAAGTCTCTTTATAATCTTGTATATGGAATCTCATACCTATAAATGGATGGAGATCAGGGAGAATTGAGGATTGTCTCCATTGACCAGATTCAACAGTTTTATTCAATACCATCTACCAGCAAAATCCAAAATACAGTTTGAAATTACTGTGATTTTTATTTAATTGTCCATATTTCCTGTTCCCAATATCAGCCAAATGCAGAAGGTCCTAAGATACAAAAAATAAGCATAGCAGATGTTTGTACAGAATTTTGGAAAAGACAAGATCTGAAAATGTGCCATTCCCTTAGGACAGGAAAAAGGTGGTTCATTTTTCAGTTAACAGAACTGTTTTCTCTATGTTAAGGGAGCTCATTCCAATCATTAAAGTACAGCATTTATAAGAATAAATCCAGGAGCTATGAATGGAAACAACAGCTTTTCATACTTACTTCAGAGCAAATAATTGTGCCATCACTATACAAGGATGCTGTACAATTGTACCAGCATAGAATAAGGCTTAACACCATATCAGCAGTTTTATCTTTCTATCTTGGTGTTGCTAGGTAGACGGTGTTGCTAACATAAGTTGGCAGTTGCATTTCCAGAGCTGTGTTTGGCATCTGAGGAATACAAACTATTTCTTCTTCTTCTTCTTGTGCCATATCCGTTATCGGACGTTGGCGATCATGTTGGCGATCCTGTTTTTATCAGCAGCCGCACGAAAAAGTGCTGCTGAGTTTTGTCCAAACCAGTCCCTTAGATTTTGAAGCCATGATGTTCTTCTTCTGCCTGGACCTCGTTTGCCTTCAATCTTTCCCTGGAGGATTAAATGGAGTATGCCATATTTTTCTGGGTGTCATATCACATGTCCAAAATATTCTAACTTTCGTTTTTTAATTGTTTTGATGATTTCCCTTGGCTTTCCCAGGCGGCTTATCACCTCCTCATTTCTGATCTTGTCAATCCAGCTTATACGTAACTGCCGCATGTAAAGCCACATTCCCAATGCTTCTAGTCTCTTCAGGTGGTCTTCTGTCAGAGACCAACTCTCTACTCCATAGAGCAGGATAGAAAAAATATAACATCTGACAAGCCTGATTTTCAGTCTTAAGCTTATGTCGTGACTGCAGAAGACCTTTTTCATTTTGAAGAATGCTGTTCGAGCTTTTTACTATTTACTTTCATTAATCAGATTGTTAAACTTAACATGTCGCTTTAAGTTGAGTGGTTTGAGATTGCAGAAAATAGAATTTGAAGCCAAGATTTGCTATAGTTTAGGAACTATTTTCCATAGAAGTTATTCTAGATACTGTATAAATGGTAATCTAAGAATTTGACACATACATATTGTTCAATGGGTCTTATTAGGTTGTGTGAATTCAGCTAAGGTCTCAAGGAAATTTTAAAGAGATCTTTAAATTGGAGAGTTTAAGAAGTGATGCTAGGATTTTCAGCCTGCAATAGTCTGTACTGCTTTATATCAATATAGTACTTTGTTCTACCATAAAATGTAAAATTACCAGCTTTCTTTCTCACTATCCTAATCTCAGAAACTAATATTTATGTCCCTCTAACAGAGGCCAAATATGGGAGGAACTAAATAGCTAAATAAACTCAGTAAGGAAAAGAGATGTGGGAACAAGGACTTGCAGCTATTAAAAGTCAAGCAAGCAATGCCAATATTTTAAAAAGTGACCTGTTACGAAATTTGAGTAATAAACTCGAGCAATTTTGGTCCAGATTATTGTACTAAGATGAAAGGTTTTAAGTAAACATGTACAAACCTGGCATGGATTTCCATCTACAGTGTATTTACATAGACCTGAGTATAAGATTTCTGTGGGAATTTGTTTTTATTCCTTCAGATTGATGATCTTTTAATGCATTTTTTTTGTTTCACTTAAAAGTACTAGATGTTTTCAAGGTTCTTCATAATACATATCTTGCAGTCTTTGTCCTTATAGACTTTGTGTAAAGATGGTTTGTTGGAATGAATAAAATATCCTGATAGTATCATAGTCTGTTCTTGAAGAATTTCATTTCACTCTTCTGGGGTCATGTGTTTGCCATTTGCAACTTTCCCAGTTAACTTCCAAAAGGCAAAATCAATGGTGGAAGCCACTTAACAACCCCAGCCAAAAATATCATAAAATCAAGCCCCACTCACTTAATCACTGCATCACATAACTATAGAAATTTCAGCCCCAGTTGTGGTCATAAATACAAGTGCTACCTATATTATGCAGGTAAGGAAGAAGTTACAATATGTGTTGCAGTTCTGCAGTTAATAGAGGTTATTTGGTGGTAGAGAAATTGTAGTGATTGGAGACAGCATATTCCATCAAATATGAGAAATGCCATTAGAAAAAAATATCAACTACAGACTCAGCAAATAAGCTTTTGAAGATCAATTTATTGCCAATCCATCTTCAGTTCAGATACATCATATATTTACTTTTTGTAAGTTGTCTTGGAAATGCTTTGCTCTGATAGGCAGTACAGAAATAATAATAGTAATTATTATTTAATAATAATAATAGTAACAACAACAACAACAACAAAACAACAACAACAACAACAACAACATAATAATAATAATAATAATAATAATAATAATAATAATAATAATAATAATAATAATAATAATAATAATAATAATAATAATAATAATAATAATAATAAAGTTGGAAGGGACCTTGGAGGTCATCTAGTCCAACCCCATGCTCAGGCAGGAAACCCTATACCATTTCAGACAAATGGCTGTCCAGTCTCTTCTTAAAAACTTCCAGTGTTGGAGCATCCACAGCTTCTGGAGGCAGGTTGTTCCACTGGTTAATTGTTCTAACTGTCAGAAAATTTCTCCTTAGTTCTAGGTTGCTTCTCTCCTTGGTTAGTTTCTTTTTTTTTTTTTTTTGTAACAAATTTTATTAGTTTTCCAATTTTAACGTCCAAGTATTTAGAAAGCAACGTAGTGACTGGGTAATCAATAATTCAATAACAGCATTTTTAGTACATATCTCAGGTTCTCTCCTTGGTTAGTTTCCATCCGTTGCTTCTTGGCCTGCCTTCAGGTGCTTTGGAGAACACTGCTATCATGTCACCTCTTGTCCTTCTCCTCATTAAACTAGACATACCCAATTCCAGCAACCGTTCCTTATATGTTTTAGCCTCCAGTCCCCTGATCATCTTTGTTGCTCTTCTCTGCACTCTTTCTAGAGTCTCAACATCTTTTTTACATCATGGTGACCAAAACTGGATGCAGTATTCCAAGGCATTGTAAAGTGGTATTAACACTTCACGTGATCTTGATTCTATCCCTCTGTTAATGCAGCCTGTGTTGGCTTTTTTGGCATCTGCAGCACACTGCTGGCTCATATTTAACTGATTGTCTACTAGGACTCCAAGATCCCTCTCACAGTTGCTACTATTGAGCAAGGTACCACCTATACTATACCTGTACGTTCGGTTTTTCTTGCCTAAATGTAGAACCTTACTTTTTTCACCATTGAATTTCATTTTATTAGATAGCTCCCAATGTTCAAGTCTGTCAAGATCCTTCTGTATCTTAAGCCTATCTTCTGGAGTGTTGGCTATTCCTGCCAGCTTTGTGTCGTCTGTAAATTTGATGAGTTCCCCATCTATCCCCTCATCCAAATCATTGATGAAGAGCACTGGGCCCATACTTTAAGTAGATCATTTAACTAATTTTTGGAAACCTATGGAGATTTCTTGTCCATGAGTCTGGTTTTCAAAAAGAAATACCCTCCTTCAAGAATGGACTTGAATGCCAGCAAGTGTTTTCTTGAACACTTACTGTCCATTCACAATTGCATGTGCTCCTTTCAAGCCAGTTTTCTTTCCTTACCTCCTTCACTGGCTCATCACCTTTATACCTTTTGGAGGCAGATTAGACATAATGGACCACTGTATTCTTATATAGACCATCAGGTGCTTCAAGATCATCTTCTTTTATGAGTATAAGCAAGGCTTTTGTCCAGACTGAGTACAAATGGTGGTCATTTAGGAAACATTTTTTTCCCCCACAACATGACTTAGTCCATAGAATCAAAGGCCACCACCCTCTCCATGCCCATAACCTAGTATTTTTTACTTGGCAACATGGCTGGCTGGGGAATTTTAGGAATTAAAGTCTACCTGTCTTAAAGTTGCCAAGGCTGAGGAACACTACCATAACCAATGAAGAGAGTAGTCTGAGATCCAGGCATTGTAAGAAAGCAAAGATAGTAAAACAGTGGTCATTGCCAAGTGGAAAGCCCAAAGCTGTAAACTAGACCGGACATTTGAAGGAGCATCTTGGGAGATGGGAATAATACTTCCCTATCATGGTCAAAAAAATTACATGGATATCTCACATCACAAGAAAGGATACTTTATCTTTACTTCAATCATCTTCATAGTTCTGCCAAAGCCATTCAGGATGGGAGGGAAGAACATCCTGGGAGTTATAATGTGGAGCAAAGACTTATTATTAGGACCCAGGAAGTTGCTGTGCATATTAAATGTAAGAGCACTATGCAATTTACAGTGTCCATATTTAAAGTGGCCACCTGGGAACCAAACTCAAAATTGACTGTTGAGAATGGAATGGTTAATGCTTCATGTTCTGCTACCTTGGTCCTTTTTACTTTTGTAATAATCCTTCTCTGAGGCTGTTTATATTTGCTTCTCTTCCTCTGTATTCAGCACATGCTCTTAATTGCAACCTTGTAATAAATACCTATCCCTCTTTCTATGGGTAAAAAAGTGCTGATACATACAGGGTGCTAATATTAGATTCAGGTTTATATGATGGAATGATTCACAAGATAAACATAAACCTTAAATTGAGTGTACATCCAGCTTTAAAGCACCCTGGGCAAAGTACAGTACATAGCATCATTAGGTTGGTTCATCAGTAAAAAAAAGAAGAAATGCAAAAAGGAAAGCAGAAACGAATGAACTGACATTCAATAGTATATGTATTCAGTTGCAAGTATGAAAATAATTGCTATAATTTATTAAGATACTGCAACTAGTATAAAGGAAAATATTTGTAGCTCAGGGTTGAAATGAGGGGACCCCTCATAAATATCACCGAAGACCACTCACAAATATCTTTTTCCTTAGCTTACATGAGTGCATTTATTAATGGCACATGAGAAAAGTTCCCTAGCTATAGAATAAGATATGACTGGCACCTTAGTTGTATTTTATACTATTTGGCAAAGTAGATCCAGAGTATCCACTGGAACCCATCTCTTTCAAATTGCTATAAGTCAGATTTAACATAAAAATACGAAGATTTCATGAGATCCAAACTTTATTATTGCATAGACACTTTAAAATTACTTTTTACAAATACAATTCTGTATTTTTAATAGTGATTGATATAGTATTAACTTTCTCAGGACATTTAGATATTGTACTGTTATATTTTAAATCTTTGCTATTTAGTGTGTTCCATCTTTACAGCCTTTTGAAAGTGAAGCATTCAAGAATATCCAAATTAAGCAAAAATCAATAAGCTAATTGGTATAAAACAATGTAGGATGAATAGAGAAGAACAGAGGAAGCATCAGCAAATAGACAAGGCACATTAAGGAAAGACTTTTCTCCATAATTTGTGCTTTAGTTTGAGCTAATTTCCATATTCTTCAAGAACCCAATTTCCACTCATAACTCCCTGAAGTTGAGATGGTATTTTGGTTTTATAGATTAAAAATATCTATACATTTCTTCCTCTCCAAGTTCTTCTGCAGTGGTTAGCTTCAGTTTGTGCTGCTATGCAGTTGACAGGAAGTGAAAAGTGGAGACAAAAATAATGAGATTTCTCAGAAAGGAACTTACGTACGTCAAGCAAGGACAAAATTTATTGACATTACGTAATATGTTCTGATTGCAGCATTTAATTCTTGTATAATTTAAAACGTGCTTAATAGAACAGAAGAACATACCAATACTTTCCCCGTTTTTCGTCTACTATTTATGCTTTGCCAAATTTACTTTGATGTGTACATGTATATGTGTATGGCACACAGGAAGACAAGAAGCATGCTTAAAAAATAGTTGATTGTTGGGGGGCAGATAGCTCCATACTTTTATTTCCAACAAAGTGGTTTCCTTTATCAAAGGGTTTTGATTTTAAAGATTTTAACTGATTGAAGCTGCTTTTTCTTTCTTTAACACAGATCTTCTTAATCATATTTCCAGGTACTTTGTAAGATTAATTATAATTTGTGCATTCAAATTTTATTTGGCGGCACTATTTTTACTGGAAAGAACAGATAATTTTATAAAATAAAATGATAAATCCAGGCACTAAATAATAAATTTCTTTATGGCTGGCAGACTTCCAGAGGCTCAAGAAAATTGTTTCTGATGCTAGCTTGGAGCTGCTAAGACAAAAAGCGACATTGTATTCAGCTGGGGAATGGCATTCATCTTTGTGGGTCAAAAGTTGGGCAGGTCTGTTCCAAAGTAATGGCATTAGCCGTGCTGGTCACAGGCCATGTTGGCCCTGGAAGAATTAGCTGCTTTGATTTAAATAGGATTCTTGCCAGAAGTAGTACAATTGTACAACCTACCTGTAAGGAAGTAATAAAACATCTATAGCCTACATCTCCTTGTCCTTTTGACAACAGAAGAGCTTCTGTGAGATAGTATTACTCACCCTGGCTAAAAAAATCTGCCAGCAGTAAAATTCCTGGGCACCCATAAAAGCTGCATTTCTGGTATGTCTGGATTTTATTTTTTTTTAAAGCGAGTTGCACAAGATATTTTTAAAAATTTGGGCTGCAGAATTAATTATCTTTCACCATTTATTCTGGTTGTATCACATTGCTGTTCAGATCAAATGGATTCCAGCAATACCCTCAGTGGTTCTCAACTTTTTCTTCACCACGGACCCCCTTTAAATACCTTTTGTGGCCAGGGATCATGGCCCCGGACCCCCAAGACTTAATTCGAGATTTAAATCATAATATTTATTTAAGTCTTCGCGAACCCTCTTTGATGACATCACAAACCCCCACTGGTCCGCGGACCATAGGTTGAGAACCACTGTCCTAGCTGAAACATATGCTTTAGTTTCACTCATCCAAAATAAGAAGTAAGAATCAAATGTATATGTTACCTTCTGTGTAAGAGGAAGGTCATTTTAGAGCAGAACCACTGCATAAAAGATCTACAGTCTGCTTGTCCACTGTACATACATAAGGCTTTTGAATAGTGAGAAAATATATTATGATCCAATATTGCTCCAGTATTTCAATTGGCTCTTCATATACATTTCCTGTAGGAATAATGTGATCATCAGATGGATGACTTTTTAAATTCATTTCTTGCTTTTATAACATATCAATCTATATTTTTTAACAGAAAAAAATAACTTTTAAAAATATGATAATGAAAAATGACTTCAAAGGCAGGACATCTCCAATGTCAAAAAGCTGACAAAACACAGACCTGATAAAACTGTCTCCAAGAGAATGATATATGCTTGGTTCAGAAGTTAGTTTGGGAATACACCATAGAGAAAAATCTGGGGAAACGGAAGTTAAGGTCAACAAAGAGCTGTTAGTTTTTCCCTTTATGTGTAACAATGACTCTGGCAGAAAATTTGTAAGCTCAAAAAAAGTTTATTTTAAAATGAAACCATAACAAGCCCTTGTTACAAGGCTTTTTGTACAAAATCTATATTAACAGGTAAATGCTAGGAAAAAAGCTTAATTGTGTTTTCTTTTTACTGTAGAACCATATCTACAATTAATGTTCCACACAATTCCATCTTATTCTTAACTGTTTTTCCAATGTAGGAGAGAAGATAGATTCCATTTAAGAAGTTCAGAACTGGAAGTTAAAGCTGTGTCTAAAAGAATCTTTATCTGTTCATCTAGATCAGTGTTTCTCAACCTTGGCCACTTGAGGATGTGTGGACTTCAACTCCCAGAATTTCCCAGCCAGCATGAGAAACACTGATCAAGATACTACCCCCTCAAGTAGCTTATCTCTATTCTACTGAGACTCTCATGTCTGTAACTTTAACTGGGTGAAACAGTTCATACTTTTGAACCAAAAATTCAACAATTTGTAACTTCAAATGAGCTAGTTTACAGAATCCAATGAGAGTCCCATGGGATTGAAATTTGACAAATGTGTGCTTGTTTCAGTGTTGCATACTGCCATGCCACTGTCCAGAGGTTCAGTAGACCAGTGACACCCCAGCCCTTCAGAGGCTAGGTAGACTGGTGTCCCTTGATTGGCTGTCAGTCAAGCCAGAAGGAAATTGGAAGCTGCTTTTTTTGTTCTGAGAAATATCTAGAATAGCAGTAATAAATGTTATCAGCTGCTTTATATGTTATGTTATGCTTTCTACAGTATGTTATAGATTACTTTTCATTTTTCCTTTTCTAAAACTAAGATTAGAAAGAAAAAAAAGGGAAACCCATATATTCTTTCCTTCCTTCCTTCCTTCCTTCCTTCCTTCCTTCCTTCCTTCCTTCCTTCCTTCCTTCCTTCCTTCCTTCCTTTCTTTTTCTTTTTCCCATCTTTAAATACTTTTCACTCTCTTAGTTTAAGATTTGGGTAGAAAAAGGCATTTCCTTTTTCAGTCTTCTTGTATTGTTTCCTCAATTTCCATTTTTCAGACAAAGTTGGACATAAGCATGCCTTTAGACTGATGGATTTGTGGCTGGTTCTATAGCAGCAAACAAAAGCATGAGTCAGAAACTGGCAGAGAACTATAAACACATTTTTTTTCCTGACATTGCCCAGAGTTGTTAATTTTTAAGAAGTGCTGTTGCTACATAACAGTCAGTTAAGTGGGGTCTATTCACACTTTTGAATTATGGGTCTGTTTCAGAAAATAGTGCTGATCCTGGTAATAGATATAGTTGCATCCACAGAAGCTTAGACAATCATCCAATTATTAGTCCTCAAAAATGTTGCAAAACGCTATGCTGGTTTTACTAATAGATGAAGCCCTTATTGGAACTGGGAAGTGCCCTGGACTCAATCTAAAACAGGTCTAAAGACCATGCGGTCTGCCAAGAAATCTGCTGATGTTTTTTAAAACCAATAAATTCACCACCACTGTTGCCACCAGCCCAAAAGATGCACTGCCAAGCAGCTCTAATGCCTCACCGCCACTGCTGACTCCAGCACTGCTAGATGCCACACAGCTGGTGCGCCTAGTATTCCTTTTCGGCTCAGGATTTTTAATTTATCAATGTGGCCTTTTTCCCTCTACAGGTTGTGCAGGTCTGTTCTAGAAGGTGATTCAGAGCACATAGGAATACAAACGTAATACTCGTCTGAAACACCTAAAAGCAGTTCCTAGTAATCCCAGGGAAAAGGCATGGGTGTCTTCCCATCCCTGCATTTCCCAGAGTACTTTTGGACAATCAGATCTGAGGCCCTGTATAGCCCTAAAAGTTACCCCTCTTGGGGTGTATTGCAACCTTGGGAATAAGCTGAACCTGCTGCATCTTTCTATCCTACAGTTATTAAAAACATGAGGTGAGAGTCCAGACCCTGTGAATTATTGTATTAACCCAATTCAGAATTTTGCACACAGACCTGGTTAAAGTTTCTGGATTTGATAGAACAGCAAAATAGGACTAAGCATGTACTACAAGCCAGAACTAGAAACAAAATGTAAAAAAGGCTTCAGGCTCATAAGTATTTTAATAAGTTTTGGAGTATGCATGTCAGGAATACAACAAGTGCCCTGGATTCAATCTCTATAAGGTCTCCGCTTGTCTAAAACAAGAAGGTTAAGTAGGTCACATTCTGGATATAGCTGCTCCAGTTTTCTCTGCAGTAAAACCTTCTCACTGGAACTCTCTGTACAGGGAAGCTTATATAGTTATTTGTCATTTAGGAAATTTGTTTAGGTCCTTTCATTAATTTCAATGACTGCTGCTATCTCTGGGATTTGGAAGAAACTTTGTCATACTGTGTGATATGAATTCTTGTTTGTTATTGATTTCTGGTTCTTTGTCAAGAAGAGTCTTTAGAATCTTCTATGTATGCAGTTTGGGTATTTATTTGGATTTTTCATTATTTGCCAGCTGAATTTTTTTTACTATGATGTAGATAGGATTTATTGAGATAGTCTTTTAAAATAAGTTTAAAAATCTATAGTAAGACCAACAGCACTTGCATGATGAAAAAGTTCTCCCTACTATAAAAATGTCATGGTAGATCATGTTGAATAAAAAAAAAACCCAGCCATAGCTCCATCCCTATCTTTGAGGGTCAGAGAGCTTAGCTGGCCTGTTGCAATAACAAAAACTAACACCTGCTTACAGCTCACACTCAATAGCTCTGTCTCAGTGTTTCCATCCTTATGGTTCCCATTCATTGCTAGTCCTATTCCCTTCTTCTTCTTCTTCCCAAGTGCAACTCATTTACTTGGTGGAGTTGCAGATGAATGTCTAATGATGGCTGTACCTGGTAGGAACCCCTGAGTCAGTGCCGCCAGGTGCTCACATTCTTTCCCACCTCCACCCACCATAGACAAGAAACTTGTCTGATCCTTCAGGCTAGATCATTGGCAGCAAGCAATGAAGATTTTGATCCCCACCCACTTTGGCACTTGGCCCCTCTCTGCAAATTTAAGTGCCTCTGGTGGCCACCAATGGTTGCTGTTCCTAAGCTCACTTGTTCCTAAATATACCTTGGAATCGTGTATTTTGATGTGGGAGAGAAATGCATCAATTTTGATTTTGCTTGCTTACTTGATACATGTGGAGCAAGAAAACCAAAAAATGAAGCAGCAAAGAGATGGATTAATTGGGATTGACTGATCCATCCACCAGTTGGCTGTCAGATTGTCATATTTTCCTTGCATTTATTTAAAAATTGGTGCCATTAGTCCCTAACATTTCCAAACCGTTTTCTTTAGAAACTCAGCACAGAAGCTTCAGGATTTATTTTTTTAAAATATAAGGAATAGAACGATTACAAATTGATAACACTTAAACCAAGTTCTACCCCTGCCAGTTTCTGATTTAGCACAGCAAGATATAGTCAGAAATGTTAGATATACAATAATTAAGTCCTTTAACATTTCTGAATCCACAGTACAACAAGCTGAATACATAAGCATGTTTCTTTCCAATGCTAAAAAATGTTTCACCTGTTCCTGTTATAAGTCCCCCCCCCCAACAACTTAAACTGGTTTACAGTAGTTTTGGCCTATCCCAACCAAACGTGCTGCAAAATCCGGACAATTACTGAATTGCTGCTGTTGCTTTTGCAACTCAGATATAGTTGTACTGCTAACCTTAGCATTATGGAAATAGTTCACCTAGCAGTGATCAAAGCTCCTGGATTAATTTTTTTAAAAAAATCAAAGTAAGTACTTTTGTGAACATTTCATACCAATTCATTGGCAAGTGGCCTACTTTAATTCTGGCAGGTGAGAAATTGTCTGGGCAGAGCCAAGTCAGAGATTTATTAGATTTGTTTTCTAACTGGCATTATTTCTAAATTCTTGCCTAAGTTAGAGCAAGTTCTTTGCTTAAAGGAGCCCTTGGCAAAGTGCCATCTGGTTTCTTTCTCCTCCACTTTCTCCCATCTTCACAGATGTGAAATTACTTGGAAGCAACCCTGCTAGTATGTAAGTAGAACAGCCACTACAGGAAATTAATGCTGATGGCCGGGGAATGGACAAAACCATGTGCTTTATCCTGAACCTCCTAATAGTACAGGGATATTGTCCCACAATTATTCCATAGCTACACTGAACAGCTGCTGTGCATAAAATAAAAGGAGGTACCCTGTTGTCTACCTTAATCACCAAAATATCTTGAAATACATGAAGAAAGAAGCAGGCACCTAGGAAGCCAAAACACTACTTTAAATTCCTTACAATGCCTTGTAGATGCCTTGTGATCCCAGAGCATTGTAGGAAAAATTAACTGCAAAAATTAACTGCAAGCGGAGCCACATCCCACAAAAGTCCAATAGAAGTGCCAGAATACTGTCAATTATTAACTCTCTCCAAAACAAGCTTGCACAGCTTCTGAGTTACCTTGTATGCACAGCAGCCAACCAGATGTTCTTGAGTATCTGCCTCCACACATTTTTGCAGTTTTAAACAAGAACTAGATTGGGCTTCACAACTCTGATTACACCAACCATTGTTGATAGACTGATTTTTTTTTCCTCAGTCAGATCTCAGACCGAGCAAACCTGCTGTAGAAGATTTCCACATTTAATTAAACTTGTCTGAGGCCCTTGGTCTTTAACAAGGCTATGCTTTCTCCACTTGGCTTCTGACAATGGACACGTGCACTGTCACCACTGCTCTGCCTTTAAGAGCAACTTTTAGGTGCAGACAATTCATAGTCTTAAGACTTCTCTGACATGGAGCTTCAGCCTTTCATGGCCAAAAAGGACCTATGATAAGGTCCGCTTTTCTTGCCAAACTCTTTGCAAGCCCCATCCTCTTTCCTCAATGCATCCCAATGGGAGAAGCTCTTGAGGGTGGATTGGAACACTTCTGCTTGCTTAATGCTTTGTTTTTGGTTAATTAATTAGTTATTAATGCTTAAACTTCCCATTTCCCTCCTGACTTTGCAACCCAGTCAGAAGCTTCTATGTAGAATTTGGAAAGGAATTCATAAGCCATGTTACCCAACCATCTTTTAGGTTACATTGTACCTACATCAGCCAGCTTGATATGGGTATCAAAGTTAATATGGGGGTTAATATTTCATGTAAAAGGAGTGCTAGAAAATATAATGTAGGGAATCACTATTCATTTCTGTTGATTGCTTGAATTTATTTTCAGAAATTGAGAATGTGAAATAGGGCAGGACAATGGTTTGGAGCAAGCACTCGCTCTATTTTTCTCATTGATGAACTGTGTCAAATGATCTCAGATCAGTGTTTTTCAAACTTGGCAACATGCTGGCTCAGGAATTCTGGGAGTAGAAATCCACATGTTGTAAAATTGCCAATTTTGAAAAGCACTAATCTTAGATGATTAAGAAGAATGAGCACATTCTGAATAGCATAACACTGCTCGGCAACACTTCTGCAAAATTTAAGGAATTTAATTTTATCACCTTATGCCAAGTCCATTCTTTTGCCAGTTCACTCAGAGACATCTTATGAGATTGGTACTCTTTTGAATTGGTAATATTTTATGAAAGTATGTAAGCCCCAATTCAAAATGTATCCACAAAGTATGTATACTCCCTTCTGATGCTTCCTATAACAGTTTTGAGTAGTTAAAAGAGATATCTGCATGTGCACTATATTAGCTGATCAAAGGAATACAAAGAAGTGACATACTGTAAACCAGGGGTCTTCAAACCTGGCCTTTTTATGACTTGTGGACTTCAACTACCAGAATTCCTCAGCTAGGCACGCTGGCTGAGGAATTCTGGGAGTTGAAGTGCACAAGTCAAAAAAGGGCCAAGTTTGAAGATCCCTGCTGTAAACTATATTATCATCTTGAAAAGGACAATTGTGTCATGTTTGCAACATGAAATGGTTCACTGAGACAAAACCTACTCACTCAGGCCTAAATGTTATACATATTAGCCTAGAAATGTGCACTAAAAATAAATACTATGTTGATGTAATATTTTCATGGTTTTGTTTGTTTTAAATTACAATCACCTGTATTTTCACCAAAGCCATTGTCCTATCCTATAACTAGGCTACCCCACAAACTAAACCTTAATATATTAAAAATTGTAGTAGGTGGTGAAGTTCTTTGTTGGTTAGTGCTCTTATTACATCATTTTATGGAATTTTTATTTTCTTGTTTGTGAATATTTTTATTTCATTTCAAAATATTATTCCATGTCAAAATGAGGAAAAAGGTAGAGGGTTGACAACATAATTCATACATCATATCAAGTAGAGTTCCTGTTGTTGTGTGAATGAATTTGAGTATGGAAATAAATTCTTACATCCCACCAAAGGGCCCTAACTACAGGAAGTGCCATAAATATTGTTCCCAACCTGGTGCAGCATTCATCAACCCTAATCAGCAAAGCCAGAAGTATGCATTTTTCCCTGAATTGCTTGACATCAATTAAAAAGAAAGTAACACCCGATTCAGTAAAAGATGCATATACAGAAAGGTTCTGACCAGTACAATTACTGAAACAAGATAACTTTACTGAAACAAGATAACAGTCGTTCTCACTTATAACAGCTGGCATTCTTACTTTACAACAGGCTAGAAAGTTAATGATCATATCAATCAGAGGGTTAGAAATGTGAACTAGACTGAATTTTCCTTCTCTTATTCTTTCTTCATTTTCTAATCAACAATGTTGCCAGTTTTCTGAAGTTATACCTAACTTTAGTTTATTTGATTGGAGCTAGTTGGATATGGATGGGGCTATCTTCAGTTTTACATTTTCCTGTGGTAATGTATTGGGAATTCTTTGGGCACATAATTCTTTGTCCAACTGTTCACTAAGAATTAAATCTGGTTTTATTCTATTGGACAATGAGCAAATCTGGTTTTATTCTATTGGACAATGAGATAATTACCTGGATTGTACCCAGTGGTGGGATTCAAATATGTGAACAACGGGTTCTCTGTGTGGATGCCGCTTCCAAAAGTCCATTCTGGGCCTGGACAACAAAAAATTAGCTACCGGTTCTGCCGAACTGGTGCGAACTGGCTGAATCCCACCACTGATTGTACCAGATTTTACCATCTGGTAGGCATCTGGAGTTTTTAAAAAATTAACAAAAGCTAAATAATGTTTAATCAGAAATTACCAAAACCAAATGCTATCTTGTCAGAGATATACTGATTATACTGTTTGTACTTCCAGAGTATCTTTGTTCCACCATGATGCACCCTATTTACGGCTCATTTTAAATTTAAAAAGGCTGTCAGCTTATATTAAGAAAATGGCAAGAAACTTCCAGACATCAGTTTCAATTAATTTTCATGCTCAAAAATATGCAGCTCTCCCATTTTAATATAGTACGGTCGTTTGCAAGGCTGGAGGCTGGGTTGAGACTTATCAATGTTTGGTGCAGCCCTTTACATCGCAGCCTTGAGCTCCCTTGCCTGAACTCTGCCAGCCTGCTGGGCTCTGAGAAACATTCCTGTCCTCAGGACTTACCAGCCTTCTGGGCCTTCCAGCTGTATTGCCGGACACAATTGGTCATCTTGTTTCTTGGCTGTCTTTGAATCGTCACTTTGCTTTGCTTCTCTTACTTTTTCTGCTCATCCTTCTCCATATGCCAAACCTGCTAAACACCAAGCTTGATTCATTTCTGAGGGTGGGACCACTAAATGACAATAGGGAATGTGGGCTGCTGGATGTCTCTCTCTCCAAGGTTGATGGGCGTAGTTGCAATTTTGAGAGGATTTTATGTGCACAAAATGGCTGCCCAAGGAGACCTGGCCAGTCCCCAAGCACTGATTTACCAGCACGGGATGGGGTTGAGGTAGAACATGGTGTCAAATTCGCTTTCACTGCGGGCTGCATCCGCACCGTGGTTATCCTGGAAGGGCCGGGAGGGGCGTGGCCGGGTAGGCGAGGCCAGCACACACACAGCAGGCGGTGAGCCATGAGGCCTGGCATCCCAGGTGAAAGGGAAGCGCTCGTCGGCTGAGAGGCCAGGCGGGCCGTGGAGTTGCTGGTGACAGGCACGGCACCCATCTACAACTTCGGGGCCGCGCTCTGAGCGCTTCCCTTTCACCCGGAACTCCAGGCCCTGCAGCTCGTCTCCTCCTGTGCATGCGCCCAGGGGGCGGGGCCAAGGCAACGGGGGCAGTCCCTTGCTGTCTCCAGGGTGGATCCTCGGGCCACATGGGGGGCCGGATGTTTGACATGTCTGAGGTAGAACCTCAATCACTAAAAATTTGTTTCACTAACTTTTTATTAAGAAAGACAATGAAACATGCAATTCTGGATAGGCACACATTCTTTTGCATTATCTGTGTGAATTGATTAACAGTGTTTATCAGAAAGCTTAATCATCTTTTCAATAACTGTTTAAATTTTTTATCTAATATCTTTATTTTTCCCTCTTTTTTTCTAACCATACAAACTTTAACCTTACCAAAACAAAAAGAAACTGAACAAATTAAATAACTATTTTGCTGAGAAAGTGCAAGAAGTATTAAAGTAAACTGATCCTGAGGATTGTACTCCGTAAGGGCATATAGATTCCTTGATCCTGGATGATAGATATCTAGGTTCAGAAGTGAGGATTTTGAAATTATTTCCCCATATTGTCACTACGCCTGGTTGTAAGACCTGTTTACAAGATTTGTAATAGATCTACCAGTCCAAAAAATTTCAGGCAGCTAATGAATAATATCACACATTAATGTAAAATTAAATAACCATCCTGATTACCTAAAACTTGGGTGAACAACTCCATTCTCCTAATGACTATAATATAATGCAACAGTACTAGTTGATCAGAATAATCAGGCACAATTTCGATCTGTACTTCAAGATCTTAAAGAATTATAAAGAGAGAGGTCATTATGATTTGATTAAGTTAACATTAACTTCAACAAGTTTTTAAGTTGAACCTTTAGGGGTTGAGGACCTCTGTTGTAGGTTGTAGAGAGAGAAAAATCTGGGTCAAGACCAGTATAGCTGTAGTTGCAAATGCCAGCAAATACTAAAGTGGACTTCTACAACTTACAGCAAACAAGATCTGCAAATCTGTAAAGATACTAAATATCCTGGCGGTTGAAATTCCCCTCAAAATGAGTAATCAAGCATTTAGACATTTACTAACAGCCTGGTTTTCAAAGTACAATAACAAGCTTTTGAAAATCAGAAGTAAAACAAATCCCAATTTGAGCATTTTACTACTTAAGTTAAGATTTGGACAAAAATCTCTAGGCTGTTTCTCATTAGATTAGTAGAGTTTTCATTCTTTCATAAATCTTTCATAACTGGTGTTTTGTTTCAGCTTCTTTTTCACAAATATGATGGAATTAGTCACTGTAACTGTTCCCAGTGGCCACTGGACTGCTTGCAAAACAAAGGAATAATTTTGCAAGAAAAGTGTAGGAGTAAAGACAGATCAGAATATTTTAGCATCATAAGACTATAAAGCATAGTTTCAAAGAGAGAAACTGGAGCTTTTTTTAAAAGCTGAAACAAAGCTGATTGGTTCGTGCTTATCTTTTGTCTGAGGTAAATCAGTGTTATTTCCTCCTTTGGTTTTGAAGAGTTTTAAGAAGCAAAATGGTATCCTAAGCTTTAGGCATTCCATTTTATCTCATTTTTATGTTTGTTTGTTCATCTCTCAGAGATTAAAAAAACCCCACAACATAGAGAAAACATGCAGAGCATGCCTTCTGGAATTCTTTCCAGCTGCCGCACCGTTGTCATAAGAGGTGTCTACATTTTATTTGGTGTAATATTATGTCATGTGTGTGTAGACAGATAGACATACAAATTCATTTCTGCTCTTTTCTTGCATTGTGTCTGTGGGTGCTTCTATGTATATATGTGGTGACTTCCCCACCAGCAATCAGTACCCAGATGAGAATAGATTAACTCCAGGATTAACATTAGACCAACAATCAAGTAAACAATATCCTAATCAAGGAATGCCAAACAAGCCAACAGTAAACAGTCCAAAGAATCTCTAAGGCCACGCCCACCAAAACTGACAGAGCAAGCCACTAGAATATAAACAGAGAACAAACCCCACTCCTTCTAGCACTGATAATGTTACCTAGTTTGGATAATGAAATGTCTGCAAGAAAACAACAAGCTCGGAGAGCACCAACCCTCATTTCAAGCCTGAGCCACAAATACTCTCCTTTGTTGGCAGGCCTAGACCTTCTAGTTTCCTGATTTCTAGCCTAGCGGCTTAACCACTGAACCAAACTGGCTGTCTATTAATAGAGAAAGATGGGGCTTCAGTGACTTGCATATTTCTCACTGCTTACTATGAGTAGTAGAACTAGAATAAATTGTGCAAAATACAAAAATATAATCAAAAATACAATATTTATTTAGTTATTATATTTATATCCTACCACAATCAAATATAGAGTCTCAGGTTGCAGAATGAATTCAGTTTGTTTGAACATATAGTTTTAACTATACTGTACTAGATTGTTTCTTATACATCTCATTCATAATGAACAGATAGGAAACAAAACAGGAAACAGCAGGATGATTTTTTAAAATAAACTTGGTCTGTTATTAATTTTTGGAAACAATCGTTACATGCTTCTTATGGAAAATGCAAGTCATCATTTTTTGCCCAAATTTGGAATGAGGAATTCAGTAATATGTATAGTCTAATTAAGCCAAACCAAGAGAGATCTGTAAGATGAGTCTTCTCTACTTTACTACTTCATAATGCTTATTTATGTCCCATGAACAATTGATTGAAGATATCTTTTAAATGAGAAATCATTAATGCACATCCATTAAATATCCATTGGAGGGCAGAACTAGATGTTCTAATAGCTACTACTAGATACTTAAATTTTAATTTTACATCAAGCTATACATTTTTTTTACCTCTATGATGGATGGAACAATTTTGATGCTTTTTTTAAATAATTCCAGCATCAGGTAGACAGCTGAGACCTGAAGATACAGAGGCAGATGGTGAGGCCGATGCAGAAGATGATTCTGTAAGTAATCCAGATTGCTCTATTAGTTTCAATTGGGAATTGCAAAGCTTCATTTCCTTTACAATAGAACTTCACAGCAGGAAATCAAACTTCATCTAATCAAATAACAGGCCAAATTAAACCATTCTTCTTCCTGAATTTAATCAAAATCTTTTCTTGAAAGCCTCTGCTCAACCTGGCCCAGAACAGACATTTAAAACAAAGATTAAGTTATTTGTTTGAAACAAAAGTTTAACGCTATTAAACATTAAATATACAGTTGAGCATATTCAATTATACTATTATTATAACTGTTTTAATGAGTTATGATTTAAATCTGATTTTAACACAATAATATTCATTAATTGAATCTATTCAGAAATCGTTATCAAGTTTTTATTAACTTGAACCTGAACAACTTCAGTCACAAGTTAAACTATATGTCAGGTCCCCAAAGAAATGTATTTTAACCCTATGCCTATTTTCCCTTTTTCTGTAGCCTTTCTTTGTGGCCTGCCATTCTGTTGGGAGGGGGGAGCTTTTGGGATTGCTTCGCACTGTCTGCAGGGGATGGAATGTCTCTCCCTTATCTGAGAGACGGTTTGCGCTTGGAGCAAGAGGAAATTGAAAGTGAGAAAGACCTTGAAGAGCCCGCCAAAAAGACCAGTTACCAAAAGATGCCATCTGTGAATTGGCTGGGATTCAAACAAACACTGAGACTCTGGAGGGAGGAGTATTGAATATATTGCTTTGTGGGTTTTTCTCTCAGATTCTGCCTTGATTCCCTACTGTCACTAGCCCCTAATAAAAGTTTCTTTTTGAGACAATGCCTGTTTCAAGAGTTCTGCTTTCTTGGGAGGCTTAGCTGAGGTAGGTCCTTACACTAAACTAGATCCTTCTAAAACAAAAAAATCCATGACACATGTTAGCAGAGTATCTAAAGGAGATATAAGATACATTTAATGATCACTTGTTCAGCAACTGTTTGAACTTAACAAGGGCGCTGGGCAAATAGTACTTATGACCAGTTCTCATATTTATGTTGGTTGCAGTATCCCTGTAGTCATGCAATCACAATCAGCCCCTAGCTCACAATTACAACGTCACAACATCCTACAATCATATGATCGCTATTTGCAACCTTCTTTGACAACTTCCTATAAGCAGGTTAATGGGAAGGCTGGCAGGAGATCATAAATGGAAGCTATATGATGTTCTTGCTTAATGACCCATGGTGATTCACTTAACGATGACATTGGGAAATGCCAGAATTTCTGTCATTAAGTGACATTATGCTTTATAAGCGCCTCACTTAGCAATAGAAATTCCAGTCCCAATTACCATTGTTAAGTGAGGACTACTTGTATTATATCCATTTGGCTAATTTAATAAGAATTTGGCATTATTCAGTATCCTGCTGGATCAAATTGAAGAATAGTATAATCCACCATTTTGTTTCTCACAATAGAGAATCATTTTTTTTAAGTCCATGAAATTAACATGAAAGCAAAAGACCCCTAATTAAGAATTGTATGACACTTTTAAATGTGGCTTCTCTACCATAATTCTTATATGAAACTCTCTTAGCTTTTACACTCTCCATTAAAGAGAAATGACTTAACAATTTCCAAGCTTATCCTTTCTGCACTGACAGCCTTCCTAGGGCATAAGATTAAAATTCCAAATGTTATTGTGTGTGATTCAGGAAATAAGAGATAATGGTGTTTCTCCATTTCTATAGATCAGTGAAGTGACAACTGAAAGTATAAGACCTAGGCCACAAGGATCTTCTCCAGTGTATGAATATTGCATAGAAGATGAATATTTTAACAAAAAGGTAAGACTCAAAATGAAAGAGTTTATAGTATACTGTACGTTTTAGTTATAGGTAACAATCTGTAGCTTTTGGAGCCATTGATACAGTTATTATGCCTTCCTTAGCCCCTTAAAGTTAAAGACAAAATTAATATTGATTGGCTAATGGGGCAGCCATTTTTTCCTGCTCTGTATGCTCTCCAAGAGTATCCTAGAAAAAATGCTGTACCATCACTTATTATCACTTACATGTGATGCAATGATTCAGAAATGAAAGGGGAAGCTGCAAGGTTGCTTAAGGTAACGAAAAAATACCTTTTTTTTTTTTTTTTTTAAAGTAAATTTAAAGGGTTGGCTCTTTTTAAAGGGAAAGTAATTCTCATCCAAAGTACACCAGGGAAAGATAGAAGGTGCTGAAACTCCCAGCTTTGAAACTGAAAAGGCAAATGACTGTATTTATACGTCAAATTCCCAGCAGGAAGAGCAGATATTAAGCAAGCATTATATGTGCACTTGCACACAGTTGCTGATGGCAAAAGTGAGGGACAGTAGAATATGATAGCAATAGCATTTAGACTTATATACCACTCCATAGTGCTTTGTAGCACTCTCTGGGCGGTTTACAATGTCGGCATTATTTGCATATCGCCCCCAACAATCTGGATCCTCATTTTACCAACTTCAGAAGGATGAGTCAACTTTGAGCCCCATCAGGATTAAACTCCAGGCTGTGGGCAGAGTTAATCTGCAATACTGCATTCTAAGCACTGCCCCACCAGGGCTCCTACATGATGTGCATTTGCACGTAGAGTTACCAACATAGGGAGTGATAGGCAGGAGAGCATAGTATGTACATTTACATGTAGAGCTGCTGACCCAGAGAGTGCTGAATGTACATTGTATTACACATTCTGCTGAAGTAAGTGGGGAGACATGAAGCATTATAGTCTTTGAGGTTGGAACAAGAACAGTATTCTCTACAACAAAACTTGAGCCACAGGTGTTCTTTTGTCACCAGTATAAGTCAGGAGCGATGCCAAAATGGAGGAATATGACAGATTTGTTTAAGGCTAGCTTCATGTAAACTGCAGAATCTTTGTCCCACATGTTGTTGATTACAAGGCAGTTAACTGGGGGGAAAAGACAGTTAACTGTGTTACATCTTAGAAATATTGAAAGCCTCTTGTTTTTGTGTGGTGGAGGGTCTCCTGCCAATGCCATCTCAGCCTGCTGAGGTGGGGCATCCATACTGGCAAATGATGATCCTGGAAAAGCCATCATTGAATCTGAGGACGCAGAGGGCATCTCAGTATCCTTCACAGTCCAATCTACCATTCTCCTTGGAGGCCAGTTCTGCCACTTGTGGCATGATACCATTCTCACCATCACCACCATCCCTTCTAGGCTGACTTCTTCCCAGTGCTCTGCTGCCATTTTGTCCAAACACTGTCAGTGGAACTCTGCTGCCATCTAAGTCTCTAAGATACATGGATTTCTGAGGCATCTTCCCAGGACTGTTTCTTTGGTTCATACTCCCTTCACTGTTGATGACATACAACTAAGCATTAAAGGTTGCATGTTTATTTCCAGCTTCAGCAAGATATAGAGAACAGACAAAGAAGAGAATCAACCTTCACAATGAGTGACTCAGAGGTGAGATTAAGTACCTGTTAAGCTTCAGGTGTGTCTTTTAATATAGAAAAGCATTGTGTTAGAATTCTTGAAAATCCTGAGTCTCATTAGGTCACAATTGATTTTTTTACTTGCATTAGATAGGTACAGATGTTAAACAACTCACTCAATCACTTTTTGTAACTGAACTGAACTTCTGGAACTGAAATGTCACAACGCTATTATATAATTACACTAATATATATTCTGTCACTCCAACATAAATTTAAAATAAGCAAGTTGTATGAATTCTTCATCCACTATCACATTCTGCATTTTATTAGTGTTTCTGCACACAGCCCTGAACACATTCACAGCAAATTATCGCTCCAATCAGCACTGATAGAACTACTGCAGCTAGAATTGGTCCTTTACATTGAATAAGTGATTGGAGCTATCCAAACTGGCAAACAACTGATTTGCTACAGATGCAGTCCTGTTCCAAGAACGGATATCATTCCTAATAAATGCCAACAATAATCCAGCTGTAAATTATGCATAGATTCCCTTTGCTAGATTATAATATAATTCAGTATGCTACTATTATACAGGTAGTCCTCGACTTACAACCCTCATTTAGTGACCGTTTGAAGTTCCAATGGCACTGGAAAAAATGACTTATAAACATTATTCATACTCACAACCATTGCAACATTCCCACGGTCACACAATCAAAATACAGACACTTGGTAACTGGTTCATATTTATGACAGTTGCAGAGTCCCAGAGTCATGTGATCATCTTTGGCAACCTTCTGACAAGCAAAGTCAATGGGGAAACTAGATTCACTCAACAACTGTGTTACAAACTTAACAACTGCGTGATTCACTTAACAACTGTGGCAAGAAAGGTTGTAAAATGGTGCAAAACTCATTTAAGAAATGTCTCACTTAGCAACAGAAATTTTGGGCTCTGTTGTGGTCATGAGTTGAGGACTACCTGTAATTGTCATATAGCATAGAGAAACATTATTTCTGTTTCTGTTCTGTTTTAAAGGCGACAAATATAGAATATAAAATTTCCCCAAACCTATCTAGAGACTAGTTGGTAGCATAAGAGCTCTTTAGTTCAAGCTGGTAAACTAGCTGGCCTTTGAACAATAAAACAAGTCCTTTTAAATCCTCTTAAAGCCTTTTAAATTTAGGCTCTCCAATCACATTTTACATCTTAGTATGTGTGACTAAGTCCAGTAGGCTACTTGTAGTTTTCTGGCACTGATCTATTTGAAATAATGCAGGGCTGGGAATCAAATTCTGTGGAAAGGTTAGTATGCATATTTTTCCACAATGTTTATTCAAGTTATTTTGATGCCTAATTTATTTACAGTTGAATACCTATGTAAATAAACAGGATTTGCAAGTGGCTGAAGTCAAATTATAGCCATTAATGTCCTAAATAAATTCATTTTACTAAATGAAAATGAAGGAAGGAAGGAAGGAAGGAAGGAAGGAAGGAAGGAAGGAAGGAAGGAAGGAAGGAAGGAAGGAAGGAAGGAAGGAAGGAAGAGTTAAAGTACTATGATAATAAAATTAGGTTCTGTAGAAGACAAAATCTCATCTGGAAGAAGCCATTAATGTTCTGTTTTTAAGTAGACAATTATATTACCTTAGCATTTTTCAAAATTAAATACTAGAAATTGAAGAGTGTGAGAAAGATCTATAGTACTAGTTGAACAAGTGGAATTATGCAACTGCTAAAATATTCAATGCAGTCTTGTTCTGCTTTAACAGAAGCATTACATCTAAATTACAGGAAGTAATATTTCTTTGGTCAGGCCATATGTCCCCCCCCCCTCCCTTAAAAAGGATATGGAGAAACTAGAATAGATTGAGAGAAAACGTACCAGGCTGGGAAACAATGGAAAGTTTGGAAAGCAAGCTCTATGAGAAATGAATAAAGAAATCAAGGAGTTGGGTATGATTAGCTGGGGGGAAAAATAATACTAAGGAGTAATGCAGGTGCCTAAAAGCTCATTACATGGAAGAGAAGGCAAATCAACACAGTCCTTTTCAACGAATATATTTTATAATTTTATGAATTGCTGTTGACTGTAAATAGTATTGTCATAAGATCCAGAGGAATGAAGATGTGTGTTCTGAGGTGTTTTTTTTTCCAGGAACATATGGCTTTTGAAAAATAATTATACATATGTATGGTATTAAGCGTAGACATTTAGATGGAAGATTTTATCTGGTTAGATATTTTATCATTGTTGACTGTTTAATTCTCATTTAAAATTACTTGTCTTCCATTCCAAAAATATCAGAGAGATGTTTATATCTTCTAAAAATCTTTATCTGCCTGTCATGGATCATTAAGAAATATTAATACTTTCTTGTCAAATCCTACATTCTGATCTTGTGATAGGCTTATCCACAGTACTCATCCAGCAAGCTGATAATAAATCTAATCTCTAAAAAAACCTTGCTATCTGTTGTATAATTTTGCTTGTCTTTCAGTGCCAGGAAATGTTTGTGGTGTTTTAGTAAATTTAATATGTGATATTTCTGGCAATATAGTACAGTCAAGGTTACGATTATGTTAATGACAGTGTGAGTGACCTTATATAAATGAATTGAAGAATGAACTAATTTAGAGATGAGATTTAATAGCTTAATTTTTGGGACTACTAGGAATCTATGGAAGTGACATTACAAACAGAAGTGGAATCTGGCGCAAGTGGATTCAGTGTGGCTGGTGGGGGAGCCGAAGGCATATTTGTGAAGCAAGTGCTCAAGGAGTCCCCAGCATCAAAACTATTTAGTCTAAGAGAAGGTACAGTATTGCTCCCGAATTATATTTACATTTTCTCTTAAAATCATTATCTTAAAAAATGGTCATATCTTTAAAGTATACAGACTTCCGGTTTTGCGCAGTAGCTCAGCAGCCGAGGGATTGCGGGGCTCCGCACCCTACGGCTGATTTCTGCCTGCCAGGGGACCCTAAATGGGCCTGAAGTTGCCCCATAGAGGCAACATAGAAGGGGGGAAAGTCCCACCGATTGTGGAGAGACAGTGGTCGATCCAATCGGTTTGGGAAAAGCCCTCCAGAAACCGGCAGGAGAAGAGGCTAGCTTAACTTCCGAGTCTAGCCCAAGCTACAAGCAACCGAAGTCCAAAAGTACTACTTCAAGCTGACTGTAAACAACGTGTTTGGAACTGGGTAAGAACAGTGATTTTCTCTCTTCTATTTGGAAATTGATTTCCTAGGAAAAAAAAGAAAAGAAAAACCCCAAAAAGCAAAAAGCCTCCGAAAGTGAGAAGGAGGGGGACCTTTGCCCCACCCTCCTGCAGACGGAAGCAGCGAATTAAATCTTTCAGGGGGAACAGAAATATATTGAAATGAAAAGAATATAAGACTTAATTTGGATAAGTTTGAAATCAGTAGAATCTGTTAAGATTTTCCTTTTATATCATGAAAATAGAAGTAAATAATTGTTTATTACTGAAAGAACTGGTGCTGACATCTAGTGATGGATGAAAATATACAACAGCTGCTCTATTACAGGGACTAGCAAAGCCCAGGAAAAGATAAATTTGATTCTGGTGACCTTCAGTATCTTAATAACAGAGAACAGCTGTGACAAAAAGAAAGAAAGAAAAAAGAAAACATCTTGGGCTTTCTACAAAGTGAGAATTATAAACTCTAAAAAAAAAAGAATTGACCTTTCTGGATTACAAATACTAACTCAACTGTGAATCTAAAGCTGTCTGCAGAGAAAGCAAAACCCTGATTTTTGGCTATCATGGAAAACCAGAGGTCTGCAGAAAAAAATATACCAAGAAAAAACAAATACTTTTCAGAAGGAGATCTATGCTATGTTGCAATTAATCCAAACAACAATAATCTCAAACCACAAGGAAATTAAACATAACCTTGAAAACATAAATGAACATACAGTATCTCCAATTTAACTTTACAACATAAAAATTCTCAGAAAATAAAAATAGAGAGTGAGCAGAAAAAACAGACAACTGAATACGAAACAGAGGAGAAATATTTCAAGATGAAATTTAACAATACAAGGAAGTAGACTTAACCAAGATGGAAAAAAATTTACAGGAAACTCTGGACATGGAAAAGACAAACTACACTTTAAGATTACAAAATAAGTTTGAGGACAAGAAAAAAGATTTGGCACATGGATTTTGCCAGAAGAATTACGAGAACTTGAGAGACAAAAAATAATAAAGAAAATCAAGAAAGAAAAAAAAAGGAAAAGATTTTCAATGAATACGAAGGGGCGAAACCTTCCTATAAAAACATCTTGTTTTGCCTTTTGTACCTGCAACAACATTTATAAGATTATGGGAAGATTCTTTGATTCATTGAAGCATATTGAACAGGGAAGATGTTGGGCAAAAAAAAAAGGCTAAAGTGAGAATTAAGAAATTAGATGATGGGAATTACCAGAGGGAGTATTTAAAAATTAAACATTTGTTTGAATATGGTTAAAGAAATAGAAAGATTTTGAATATAAATGAAGATTAGTTCAAGAGGGATGAACCCCTCAAGTAATATAGTATGCCTTCTTTCTTTTTTCTTTTGTGTTTGGTTTTTTGACATGAGAAATATAAAAATGTTGGGATGGTTTACATAAAAGAAATGTTTTCTCTGTTTTGTCTTTTTCTCTCTCTCTCTTATTTTTCTTTAAGACATGAGAAATGTAAAAATGTGATGGCTTGTATGAGAAAAAAGACTTAAATACTTAAGTGTAACTAATTTTGAGAAAATCTTTACCAGTAAGAATGTTTTGAATATTGTGGGGAAAACAAATTTAAATAAGAATGTAAACAGGATTTATGATGAGGCAATCAAGATGATCAATGAAAAGAAGCTTTATATTGATGTGGTTATTATTTGCAGAAACATGAAAAAAATGTTTATTTAAATAACAACTGTATTAATTTAAGGTTGACAAAAGAGAATATTATTGGAAGAAGAGGAAATCAAGTAAAGCTATTATATGGACAATAGAATTATAGAAATTAATTGTTATTGATTGTTTTTTAAACACTAACCCAGATAAAACGATGTTTACCAAATATTAAGGTGCATGTTAAAAATCAATAAAACATATTTTTAAAAAATAATAAAAAAAAGACAGTACTTTATAAAAGGTATGCATACTAGTGAACGATGAACATTCTGCAGGGCATGATAAAGTAGTACAAGTAGTCCTCGGCTTACGCCCAGATCAAAGTTACAATGGACCCCCAAAAAGGTACATATTACTTGGATTTGAAGTTCTGATGGTTGCCCCTATGGGCCATGTGATTGTATCTGGACACTCAGCAACTAGCCTGTATTTATGACCGTTTGCAACATCTTGCAGTCACACGACTGCAATTTACTGAGTTTTTTGCCAATTGCAGTGTTCACTTTATGACTGCCATGTTCACTTAATGACCACAACAGAAAAGACTGTAAAATTGAGCATGGTCACTTGTTTAATGACCTGCTTAATGACCAGTATAATTTACAACCATTATTCGGGCTCAATTACACTTGTAAATTGAGAAGTACCTGTATATCCTTTTAAAAACTGAATGAAAAGTAGTATAATTTGCAAATTCAGACAAGGAACTGATGGATTTATCTGATCGTCTGAAAGCCCTGTTTCTGTTTTCTAGGTGATCAGCTTTTGAGTGCCACGATCTTTTTTGATAACATCAAATATGAAGATGCACTTAAAATACTACAGTATTCTGAACCATACAAAGTACAGTTCAATCTTAAAAGAAAACTTGTTGGGAAAGATGAGCTGGAAACAATACATTCTGCAACACAGTCCAAAAAGGAAAAATTAAGTCAGGTAATATATAATTCTTGAATTATACTTTGGATTAAGCTGTAATCATGAAAATCCACCCATTAGTGAAGCAATTTTAGGACTTTTTAAAAAGTTTCCCCACCCTACCCAAAGGGAAATAAAATTTGAGGCAAAAATTTGAGGTTCTTCCTTAGGATAAGTACAATGAAGAGATTCAGGGTATTCCAAAAGTCAGGCTCCATTGACAATTTCTTATATAATTTATTTTAATTGTTTGAATTGATTGCAATTTTCTTGTAAGCATTTCCTTATTTGTTTGATGCCTGATCTTTAAATGTTTGTATCTCAGCTCATTTTATACTCACTATATCCCTAAGATTTAGATGAGATAAAGTTAAGATGAGAAAAATTAACTAATCTAAAACCACAGCAGCAGTCAAAAAAGCTAATACAATCCTGGGTTATATAAACAGAGGCATAGAATCAAGATCACGCGAAGTATTAGTACCATTTTATAAAACCCTAGTGAGACCACACCTGGAATACTGCACCCAGTTTTGGTCCCCATACTACAAAAAAGATGTTGAGACCTTGGAAAAAGTTCAGAGAAGAGCAACTAAGATGATCCAAGGCCTGGAGACTAAAACATATGAAGAACGGCTGCAGGACTTGGGTTTGGCTAGTCTATAAAGAAAAGAAGAAATAGGGGTGACATGTTAGCAGTATTCCAGCATTTGAGAGGCTGCCACAAAGAAGAGGTGAGTCAAATTATTCTCCAAAGCACCAGAGGGCAGGACAAGAAACAATGGTTGGAAACTGATCAAAGAGAGAAGCAACCTGGAATTAAGGAGAAACTTTCTGATTGTGAGGACAATTAACCAGTGGAACAGCTTGCCTTCAGAAATCATGGGCGCTCCATCACTGGAGGTTTTTAAGAAGAGACTAGAACAGTGGTGGCGAACCTATGGCACGAGTGCCAGAGGCGGCACTCGGAACCCTCTCTGTGGGCACACATGCCGTCGCCCCAGCCCTGCCTCCCCCCACGGCCCCCTCCACACCAGCAGCCCACCCTGGAGGAGAGTCGCCCCCAGGCACGGCCCGCCTGGAGCAGCGCAGCCAAGGACATGGCAGCCGGGCAGTGGGGACAAGACTCCGCCCTTGCGTCCCATCGCAAACAGATGATGCTGCGGGGCACGGGTGGAGGGCGTAGCTGCCATGGCGCTGCTGGGCCGCCTGGGTGAACTGCGGCGGGCCATGGAGGTGGTGGGTGGCCCTGCGGGTAGGTAGGGGCGGAGATGGGGCAGTTTTGGGGCACTCGGTCTCTAAAAGGTTTTTATCAATATTAAACCTTTCCCTTCATTGTGCATAAGAAAACTATTGATAAATAAATCCCTCTGCAGTCATTTGTCCTCCTGATTTCATCTTAACTTCTCAATTTCCCTGTACTAATAAATCTTGATACATTAACCATTTTTCTGTGCCTGTTGAGGCCATTAAATATTTTGGGGCATAGCTTGGGTTTATATCTGTTCCATATTTTCAATATAATATTCCTAACATAATTTTTGAAATCTATCTTTCATTTTATCATATCACAAAACTCATTCTAGGTTGTGCTCTTATAGTTCTAACATTCTCTTATTTCTTAATAGTAGCAATTCTTTTATCCAAACCAAATAGGAGGCTGCGAAATACAATTTTAAGTCAGGCAATCACAATCCTCCTTTTTTGTATTTTAGAGAATTTTTACATTTAACCTTATAATTTCCAAAGAATTATAATTTGAGCTTGGTCATTTGTATCTCAAGTGAGAACTCTGGGTTGTGGGTGCTCCAACACTGGAGGTTTTTAAGAAAAGATTGGACAAGTTGTCTGAAATAGAATAGGATGCCCTGCCTGAGCAGGGGGTTAGAGTAGAAGATCTCCAACATCCCTTCCAACTCTGTTATTCTGCTATTCTGATCCATTTGCTTATTTTCTTGGCTATCCATGGTATTTTCAGGAGTCTTCTCCAATATTAAATTCTGAAGCATCAAAATTCTTTCTATCCTGCTCCTCATATCTTAAGTTGATTGATTGATTGATTTTTCACATTTCTGAACCGCTCATCTCCCTCAGAAAGAAATTCTAGACTGTGTACAGTGAAATATTAAAAGATAAAAACAGTATATAAAAGTTAGAAAATTTAAAAAGAGACAAGCATGATAAAACATTTTTAAAATTAATTAAAAAGTGAAAACAACATTTCCCATATAGCATTGATGCTGATACCGCCACACCAATTGCCAATTGGCTTCCAGATCCAATTCAAGCCTCTGGTTGTCACCTTTAATGGTTCAGGGCCTGGATCTTAGCTGCCCACCTAGGAACATCTAATAAAGAGGTCTTGTATCCTTTTGAACAGACACTACCACCTATGAACGTTACAGAAGCATGCCTTGTTACTTATTAGTCAGGGTGCCTTCTTAGGAATAGTAATCTACCAGATATTTGGATGGGCCTTTCCATTGTGATCTTCAGAAAGACAGTAGTTGGTAGTATTTTATCAAGCCTCTTTGGCTAAGCAAAAATTTTAAATCGTATTTTTTTAAAAAAATATTTTATTCTTGATGCCCATAATTGTTTGCACAAATTGTATTTATTTTAATTCAGATTTGGGGAATGCACTGTGGCATAGTATAATCCTTGTAAATACAAATTAAAAATGATATAAATAATGCTCCATATACACTTTCATAAACAAACCTATTCATTTTAGAATTTTTCTCCCCAGGGAATGGATACAATGGAAATATCTGAGAAGACAATCTCAGAAGAAGATAAAGCAAACTTAATTGTAAAACAAAGAGTGGGAAGACAAAAAAGAACCAAGAAGGATAGACTCTCATGGCCAAAATTCCAGTCCATTAAAGGAAAGAAGATTTTGGGACACAGAAGATCTCGAAGTACATCAGATGCATATGAACATGGAATTCCAGATACTTCTCCCACAAGCACCGATACAGAATCACAATTCCAGCCAGAAGAAATTCATGGGAAAATGAAAAAACAAAGCCAAAAGAAACTAAAGTTTCCAACTATTGGATTCAAGATGCACAAAGGTAAACAAGAACCGTATGAAATAAATCCATTCAAAGAATATGAGAATGATACTACTATGGAACTCTCAGAGGTGATGACAAGAGAGTATACTTCATTAAATGTAGACAGAAAACCAAAAGAAAAAGAGCCAAAAAGAGGTGTATCAGACACAGTATTTCCAATTCCACAATACACAAAAAAATATCCTGCTGTTGAGGTAACTATTACAAAACCCAAAGAGAAGAAATTAAAATCCAATATAGAATTTACAAAACAAGAACCTACAGTTGTAAAAACACAGATGAAAACAGCAATAATTCATACTAAAGACATTACAGACTCTCAGATCAAAGTTCCACAAAAAATTCCAAAAATAAGGGGGGGAAAGCTAAAAGATTCAAAAGTACAAATTGAAACCCAATATCAGAAAGAGGAAAAAGGAAAAGAAACAAATATTGCTAGCAAGTATGCACTACCACAAACTGAAGGTCCCATAGTTGAGGTGGACATCAAAATGCCTAAAATGGATTTCTCCCTTCCCAAAACTGACCATAAGGCTACCAAACCTGAGCTTAAGATGGGAGAAATTACTGCTGATATCAACATCTCATTATCTGACATAAAGTCAATAGCAGGCCAGGGCATTTTGGAATTGAAAACACCAGATCGAGAAAGAAATATTCTATCAGATGAAATTCCTGTAGAAGGCTCAGCCATTACCCTGGAAGATGAAGAAAGTAAGTTCAACATGTTAAAATTACAAATGCCCAAATTTGGGATTTCACTTCCCAAAGGGAAAGGTGTTCCAGAGGAAGAACAGTCCATATTTTCCATGGAAGCAGACCTCCCCAAAACATTTGCAGAGATTGAAGTTGACATAAAGGGCCCCAGCCTGGACATGGAGATCAGAGATAAGGGCAAAATCAAAATGCCTGCACTGAAGATGCCTAGTGTCAAGGTCGCCAAACTGAAACCGCCAGAAGTAGGGATCACCGTGCCAAAGATTGAGGCTGATGTCTCCCTTCCCAAACGAAAGGTTGAAGGGTCTGATGCTGCAGCAGTTGTACAATTGCCAGAGCCTAAAGGCACCATTGATGGGGGAGGACTGAAGATACACATGCCTAGCGTCAAGGTCCCCAAGCTCAAAGGGCCAGAAGTAGAGATCTCCCTGCCAAAGGTTGAGGCTGATGTTACCGTTCCCAAAGTAAAAGCTGAAGTGTCTGATGGTGCAGAGGCCATAAAATTGCCAGAGGCTGAAGGCACCATCGACACGGGTGGACTGAAGATACACATGCCAAAGTTCAAGATGCCCAGCATGGGATTCTCCAAACCAGACATCAAGGGCCCCAAAGTCGATGTGGATGTCAGTATGCCTAAAGTGGACCTTTCCCTTCCCAAAGCTGAGCTCCATGTTGAGAAACCTGAGGGGAAGGGAGGAGACGTTACCATATCAGCACCTGAAGTAAAGATTCCAACGGATTCGGTCAGCCTGGAACTGAAAACTCCCGACGTAGCCGTAGAGCCTCCATCTGGAAAGGTTTCTGTGCAGGGCTCTGATGTTAAGATGGAAAGTGGGGATATGAAATTCCAAATGCCCAAGTTCCATATGCCCAAATTTGGAATTTCGCTGCCCAAAGGGAAAGGTGTCCCAGAGGCAGAAATTGGCATCCCTTCTGTGGAAGCACACCGGCCCAAGACAGAATTGAAAACGGAAATAACACTGCCCTCTACGCGGCTTGAAGCTGATCTTAAGCTGCCAGAAGTGGAGGTAGAGGCACCTAGCTTAGATGTGGAGATTGGAGATAAGGGCAAAATCAAAATGCCTGAAGCGAAGGTGCCTAGCATCAAGGTCCCCAAGGTCAAAGGGCCACAAGTAGGGATCTCTCTGCCAAAGGTTGAAGCTGATGTCACCCTTCCCAAAGTAAAAGCTGAAGTGTTTGATAGTGCAGAGGTAAAATTGCCAGAGGCTGAAGGCACCATCGATAGGGGAGGACTAAAGATACACATGCCAAAGTTCAAGATGCCCAGCATGGGATTCTCCAAACCAGACATCAAGGGCCCCAAAGTCGATGTGGATGTCAGTATGCCTAAAGTGGACGTTTCTCTTCCTGAAGCTGAGCTCCATGTTGAGAAACCTGAGGTAAAGGGAGGAGATATTACCATATCAGCACCTGAAGTAAAGATTCCAACGGATTTGGTCAGCCTGGAACTGAAAACTCCCGACATAGCCGTAGAGCCTCCATCTGGAAAGGTTTCTGTGCAGGGCCACGATGTCAAGCTGAAAAGCGGGGATAGGAAGTTCCAAATGCCCAAGTTTCATATGCCCAAATTTGGAATTTCACTGCCCAAAGGGAAAGGTGTTCCAGAGGGAGAAATCGGCGTCACTTCTATGGAAGCAGACCTGCCGAAGACAGAATTAATAACGGAAATAACATTGCCCTCTGTGCAGCTAGAAACTGATCTTAAGCTGCCAGAAGTAGAGGTAGATGCACCTTTCTTGGACGTGGAGATTGGAGATAAGGGCAAAATCAAAATGCCTGAAGTGAAGATGCCTAGCATCAAGGTCCCCAAGGTCAAAGGGCCAGAAGTAGGGATCTCCCTGCCAAAGGTTGAGGCTGATATCACCATTCCCAAAGTAAAAGCTGAAGTGTCTGATGGTGCAGAGATAAAATTCCCAGAGACTGAAGGCACCATCGATAGGGGAGGACTAAAGATACACATGCCAAAGTTCAAGATGCCCAGCATGGGATTCTCCAAACCAGACATCAAGAGCCCCAAAGTCGATGTGGATGTCAGTATGCCGAAAGTGGACCTTTCCCTTCCCACAGCTGAGCTCCATGTTGAGAAACCTGAGCTAAAGGGACGAGATATTACTATATCAGCACCTGAAGTAAAGATTCCAACGGGCTCGGCCAGCCTGGAATTGAAAACTCCCGACATTGCCATAGAGCCTCCATCTGGAAAGGTTTCTGTGCAGGGCCCCGATGTTAAGTTGGAAAGTGGGGATATGAAATTCCAAATGCCCAAGTTCCATATGCCCAAATTTGGAATTTTGCTGCCGAAAGAAAGAAGTTTCCCAGAGGCAGAAATTGACATTCCTTCTGTGGAAGCAGACCTGCCCAAGACAGAATTGAAAACGGAAATAACACTTCCCTCTGCACAGCTTGAAGCTGATCTTAAGCTGCCAGAAGTGGAGGTAGATGCACCTTTCTTGGACGTGGAGATTGGAGATAAGGGCAAAATCAAAATGCCTGAAGTGAAGATGCCTAGCGTCAAGGTCCCCAAGGTCAAAGGGCCAGAAGTAGGGATCTCCCTGCCAAAGGTTCAGGCTGATCTCACCCTTCCCAAAGTAAAAGCTGAAGTGTCTGATGGTGCAGAGATAAAATTCCCAGAGACTGAAGGCACCATCGATAGGGGAGGACTAAAGATACACATGCCAAAGTTCAAGATGCCCAGCATGGGATTCTCCAAACCAGACATCAAGGGCCCCAAAGTCGATGTGGATGTCAGTATGCCTAAAGTGGACCTTTCCCTTCCCAAAGCTGAGCTCCATGTTGAGAAACCTGAGGTAAAGGGAGGAGATATTACCATATCAGCACCTGAAGTAAAGATTCCAACGGGCTCAGCCAGCCTGGAACTGAAAACTCCCGACATAGCCGTAGAGCCTCCATCTGGAAAGGTTTCTGTGCAGGGCCCCGATGTCAAGCTGGAAAGCGGGGATAGGAAGTTCCAAATGCCCAAGTTTCATATGCCCAAATTTGGAATTTCACTGCCCAAAGGGAAAGGTGTCCCAGAGGCAGAAACCGGCGTCCCTTCTGTGGAAGCACACCTGCCCAAGACAGAATTGAAAACGGAAATAACATTGCCCTCTGCGCAGCTTGAAGCTGATCTTAAGCTGCCAGAAGTGGAGGTAGATGCACCCAGCTTGGATGTGGAGATTGGAGATAAGGGCAAAATCAAACTTCCTAAAGCAAAGATGCCTAGCGTCAAGGTCCCCAAGGTCAAAGGGCCAGAAGTAGGGATCTCCCTGCCAAAGGTTGAGGCTGATGTCACCGTTCCCAAAGTAAAAGCTGAAGTGTCTGATGGTGCAGAGGCCGTAAAATTGCCAGAGGCTGAAGGCACCATCGACACGGGTGGACTGAAGATACACATGCCAAAGTTCAAAATGCCCAGGATGGGATTCTCGAAACCAGAAATCAAGGGCACGAAAGTCGATGTGGATGTCAGTATGTCTAAAGTGGACCTTTCCCTTCCCAAAGCTGAGCTCCATGTTGAGAAACCTGAGGTGAAGGGAGGAGATATTACCATATCAGCACCTGAAGTAAAGATTCCAACAGGCTTGGCCACCCTGGAACTGAAAGCTCCCGATGTAGCCGTAAAGCCTCCATCTGGAAAGGTTTCTATGCAGGGCCCCGACGTTAAGTTGGAAAGTGGGGATATGAAATTCCAAATGCCCAAGTTCCATATGCCCAAATTTGGAATTTCGCTGCCGAAAGAGACAAGTTTCCCAGAGGCAGAAATCGGCGTCCCTTCTGTGGAAGCAGACTTACCCAAGACAGAATTGAAAACGGAAATAACATTGCCCTCTGCGCAGCTTGAAGCTGATCTTAAGCTGACAGAAGTGGAGGTAGATGCACCTTTCTTGGACGTGGAGATTGGAGATAAGGGCAAAATCAAAATTCCTAAAGCAAAGATGCCTAGCGTCAAGGTCCCCAAGGTCAAAGGGCCAGAAGTAGGGATCTCCCTGCCAAAGGTTGAGGCTGATGTCACCGTTCCCAAAGTAAAAGCTGAAGTGCCTGATGGTGCAGAGGTAAAATTGCCAGAGGCTGAAGGCACCATCGACACGGGTGGACTGAAGATACACATGCCAAAGTTCAAGATGCCCAGCATGGGATTTTCCAAATCAGACATCAAGGGCCCCAAAGTCGATGTGGATGTCAGTATGCCTAAAGTGGACCTTTCCCTTCCCAAAGCTGAGCTCCATGTTGAGAAACCTGAGGTAAAGGGAGGAGATATTACCATATCAGCACCTGAAGCAAAGATTCCAACGGGCTCGGCCAGACTGGAACTGAAAACTCCCGACGTAGCCGTAGAGCCTCCATCTGGAAAGGTTTCTGTGCAGGGTCCCGATGTCAAGCTGGAAAGCGGGGATAGGAAGTTCCAAATGCCCAAGTTTCATATGCCCAAATTTGGAATTTCACTGCCCAAAGGGAAAGGTGTCCCAGAGGCAGAAACCGGCGTCCCTTCTGTGGAAGCACACCTGCCCAAGACAGAATTGAAAACAGAAATAACACTGCCCTCTGCGCAGCGTGAAGCTGATCTTAAGCTGCCAGAAGTGGAGGTAGATACACCTAGCTTGGACGTGGAGTTTGGAGATAAGGGCAAAACCAAAATTCCTAAAGCAAAGATGCCTAGCGTCAAGGTCCCCAAGGTCAAAGGGCCAGAAGTAGGGATCTCCCTGCCAAAGGTTGAGGCTGATGTCACCGTTCCCAAAGTAAAAGCTGAAGTGTCTGATGGTGCAGAGGTAAAATTGCCAGAGGCTGAAGGCACCATCGACACGGGTGGACTGAAGATACACATGCCAAAGTTCAAGATGCCCAGCATGGGATTCTCCAAACCAGACATCAAGGGCCCCAAAGTCGATGTGGATGTCAGTATGCCTAAAGTGGACCTTTCCCTTCCCAAAGCTGAGCTCCATGTTGAGAAACCTGAGGTAAAGGGAGGAGATATTACCATATCAGCACCTGAAGTAAAGATTCCAACGGGCTCGGCCAGACTGGAGCTGAAAACTCCCGATGTAGCCGTAGAGCCTCCATCCGGAAAGGTTTCTGTGCAGGGCCGTGATGTCAAGCTGGAAAGCGGGGATATGAAATTCCAAATGCCCAAGTTCCATATGCCCAAATTTGGAATTTCGCTGCCGAAAGAGACAAGTTTCCCAGAGGCAGAAATCGGCGTCCCTTCTGTGGAAGCAGACTTACCCAAGACAGAATTGAAAACGGAAATAACATTGCCCTCTGCGCAGCTTGAAGCTGATCTTAAGCTGCCAGAAGTGGAGGTAGATGCACCTAGCTTGGACGTGGAGTTTGGAGATAAGGGCAAAATCAAAATTCCTAAAGCAAAGATGCCTAGCATCAAGGTCCCCAAGGTCAAAGGGCCAGAAGTAGGGATCTCCCTGCCAAAGGTTGAGGCTGATGTCACTGTTCCCAAAGTAAAAGCTGAAGTGTCTGATGGTGCAGAGGTAAAATTGCCAGAGGCTGAAGGCACCATCGACACGGGAGGACTGAAGATACACATGCCAAAGTTCAAGATGCCCAGCATGGGTTTTTCCAAATCAGACATCAAGGGCCCCAAAGTCGATGTGGATGTCAGTATGCCTAAAGTGGACCTTTCCCTTCCCAAAGCTGAGCTCCATGTTGAGAAACCTGAGGTAAAGGGAGGAGATATTACCATATCAGCACCAGAAGTAAAGATTCCAACGGGCTCGGCCAGACTGGAACTGAAAACTCCCGACGTAGCCGTAGAGCCTCCATCCGGAAAGGTTTCTGTGCAGGGCCGCGATGTCAAGCTGGAAAGTGAGGATATGAAATTCCAAATGCCCAAGTTCCATATGCCCAAATTTGGAATTTCGCTGCCGAAAGAGACAAGTTTCCCAGAGGCAGAAACCGGCGTCCCTTCTGTGGAAGCACACCTGCCCAAGACAGAATTGAAAACGGAAATAACATTGCCCTCTGTGCAGCTTGAAGCTGATCTTAAGCTGCCAGAAGTAGAGGTAGATGCACCTAGCTTGGACGTGGAGTTTGGAGATAAGGGCAAAATCAAAATTCCTAAAGCAAAGATGCCTAGCGTCAAGGTCCCCAAGGTCAAAGGGCCAGAAGTAGGGATCTCCCTGCCAAAGGTTGAGGCTGATGTCACCGTTCCCAAAGTAAAAGCTGAAGTGTCTGATGGTGCAGAGGTAAAATTGCCAGAGGCTGAAGGCACCATCGACACGGGTGGACTGAAGATACACATGCCAAAGTTCAAGATGCCCAGCATGGGATTTTCCAAATCAGACATCAAGGGCCCCAAAGTCGATGTGGATGTCAGTATGCCTAAAGTGGACCTTTCCCTTCCCAAAGCTGAGCTCCATGTTGAGAAACCTGAGGTAAAGGGAGGAGATATTACCATATCAGCACCTGAAGTAAAGATTCCAACGGGCTCGGCCAGACTGGAACTGAAAACTCCCGACGTAGCCGTAGAGCCTCCATCTGGAAAGGTTTCTGTGCAGGGTCCCGATGTCAAGCTGGAAAGCGGGGATAGGAAGTTCCAAATGCCCAAGTTTCATATGCCCAAATTTGGAATTTCACTGCCCAAAGGGAAAGGTGTCCCAGAGGCAGAAACCGGCGTCCCTTCTGTGGAAGCACACCTGCCCAAGACAGAATTGAAAACAGAAATAACACTGCCCCCTCCGCAGCTTGAAGCTGATCTTAAGCTGCCAGAAGTGGAGGTAGATGCACCTAGCTTGGACGTGGAGTTTGGAGATAAGGGCAAAATCAAAATTCCTAAAGCAAAGATGCCTAGCGTCAAGGTCCCCAAGGTCAAAGGGCCAGAAGTAGGGATCTCCCTGCCAAAGGTTGAGGCTGATGTCACCGTTCCCAAAGTAAAAGCTGAAGTGCCTGATGGTGCAGAGGTAAAATTGCCAGAGGCTGAAGGCACCATCGACACGGGTGGACTGAAGATACACATGCCAAAGTTCAAGATGCCCAGCATGGGATTTTCCAAATCAGACATCAAGGGCCCCAAAGTCGATGTGGATGTCAGTATGCCTAAAGTGGACCTTTCCCTTCCCAAAGCTGAGCTCCATGTTGAGAAACCTGAGGTAAAGGGAGGAGATATTACCATATCAGCACCTGAAGCAAAGATTCCAACGGGCTCGGCCAGACTGGAACTGAAAACTCCCGACGTAGCCGTAGAGCCTCCATCTGGAAAGGTTTCTGTGCAGGGTCCCGATGTCAAGCTGGAAAGCGGGGATAGGAAGTTCCAAATGCCCAAGTTTCATATGCCCAAATTTGGAATTTCACTGCCCAAAGGGAAAGGTGTCCCAGAGGCAGAAACCGGCGTCCCTTCTGTGGAAGCACACCTGCCCAAGACAGAATTGAAAACAGAAATAACACTGCCCTCTGCGCAGCGTGAAGCTGATCTTAAGCTGCCAGAAGTGGAGGTAGATACACCTAGCTTGGACGTGGAGTTTGGAGATAAGGGCAAAACCAAAATTCCTAAAGCAAAGATGCCTAGCGTCAAGGTCCCCAAGGTCAAAGGGCCAGAAGTAGGGATCTCCCTGCCAAAGGTTGAGGCTGATGTCACCGTTCCCAAAGTAAAAGCTGAAGTGTCTGATGGTGCAGAGGTAAAATTGCCAGAGGCTGAAGGCACCATCGACACGGGTGGACTGAAGATACACATGCCAAAGTTCAAGATGCCCAGCATGGGATTCTCCAAACCAGACATCAAGGGCCCCAAAGTCGATGTGGATGTCAGTATGCCTAAAGTGGACCTTTCCCTTCCCAAAGCTGAGCTCCATGTTGAGAAACCTGAGGTAAAGGGAGGAGATATTACCATATCAGCACCTGAAGTAAAGATTCCAACGGGCTCGGCCAGACTGGAGCTGAAAACTCCCGATGTAGCCGTAGAGCCTCCATCCGGAAAGGTTTCTGTGCAGGGCCGTGATGTCAAGCTGGAAAGCGGGGATATGAAATTCCAAATGCCCAAGTTCCATATGCCCAAATTTGGAATTTCGCTGCCGAAAGAGACAAGTTTCCCAGAGGCAGAAATCGGCGTCCCTTCTGTGGAAGCAGACTTACCCAAGACAGAATTGAAAACGGAAATAACATTGCCCTCTGCGCAGCTTGAAGCTGATCTTAAGCTGCCAGAAGTGGAGGTAGATGCACCTAGCTTGGACGTGGAGTTTGGAGATAAGGGCAAAATCAAAATTCCTAAAGCAAAGATGCCTAGCGTCAAGGTCCCCAAGGTCAAAGGGCCAGAAGTAGGGATCTCCCTGCCAAAGGTTGAGGCTGATGTCACTGTTCCCAAAGTAAAAGCTGAAGTGTCTGATGGTGCAGAGGTAAAATTGCCAGAGGCTGAAGGCACCATCGACACGGGAGGACTGAAGATACACATGCCAAAGTTCAAGATGCCCAGCATGGGATTTTCCAAATCAGACATCAAGGGCCCCAAAGTCGATGTGGATGTCAGTATGCCTAAAGTGGACCTTTCCCTTCCCAAAGCTGAGCTCCATGTTGAGAAACCTGAGGTAAAGGGAGGAGATATTACCATATCAGCACCAGAAGTAAAGATTCCAACGGGCTCGGCCAGACTGGAACTGAAAACTCCCGACGTAGCCGTAGAGCCTCCATCCGGAAAGGTTTCTGTGCAGGGCCGCGATGTCAAGCTGGAAAGTGAGGATATGAAATTCCAAATGCCCAAGTTCCATATGCCCAAATTTGGAATTTCGCTGCCGAAAGAGACAAGTTTCCCAGAGGCAGAAACCGGCGTCCCTTCTGTGGAAGCACACCTGCCCAAGACAGAATTGAAAACGGAAATAACATTGCCCTCTGTGCAGCTTGAAGCTGATCTTAAGCTGCCAGAAGTAGAGGTAGATGCACCTAGCTTGGACGTGGAGTTTGGAGATAAGGGCAAAATCAAAATTCCTAAAGCAAAGATGCCTAGCGTCAAGGTCCCCAAGGTCAAAGGGCCAGAAGTAGGGATCTCCCTGCCAAAGGTTGAGGCTGATGTCACCGTTCCCAAAGTAAAAGCTGAAGTGTCTGATGGTGCAGAGGTAAAATTGCCAGAGGCTGAAGGCACCATCGACACGGGTGGACTGAAGATACACATGCCAAAGTTCAAGATGCCCAGCATGGGATTTTCCAAATCAGACATCAAGGGCCCCAAAGTCGATGTGGATGTCAGTATGCCTAAAGTGGACCTTTCCCTTCCCAAAGCTGAGCTCCATGTTGAGAAACCTGAGGTAAAGGGAGGAGATATTACCATATCAGCACCTGAAGTAAAGATTCCAACGGGCTCGGCCAGACTGGAACTGAAAACTCCCGACGTAGCCGTAGAGCCTCCATCTGGAAAGGTTTCTGTGCAGGGCCCCGATGTCAAACTGGAAAGCGGGGATAGGAAGTTCCAAATGCCAAAGTTTCATATGCCCAAATTTGGAATTTCACTGCCCAAAGGGAAAGGTGTCCCAGAGGCAGAAACCGGCGTCCCTTCTGTGGAAGCACACCTGCCCAAGACAGAATTGAAAACAGAAATAACACTGCCCTCTCCGCAGCTTGAAGCTGATCTTAAGCTCCCAGAAGTGGAGGTAGATGCACCTAGCTTGGACGTGGAGTTTGGAGATAAGGGCAAAATTAAAATTCCTAAAGCAAAGATGCCTAGCGTCAAGGTCCCCAAGGTCAAAGGGCCAGAAGTAGAGATCTCCCTGCCAAAGGTTGAGGCTGATGTCACCGTTCCCAAAGTAAAAGCTGAAGCGTCTGATGGTGCAGAGGTAAAATTGCCAGAGGCTGAAGGCACCATCGACACGGGTGGACTGAAGATACACATGCCAAAGTTCAAGATGCCCAGCATGGGATTTTCCAAATCAGACATCAAGGGCCCCAAAGTCGATGTGGATGTCAGTATGCCTAAAGTGGACCTTTCCCTTCCCAAAGCTGAGCTCCATGTTGAGAAACCTGAGGTAAAGGGAGGAGATATTACCATATCAGCACCTGAAGTAAAGATTCCAACGGGCTCGGCCAGACTGGAACTGAAAACTCCCGACGTAGCCGTAGAGCCTCCATCTGGAAAGGTTTCTGTGCAGGGTCCCGATGTCAAGCTGGAAAGCGGGGATAGGAAGTTCCAAATGCCCAAGTTTCATATGCCCAAATTTGGAATTTCACTGCCCAAAGGGAAAGGTGTCCCAGAGGCAGAAACCGGCGTCCCTTCTGTGGAAGCACACCTGCCCAAGACAGAATTGAAAACAGAAATAACACTGCCCCTCCGCAGCTTGAAGCTGATCTTAAGCTGCCAGAAGTGGAGGTAGATGCACCTAGCTTGGACGTGGAGTTTGGAGATAAGGGCAAAATCAAAATTCCTAAAGCAAAGATGCCTAGCGTCAAGGTCCCCAAGGTCAAAGGGCCAGAAGTAGGGATCTCCCTGCCAAAGGTTGAGGCTGATGTCACCGTTCCCAAAGTAAAAGCTGAAGTGCCTGATGGTGCAGAGGTAAAATTGCCAGAGGCTGAAGGCACCATCGACATGGGTGGACTGAAGATACACATGCCAAAGTTCAAGATGCCCAGCATGGGATTTTCCAAATCAGACATCAAGGGCCCCAAAGTCGATGTGGATGTCAGTATGCCTAAAGTGGACCTTTCCCTTCCCAAAGCTGAGCTCCATGTTGAGAAACCTGAGGTAAAGGGAGGAGATATTACCATATCAGCACCTGAAGTAAAGATTCCAACGGGCTCGGCCAGACTGGAACTGAAAACTCCCGACGTAGCCGTAGAGCCTCCATCTGGAAAGGTTTCTGTGCAGGGCCCCGATGTCAAACTGGAAAGCGGGGATAGGAAGTTCCAAATGCCCAAGTTCCATATGCCCAAATTTGGAATTTCGCTGCCGAAAGAGACAAGTTTCCCAGAGGCAGAAACCGGCGTCCCTTCTGTGGAAGCACACCTGCCCAAGACAGAATTGAAAACGGAAATAACATTGCCCTCTTCGCAGCTTGAAGCTGATCTTAAGCTGCCAGAAGTGGAGGTAGATGCACCTAGCTTGGACGTGGAGTTTGGAGATAAGGGCAAAATCAAAATTCCTAAAGCAAAGATGCCTAGCGTCAAGGTCCCCAAGGTCAAAGGGCCAGAAGTAGGGATCTCCCTGCCAAAGGTTGAGGCTGATGTCACCGTTCCCAAAGTAAAAGCTGAAGTGTCTGATGGTGCAGAGGTAAAATTGCCAGAGGCTGAAGGCACCATCGACACGGGTGGACTGAAGATACACATGCCAAAGTTCAAGATGCCCAGCATGGGATTTTCCAAATCAGACATCAAGGGCCCCAAAGTCGATGTGGATGTCAGTATGCCTAAAGTGGACCTTTCCCTTCCCAAAGCTGAGCTCCATGTTGAGAAACCTGAGGTAAAGGGAGGAGATATTACCATATCAGCACCTGAAGTAAAGATTCCAACGGGCTCGGCCAGACTGGAACTGAAAACTCCCGACGTAGCCGTAGAGCCTCCATCCGGAAAGGTTTCTGTGCAGGGCCGCGATGTCAAGCTGGAAAGCGGGGATATGAAATTCCAAATGCCCAAGTTCCATATGCCCAAATTTGGAATTTCGCTGCCGAAAGAGACAAGTTTCCCAGAGGCAGAAACCGGCGTCCCTTCTGTGGAAGCACACCTGCCCAAGACAGAATTGAAAACGGAAATAACATTGCCCTCTGCGCAGCTTGAAGCTGATCTTAAGCTGCCAGAAGTGGAGGTAGATGCACCTAGCTTGGACGTGGAGTTTGGAGATAAGGGCAAAATCAAAATTCCTAAAGCAAAGATGCCTAGCGTCAAGGTCCCCAAGGTCAAAGGGCCAGAAGTAGGGATCTCCCTGCCAAAGGTTGAGGCTGATGTCACCGTTCCCAAAGTAAAAGCTGAAGTGTCTGATGGTGCAGAGGTAAAATTGCCAGAGGCTGAAGGCACCATCGACACGGGTGGACTGAAGATACACATGCCAAAGTTCAAGATGCCCAGCATGGGATTTTCCAAATCAGACATCAAGGGCCCCAAAGTCGATGTGGATGTCAGTATGCCTAAAGTGGACCTTTCCCTTCCCAAAGCTGAGCTCCATGTTGAGAAACCTGAGGTAAAGGGAGGAGATATTACCATATCAGCACCAGAAGTAAAGATTCCAACGGGCTCGGCCAGACTGGAACTGAAAACTCCCGACGTAGCCGTAGAGCCTCCATCCGGAAAGGTTTCTGTGCAGGGCCGCGATGTCAAGCTGGAAAGTGAGGATATGAAATTCCAAATGCCCAAGTTCCATATGCCCAAATTTGGAATTTCGCTGCCGAAAGAGACAAGTTTCCCAGAGGCAGAAACCGGCGTCCCTTCTGTGGAAGCACACCTGCCCAAGACAGAATTGAAAACGGAAATAACATTGCCCTCTGTGCAGCTTGAAGCTGATCTTAAGCTGCCAGAAGTAGAGGTAGATGCACCTAGCTTGGACGTGGAGTTTGGAGATAAGGGCAAAATCAAAATTCCTAAAGCAAAGATGCCTAGCGTCAAGGTCCCCAAGGTCAAAGGGCCAGAAGTAGGGATCTCCCTGCCAAAGGTTGAGGCTGATGTCACCGTTCCCAAAGTAAAAGCTGAAGTGTCTGATGGTGCAGAGGTAAAATTGCCAGAGGCTGAAGGCACCATCGACACGGGAGGACTGAAGATACACATGCCAAAGTTCAAGATGCCCAGCATGGGATTTTCCAAATCAGACATCAAGGGCCCCAAAGTCGATGTGGATGTCAGTATGCCTAAAGTGGACCTTTCCCTTCCCAAAGCTGAGCTCCATGTTGAGAAACCTGAGGTAAAGGGAGGAGATATTACCATATCAGCACCTGAAGTAAAGATTCCAACGGGCTCGGCCAAACTGGAACTGAAAACTCCCGACGTAGCCGTAGAGCCTCCATCCGGAAAGGTTTCTGTGCAGGGCCACGATGTCAAGCTGGAAAGTGGGGATATGAAATTCCAAATGCCCAAGTTCCATATGCCCAAATTTGGAATTTCGCTGCCGAAAGAGACAAGTTTCCCAGAGGCAGAAACTGGCGTCCCTTCTGTGGAAGCACACCTGCCCAAGACAGAATTGAAAACGGAAATAACACTGCCCTCTGCGCAGCTTGAAGCTGATCATAAGCTGCCAGAAGTGGAGGTAGATGCACCTAGCTTGGACGTGGAGATTGGAGATAAGGGCAAAATCAAAATGCCTGAAGCGAAGATGCCTAGCGTCAAGGTCCCCAAGGTCAAAGGGCCAGAAGTAGGGATCTCCCTGCCAAAGGTTGAGGCTGATATCACTGTTCCCAAAGTAAAAGCTGAAGTGTCTGATGGTGCAGAGGCCGTAAAATTGCCAGAGGCTGAAGGCACCATCGACGGGGGAGGACTGAAGATACACATGCCAAAGTTCAAAATGCCCAGCATAGGATTCTCCAAACCAGACATCAAGGGCTCCAAAATTGATGTGGATGTCCGTATGCCTAAAATGGATGTTTTTGTTCCCGAAGCTGAGGTCCACATTGAGAAACCTGTGGTGAAGAGAGGAGATATTACCACGTCAGCACCAGAAGTAAAGATTCCAACAAGCTCAGTGAGCCTGGAACTAAAAGCTCCCAATGTAGCCGTAGAGCCTCCATCTGGAAAGGTTTCTGTGCAGGGCCCCGATGTCAAACTGGAAAGCGGGGATAGGAAGTTCCAAATGCCAAAGTTTCATATGCCCAAATTTGGAATTTCACTGCCCAAAGGGAAAGGTGTCCCAGAGGCAGAAACCGGCGTCCCTTATGTGGAAGCACACCTGCCCAAGACAGAATTGAAAACAGAAATAACACTGCCCTCTGCGCAGCTTGAAGCTGATCTTAAGCTGCCAGAAGTGGAGGTAGATGCACCTAGCTTAGAAGTGGATATTGTTGATGAGGGCAAAATGAAATTGCCTGACGTTAAGATGCCTAGCATCAAGGTCCCCAAGGTCAAAGGGCCAGAAGTAGGGATCTCCCTGCCAAAGGTTGAGGCTGATGTCCCCCTTCCCAAAGTAAAAGCTGAAGTGTCTGATGGTGTAGAGGCCGTAAAATTGCCAGAGGCTGAAGGCATCATTGACAGGGGAGGACTGAAGATACACATGCCAAAGTTCAAGATGCCCAGTATGGGATTCTCCAAACCAGACATCAAAGGCCCCAAAGTCGATTTGGATGTCTGTATGCCTAAAGTGGACGTTTCTCTTCCCGAACCTGAGCTCCAGGTTCAGAAACCTGAGGTGAAGGGAGGAGACATTACCATATCAGCACCTGAAATAAAGATTCCAACGGGCTCGGCCAGCCTGGAACTGAAAGCTCCCGATGTAGCCATAGAGCCTCCATCCGGAAAGGTTTCTATGCAAGGCCCCGATGTCAAGCTGGAAAGCGGGGATAGGAAGTTCCAAATGCCCAAGTTCCAAATGCCCAAATTTGGTATTTCAAAGCCCAAAGGAAAAGGTTTCCCAGAGGGAGAACTCATCATACCTTCCATGGAAGGAGACCTTCGCAAAACAGGACTGAAAATGGAAATCACTCTGCCCTCTTCAGAGCTTGAAGCTGACACTACTCTTCCAGAAGTTGACATGGAGGCGCCAAGCTTGGACGTGGATGTTGAAGAGAAGGGGAAGATCAAAATGCCTGGAGTGAAGTTGCCTAGTGTCAAGACCCCCAAGCTCACTGCACCAGAAGTAGATATCTCCCTTCCAAAAGTTGAGGTGGACGTCTCCCTTTCCAAAGCTAATGCCGAACTGCCTGATTCTGAGGCTGTCAGCAAAGTGGTGGAAGCAGAAGGCAGTCGTGAAAAAGGCAGGATGAAAATACACATGCCAAAGTTCAAGATGCCCAGCATGGGGTTCTCCAAATCTGATATCAAGGGTCCCAAAATAGATGCAGATGCCAGCATGCCTGATGTACACATCTCTCTTCCAAAGGTTGAGCTCAGCACTACAAAACCCCAGCTTAAGACAGCTGAATTGGAGGGCGACATTGGAATAGCAGCCCCTGAAGTAAAGATTCCCTGGGTCCCAGTCACTGTGGAGCTACAAGCTCCCAACATAGAAGTACAAGCTTCTTCAGGTAAGGTTATTGTGCAGGGGAGAGTTTGAGTTTGAGTTTGGTGGTGGGGTAATAAGTTCAAAGGTTCAAGTGCCCTTGCTGGGCACCCTAACATCCTAGTTCCTTAGAAGCAGACCACCCCAAAGCATATAATCTGAAATCCTAGTTGATGAACCTGAAGCTGAAATACTGTAAAACTGCCAGTAGTGGAAATTGAGGGGGCCAACCTGGATATGGAGGTCAGAGAGGATGGTGAGAGCAAAATGTCTGGAATCAAGATGACTAGCATCAAAGTCCCCAAATTGAAGGCTCCAGAAGTAAAGATCTCCCTGTCATAAATTGAGGCAAATATTTTCCTTCCCAAAGGAAAATGGATCCTCCCCACCCCCCAAAAAAATCAAGTCCAATATTAGTTGTGGAGGCTGAAAGCATAATTAAGGGAAGCGAGATGTAAATCCCGATGCCCAAGTTCAAGATGTCCAGCATGGAATTTTCCAAACCAGAAGGTAAGGGCCCAAGACCACATGGACATCAGCCAAATCTCAGTTGAAGATATTAGCATTCAGGGCTGACATTGGTGTTTCAGCATCTGATGTAGAGATTCCTGACTTAAAAGTGTAGCCTCCATTTGGCAATGTTTCTATGGGGCGAGGGGCAAGGTTAAGATGAAAAGTGGAGGGTTTAAGTTCAAAGTTGGAAATTTCTCTCCTAATGGGAGTATTGCAATAAAGGAAAAAGTCTTATTGCCTTTAACAGAAACAGATGTGTTCAAAGCTGGTCTGAAAGCTGACCTTGCAATGTCAGCTGTTGATTGCAATGCTGATTTCATGAATTATTAATCTCATATATAAATTTTCATGTGAGGGTGTCTGTGCCATCACTCAAAAAAATCTAAAATTCCTAAATATGATATTTAATCACTGAAAATAGCTGCTGACTTCCCAGCCTTGGATAATTCTATTCTGAATATGTACAGATGTTCTGTGTCCTGAAGATGTTGAATTAGATTCTAACATTGAAAATAGTTCTAGATCAGGGGTGTCAAACTGCCGGCCCGCGGGCCAGACGCGCCATCCGGAAGCCACGCCCACCCCATTGCCGGCAATGGCAAAACCGTCCCGATACGTTGCGCGATGTCACGTGATGTCGCGAGTTTGACATGTCTGTTCTAGATCATTAGAAAAATCTGAAGAAATGTAATAAATTTTACAATCCTAAGAGTATTATTTATTCTTTTGTAATATTTTCTTCCTACAAAACTGACATTCTGTCTGAAGGAAATATTGTAAGACCAGAATTGCAAGTTGTTCCTATCACACTAAGTATACTGTATATGTAATTTTATCTGTGTGAGGGAACTTAATTGTCAGAAGTAACACTGTAGTTTGGAAAGATCTGATACAGGAGTTCCTGTAACAACATGGATATTTTAGAATCTCACTGTCATGTTGGTGGGATAAATATCAGTTTGTCTTAAGTTTTTATATACCTAATTTTGGTTTCTCAAAGATTTAAATAGCTCCTTCTAAATATGACAAAAGTGAAAACTTGCCTACTAGCAATATTATTCTGGCTGAATGGGCTAGATTTAACTTAACCTTTATTGACTACATTATTCCAATTTAGGAGCTAAAAGTGTATCAACTGATTCTGATTTTAGCACAGCTAAGAGAAAGGCTGACTTTTCAAAGGGAAAGATGAAAATATATGCAAGTTTGAGATGGTATTTTTGATGTAAATTCTGATATGCAAATTTTAGATGTCAGATCATCTGAAATCTCTGAAGTAGTGTCAGGTGTTTAATGTATAAAAATGCAGATTTCACCAATGAAAGATTCCTTATATTGAAATCCAGTATTAAAAGTTCAGAGATAGATATTGTCCTTTCATCTGAAGATATTTTATAGTACACAATGGTGGTAAGATTTAAGTAGCAAAGATATTAAAATGAAATTAATTAATTAAAGACATAAGAAAAAAATAATTTTAAGATGCCAAAATTGAAAATTTACTTAGTTGGACTTCAAGAAAGACGCTAGTGGTTCCACTGTTATTAATGCGAGCAGAGAAGATCTCTCATTTGCAGTTGAAACAAAAGAATAGAATTTTAATTAAGCCTGACTATGGAGGAGAGGACTATTAGAAGGCTTCATTCTAGTTTGCTGAAAATGAAAGGTTATAAAGCTGAAATAGCTGTGTGCTGTCACTGAATAATGACACGGCAGTGTCTGTTTTTAAGGAAGAAAAATATATTTCACAAGAAATATTGGATAAAGAAACCATTGACAATGATATAAAAAAAAATTTAAATGACCAAAGTTAAGGTTCCAAGCACAAAACATTTTAGACCAACAATTAAAGCTTCTACAGTAGATATGGAAATCAGTTTACCTAAACTCTTAGTTCCTTCACTTAGTGTCAGTTTTTAAAATGAGAGTTATAACCAGATGATATTGATGACAGAAATGATAAGTCAATAGCAGGAATTAAGGTTCCTAAAATGAAAGTATTGGGAATTAGAGTAGAAATACTGTGTACTGAAATATCTGTAAGTGGAGCAGAAATTAAAAACTAAAGTTGTAATATAAGAAAATTAAAAGGTAAAATTTCAAAGGGCTAACTCTGGGATCTCATTTTCTAAAGGAAAAGTTCCAGATATTGCTATTGGCCTATCCAAGGACGTTGATGTTCCCCAGGTGAAAACAACAACGGATATTATTGATGTTGCAGTGGAAGCTCCAACAATTGAAATGGAGTCTGATGTACTTGGTGAAAAAAAGAATGTTTTGGAACAGAAAATAAAAATGCCCCAAATTATTAGAGCTGATGTGAAGACTGCAGCAATGGGAATATCACCTATTGATATTTCTGTCACACAGTCAGAAGTAGGCATTCAGGATTTACATGGTGCAGGAAAGGAGCCAGAAACTAAGGGAGAGATAACTAAGGAAGGAAGTTTAGATGGAGAAGAAAAGGCACATTTCAAAATGCCAAAATTCAAATTGCCATCATTGAGCTGGTCTCCTAAAAAGGAAGCAAGCCTTAAAACAAATATAAAAGAACCTCTGGAAGAACCCAAACTGGACATAGTATCAGATGATACAGGCACAGAACCAAAAGTAACTCTTTCAGAAGATCAAGGAGTTCATACTGATGGAAATGTAGACATAGCCACCAAAAAAGGTCAGATAAAAAGACCTCATTTAATTATGCCTAAAATCTCATTGTCTAAGATAAAGCTACCAAAAGCAGAGGTGGATATAGCAGTGGAAGGTGATGGAGCTTTGGTGCAAATACCTGACATAGAAAGCAGTTTTACTACAAGAAAAGTAGAGGAAACAGAAATAAGTGTAAAAATGCTGAAAGGTGAAATCAAAGAAACCAAAACATTCCAGACAGATACAGATATCAACTTACTCAAAACTGATATTAAGGTGCCTATGACAAAAAGTTCATTTGAACAGAAATGTTTAGAAACAGAGTTCAAAGGTGACATTTATATGGACAGTGCAAGTATGAAATCTGATGGTACAGAGGGGGAGTTTAGGATGCCAAAACTGAAAATGCCAAAGTTTGGAATTTCAGATCTGTCAGAAAGTGATCTGTCAGGCAGTGGAATCACTTCATCAAAACCTGAATCTGATATCTCTCAGTTTCAGATGACTACAGAATCTGATAAACTTGGTGGAAAAGCTCAGTCCTTACAAGTTAAAAGTGATGAAGGAATTTCTGAAGAAATTCAGACTGAGGAATCTCAGAGTTGGTTTAAAATGCCCAAATTCAAAATGCCTTCATTTGGTCGGACTTCAAAGACAAAAAAAAGTGATGCTGAAACTGAAGACATCACGGGAGAAGCTCATGTTACTGAATTACAAGTTGAAGTAAAATCTCCTAAAGTTGTAACCATCTCAAGGGAACCTGACAGTGAAAAAAACATCTCAAAACAAAAAGTCATGCTTCCTCAAGAGGATGTTGTAGTACTAAAAGAAAAGCAATCTACCACTGAGCAATTAGTGGGTGAAGGCAGTTTTTTACACTCCTCAGAAAAAATTGGCAGAAAACTTAGTGACCTGGAATCCAAAATGTATGCTGATATAGTTAAAGATGGTGCAGAAGGACAAAGTTCTCAAACTGAATTCATTGGCACTGTCCCAAAGATGGATATTGATAGAAACATCCCTAAAAGTGAGATGACCATTCAGCAACCCGAAATCATGACAGTGGCTGAAATACCAGCTACTGAAATTACTATGGGAAGGGAAATCGATGCTATTATTACAGATGCAGAGCCTTTGCAAAGCCTTGATACACAACCTGAAGAGATGGGGACTGAAAAGAAGTCACCAAAAAAGGATTCTCAAGGAAAAGAAAGTATGTTCAAAATGCCAACATTCAGTGTGCCTTTGTTTGGATGGTCTACCACAAAGAGCAATGCCATTGTTCCTGGTATTGAATCTGACCTAGAAGAGCCTGCTGTTACTCTTTCCAAAGTTAAAATGGATGTTTCAATCACTGATGAAGACTTTGAAATCATTGATTTCCCAGTTGAGGGCTTTGAAAAAGATTTGCCTAAAGAAGGTGAAGTGAAAGCAGAAGAGAAAGAGAAAACAAGTAAAACAAAAGCATCTAAATTCAAGATACCAAAATTTGCCAACTTGCGCAGTAAATCTCAGGGTGCAGAAATTCAGGTTGATTCACCAAAAGTGCAGACTGAGGTGTCATTAGTTAGATCTGAGGGAGAAACATCAGGAATCCAAGTTCAGGATAAAAAAACTGGAGATGCAGAAGTAAGTTTCCAAATGCCCAAATTCAAAATGCCAAAGTTCACACATAGAATTTCTGAAGGAGAAAAACTGATTTCAGAAGAGACAATGGAGATAAAGGATACTACTGATGATGATATTTCTCAATTGCAGTTCAAGACTATGTTCCCTGAGGAGAAAGGAGATGATAAAGGAGATGATATTCAGAAATCAAAAGTCAGAATTACAACATTGTCTGAACCTGTCATTCAAAGACCACAAGTTGGAAGTAAATTCCCATCTACAGACTCTTCTTTTGCAGATACCACAGTATATCTGCATAAACAAGTGCCAAAGGAATTCAGTGCTGAATTTCTTACAGAGAAAATAGACACTATAGACGGTAACGTTCAAAAGTCAATCGCTAAAATTACAACACTGAAGGAGCCAGATATTCAAAGAGCACCACTTGAAATTAAACTTCAGCCTGAAGATCCATTTAGCTCAAGTGCTAAAGGATCAATCACTGACAGTAAAGAAATAAAGATAGAAAGTAAATCTACATTTGGCTCGGGTGATGATGCTGAAATACAGGAAACTTTCTCTACTCAAATAGTAAAAGAATCTGAGATTCCTCCATCAGAAGTTAAAACTGCTGCCTTTGGATTTTCGCTTCTCAAAGTGAAAATCCAGGAATCACATGTGAGCTTAGATGTACCAGTCAAGTTATCTTCTACAAAATGTATGGGTGAAATATTTGAGGATAAGGATCATCAACTTTCAGGTACAGGAGAAGCAGCACAAAAGGCTGATTTGAGTGAAGTGAAACCATCTGATAAAGATAAGGATGTAACTTATGAATTTACTGAAGGAACATCTTCTGCTGCAACACTGACAAAGCTTAAATCCTTTACAGTTGACATACAGTCTTCTAGCGAATTTGCAGAGAGTCACTCTGAGTCAACAGAGATATCTAAATCTGCTAGAGAAACTGCAGAAGAAACAATATTTACAAGTAGCACAGATGAGGTCACAGATGAAAAAGAAAAACTTGATAGTAAGAGATCTGGTAGATTTAAACTTTGGTTTCCAAGTATTGGGTTTTCTTCCACTACTGATGACTCAACATCGGATTCAAAACCTGAAGCTTTACAGAAAGTTCAGCCTGATGATTCATCCAAATTAGGCAGTGATACTGCCAAAGAAACAGACAAAACAGGATGGTTTAAATTTCCTAAGTTAGGTTTGTCCTCTCCAACAAAAAAGAGCAAGGAAATGGACAAAGAAAAGGAAACAGATTCAGAAGAAGAAAAAGATGAAGAAAGTGTAACAGAAAAAAATGAAACTTTCTTTGATGCTCAGGAAACCTTATCACTCACAGAGAAAGAAGAAAATGAAACCTCAGGTGATATACCATCAGAGCCCATTGTTTCATCTTCAGCAAGAACTGAATTGATCCTTTTAGAGAAAGGGAAAGCCAAACCCAAATACACTCCTGAAGACTCATCAAAATAAATTGTTTCTTCGTCCATATGAAAATACAATATCATCCTGAAAAGTATTTTTAAAAATCAGGAAATAATATTGCCTTCATTTCAGCAAAATAAATAGAATGCTACCAACATGATCTTTAAAATACTTTATATTGCAATAGTGTTTATAAGCTCATGGAATAGTCTTTCATGACTTCTCAGAAACATTTGTTACCTGCAGTATGAAATACATGTATACAAAAATCCAGACAGATGATGGACCCTACCATTGAATAAAGAAATCCATAGTTCCAATGAAACCAACCAAGATATTTTCTGCTAATTTCTGTAGAGATATTATTTTGCCAAATCTATTTTAGAGGAACCAAAGCAAAGCAGGAGTTTAGATATACTTTTTCTGAAAATTACAATGATTTTGTTTGGGATTATTTGCAAAACGTAATAAGTTAGTGCTGAGAGAAATAGAAATCTATTTCTCCTTTTTCAGATTTTATTTTAACTATATTTATGCTGCTATCTTATTAAAAACATCATTCTTTGAATACTCAGAGATTATTGTAAACTGTAGATAAATGGAAATAAATGTTATAAAAGTTATTCTTTGAGACTTTTTTCACCCAGTACAATTAATTGAGTCAGTTAAAAATATAACAGGACATAACATTTCTAAAACATTGCCATCTTGTGGTATTTGGCAAATTACACAGGGTTTTAACCTACTTAAATAGTAGGCTTTGATCTCTAAACCTGCAATTTACAGTTATAGAGCCATAGATTTTTAAAGAGTTCTTTAAGTTTAAAATTCTTATTTCATGTACATATTTGAAATCTGGATGTGGTATGAATAAACATAAAATTCAGCTTTTGTGGGGTATGTTCCTTTGCAATTAGGACACAGACTAAAAATGCCATACTACAGAAAAGCACTTTATTAAGCGGTAAGTATTGTGAATCGAGTATCCCAATTCATACATGTTCTTTTCAAACAGCTTCTAGTCTCTCCCTAATACACAATGTTAGATGCAGGTGGCAAAAATAACTTGAAAGGCTTCATAAAGCTCTATGGTGAAACTCTTAAGATTCCATGAAATAAAGCTTTTTTCATCTGGTATTAATTTAAATTTAACACACAGTAAATTTATGAATAAATTTTCATTAGAAATAGTTTCATTTTACAGTTTCCATTCTATCTTCCCAAGCACAGTCTTTCTGCCCAATACGATCTTCCATATTTATGGAGTATTTAGAATTTATTTAGAATTCCAGTCTCACTTAGTAATACAGGAAGAATTACTCCTGTATTATTAGATTTCTCTTTGAAGAACCTGTTGACTGTTTTGCAATAAGTGCCATGCCTGCATTGATGGTGAAGTATTCTTCAGATCAGATTTCGAAGTCCCTAGAAATCATATAAAATAAAAGAGTACAATATTGTAGTATGCATTTACATAGCTCCCCAAAAGGCAAAGTCTACAGCTCCTTTATATTAAAAATTGTCTTATTTATCAAAGTCCTTCCACAACTTTCTGTTGGGAACTCAAAGAATATATTGGAGTCTCCCAAGTGTGCCTTCCATCATTTTATTGCCTATGAGGGCTGTTGTGCTGAAAGAGAATAACTGACCATAGTCACTTATAAAGCTCCATAGTCAGGTGGGAACTTGAACCTAGATTTTGGCTTAATCACTACACCATATCAGCCTGCTGCAATGATCAATATGTGATTTTGGTTAATAATAATAATAATAATAATAATAAAGTTGGAAGGGACCTTGGAGGTCATCGAGTCCAACCCCCTGCTCAGGCAGGAAACCCTATACCATTTCAGACAAATGGCTGTCCAGTCTCTTCTTAAAAACTTCCAGTGTTGGAGCATTCACCGCTTCTGGAGGCAGGTTGTTCCACTGGTTAATTGTTCTAACTGTCAGGAAGTTTCTCCTCAGTTCCAGGTTGCTTCTCTCCTTGACTAGTTTCCATCCATGAAGTGAAATGAGCATTCTTAACCAGCTTCCACTTTGAAGCATAGCTATAAAATTCAGCAGAGAAGATAAAGGAGAACAGATATGTGTAATGGTATATGAAAATCTTTAATTAAAGAAAGCTCTATACCAGCATAACAAGAAGAATAACAACAAAAAATCCCAAGAAAAACAGTTATCAAAGCAAGATCAAAGATATCTACCTCATCTATTTACCAAATATTGAGCTGAAACGTGAAACAAGGGAAACACGTTAAACCCATCAACATTCAGAAAATGTTTGAAGAGTACCACACAGAATAAATTAAGGGCAATTTTCTCTCACCCCAAAGTACAGAACATAAGCAGCATCTGGGGAAGGGTTCAAAAAGTCAAGATGGCAATCCCAGCCATGTGATCAAAGCCCCTTATAAAGGAATAATGGGATATTTTAGTAGTTTTAGGCAGGCATATTTTAGCTGAATACTGGGAAAAACATCATAACAAAAAGCAATTTAATAATTTCAGAATGACTAAACCTCTGGTCCCAGTGACTGACCCAGATTGGATCCTGCAGTTTCAGAATAGAAAGTTTTACTCTTTTACTTACTTATCTTATTCATCTTATATTTATTTTGTTTTTTAAAATGTTACACACAAACATATAGCGACACACATATCCAAGTCTCCCTGCAGTCAAATTTGTTTCCTTGTGACTAGAAGGCGACAAGGGCTCTACACACTTTAAAAAAGACTTAGAGGATGTGCTTGGCATTAAACATTATAAGAACAAGGCTCTCTGGTATTCATTAAAGAATTATGACCCTATTTCATACATCTTCATTTTATCCAGCAAAAGTCACTTTAACTTTAAGGAGCAGATTTTCTGGAGAAACTGAATCTTTCAGGTCGTCCCAAAGGTGCTTTTTCATGAGGCAACTGGACTTTCTTGTTTTTCTTTGAAGACATTTCGCTTCTCATTCAAGAAGCTTCTTCAACTCTGATTGGATGGTAGGGAATGGAAGGATTTATACTCTTTGCAGACAGCTGGTCACTTGCATTCTTTTAGCGAGTCGTTGATGCCCCTGGAGGCTTATCGGTTTTGTCAAGGTCACCTGAGTAGTGCAAATGGGTGTGGAGCCTTTGTCATGGTTCCGACAGACGAGACCAAACAAATCAGAACTCTGAGGCTAGTAACTTCCTCAAAGAACATGTTTAGTAGTTACATAGTATCGGCACAATCAAAAGCGAAACCAAGTCTGAAATCCCCTCCAAAGAAAAACACTATTACAAAGTTAAACTTCCCACCCAATGCTATACAATCAGCTACGTTTCTCAATAGAACAGTTTGGTGGACTTTCTAACCAAATGCTCACGCCCTCCACCTAATCCATAGAAATGACCTTGGTTCCCACGGGACAGTGAAATGTTTAGATTAGCAGAAATCCTCCACACACCCTCCCATTCTTGTGGCAACTTAGAACGAGTAAGATGGCTGCAGCCAGGTTCGTTGTAGGGTTGACAGCCTTCTTGGAACTGTTGAAAGGACTGTGTTGTAGACTGGAGATAGATGTTGTTGTATCCCTCCCCCTCTGTTGAGAGCGGGCAATTAATTCTCTAAAGGGGCCACATGAGAAGCTGAGATTGTTGTGGAGGACCAAACCAATAGGCTGAACTTACTTCTGCTGCCGGTGCCACCCATGTGTTGAGAGAGGAGGGAGCACGGAGCCTTAAGGGCCTCACTTCGCCTCAGTCTGGCTGCGCCTCTTTTCTGCTGCAGGTGCAGAAAAGCTTTCTCTTGCTAGCTGACTAAGGGAGTCTCTTGGCTGCTTCTTCCTGCTCCTGAAGCTCACTTATTTATATTTTATTTTCTAACTTCCAATTGACCTCATGCTAGCTGGACAGGGACAGCCAAAGGGCCAGATGTGGGCCAGGGCCATAAAATGCCTAGGTCTATAAAATGAATAGGACTTGCTCTACATCTTGCAGTTTACTTTCACATAGATCCTAAACCACTGCTGGAGACAGGGAAGGAAAGGAAAGCAGTAATCTAGGAATTTTGAAATTCAATGAAAGTTCAAGGAGACTGCTAGACAGAGATGAAGAGACTAAAGTGAGGGAAAAGGCAATAGTGATCACCCAATGGAACCTGAAACTAAATTCTGCAGCATGCAGTAGTCTTATTCAAGATTGCACCCACCAAAGGTTTTTTTCCCACTGAGATTCTTTAGTTGTCCTGTTTTATTTCATTCAACATGCGATGTTATGCCTCTATATATCATGTAAAGTTCTCGTGCAGTTTTTGTCCCTCTTTTTTGTGGGGGAGCAGTCTTGGGGTTCCTTCTGGCATGTTTCTTTTTTTTTCCCCTCTTCCATAGGGATATTGCTATTTTGGCTACCTAAAAATGTTTACTCCAAGCTCATTTGCATCAGGTGAGTGAATGGTGGAAGACAGAGCAGCAGCAATTCTCCAATCCTTCTCTTGCTTGCTATGGATTATTTGTTTGTTTGTTACTCCTTCCTCTCCTTGCTCCCCAGCATTTTATAGTCAGAAAGATGTCTGTAATCTTAAAAAGAAAATCTGTTCCTATAGATTCAAACAGGTGTGTATTTCTTACCTTTCCCAACCTGAAGCCTCCAAAGAGATTAGCTCAGGTCTCCAACTTTGTATAAACCTGGTATGAGAATGATTTATTATAGCAAATTTGTGATAAAATTATATAAAATAACCATTTATTTTGGTTTGAAAGACATCCACAACATTATTCAGAAACAAAATGGTACAGATAAACTGCCTGTCAAGCAAAATAAATTACTGGGGTTTGTTTTTTTTTTAAAAAAAGGGGGGGGAAGCATCCCATTGAAAGTCTGCAGGAATCAGATGGATCTTATAATTATACACAGTATTTCAAAGAGGACATCAACATCAAATAAAAGATGAACAGAAAATGGAAGTCACTGAAACAGTTTTGAGTTATACAAAGCTGAATTTCAGTAATGCTCTCATACAGCTCAGCTTGCTTTAGTGTGGCATGCAGATCTAATACAATGATAGCTGTGAAAAAATGTTTTTAACAGTGGAAAACAGTTTCAGTAGAGTAACAACCAGCAGGTGCTTAGGCACCATTGAGCAGGGGACACAACAGAAAGTGAACAAGTAGTTTTCTGGACTTTAACAATGTCAAGATCAGGAATTCATTTTCCACAGGAGGGAGGGAGGGAGGGAGGGAGGGAGGGAAGGAAGGAAGGGAGGGAGGGAGGGAGGGAGGGAGGAGGAAGGAAGGAAGGAAGGAAGGAAGGAAGGAAGGAAGGAAGGAAGGAAGGAAGGAAGGAAGGAAGGAAGGAAGGAATCCATTTACAAAAGTGAAAAATCAGTAGCAACTTACTTCTTTCAAAAGTAGGTATCTGTAAACATTCAGAGCAAACATTTTCTCTAATTCGTGTAAGGATGACTTGGGGAATACACACATTAGGTTTTTAAAGTGTAAATATTTAAGACACTCATTGTATAGCTTAAACTGAAGTGTGCATTTAAGGTCTAAGATATCATGTAAGGAGATTTATCATTTCCAATTGGTTTCAAAGCCTTGAACACACCTTGGGTTGCTTTCATGCAATGTGGAAAAACACGTGCCCAACCCATTTCTCTCAGGTAAAATGAGAACAAGTTATTCCTTCTGTCTAATGTACACAGCTGGTCATTCTTGAAAACTTGCCTCTGAATTTTTTCCTAATTTGAACTGAACCCAACCATAGAGGTAGTCCTCACTTAATAACTGCCCTGTTTAGCAATCATTCAAAGTTACGACAGTCTTTGAATTTATGATAGTGCAGCATCCCACAGTCATGTGGTTTTCACTTAAATGTTTCACAGCTAACTTCCAACAAGCAGAATCAATGAAGAAGCTGGCATAATAAGTTGTGGTCATGTGATGTCTTGCTTAATTGTGTAGCATAGCAACAGAGTTGTCAGTCTCGATTGTGGTAAACATGCAGAATCATACGTACACACACCTCTGTTTGAAATCTGTACAAAAACTTTGAGATGGGCAAAAATTGCCCCCACTAACTGCTTTCATTCAGTTTTTTTACATACATATTTATTTAGCACATTTATGTTACTACACACTCGCAATCTATATGATAGTATTATTACCACCAGCATGAGAATGGCAGCATTCTTTTCAAACAGACAAACATTCTCTCAATGAGTCACACTCATTCAATCTTGATCAGTCATTTTAACCTAAGGAGGATAAACTGGTTTTCTCTAAACAAGCTACTCTGAAGAAATCAAACATTTGTCACTGAACTTCAAAGGATCTGGACTTTGTAATCCTTTGAAACTGGCTAGCCAAATATAAAGGTTTTCATTAAATAAAAAAAACCCTATGTATCACCATCTAGGTCCCATTTATTTGACTTTCTGCTTATCAGAAAGTCAATTAAATGGTGCCTAGATTGTACCCACATACTGGGATTAAATGTTTAACTAATCAAGGAGAGAAGCAACCTGGAATTAAGGAGAAACTTCCTAATAGTGAGGACAATTAACCAGTGGAACAGCTTGCCTTCAGACATTGTGGGTACTTCATCACTCGAGGTTTTTAAGAAGAGACTGGACAACTACTTGTCTGTAATGATATAGGGACTCCTCCTTGAGCAGGGGGCTGGACTAGAAGACCTCCAAGGTCTCTTCCAGCTCTATTCTGATCGATTGGTTGATATTGCACTAGAGGGATCCAATATGAGAATATGGCTTTTTCTTTGGCTTAAGTGTATCAGAAGTGATATGCAATCTATTTGTAATATATTAATTGTATAACATTAGTTTGTTTCAAGTTTAAATTTTATGTGTAGGGTAAGCCCAAGATCTTTTCTGCTACCTTTGAGCAAACCTGACTTCTATGCCCATGCCTTCTGGAGGTTCATACATAGATATAGCATTGGACTAGGACAAATGTCTCACCTTAGGCTTGAATATTTATGAAACATATGCTCAGATGTGAACATCTTTCCACGTGTTAAGCCTGCATTTTCTAGAATTCCCCAGATACATGCTGTCTGGGAATTTTGAGAATTGTACATTCTATGCATCTGCAATTCATTCTGTTGGGAAAAGTTGACTTAGAAGATGGCATAAATACAAAACTGCTTTTCTAGGATTTTTTCTAAGCTTTTTCTAAGCTTACTCAAACTCAGATTCTCTCTCTGCAACAGTATATTTCAAAGATAATCTAATATAGACTTGGTGCTAGCAAATATGGACTAGTGTGACATCAATAATTAAGGTGAAGAATTTTGATGCATTTACAAGGTATGGATTCTTTACTTAAAGACGGTTGGAAAAGTTTGGTGAGCAGTAAGAACTGACATATGACATGTCTATGACTCAGAGACAAGTTTCCAAGCAACCATCAGGTACAATTAAATGGACACTATATAAATGAATCTGTAACTGGATCAGTTTCTAATGGGAAAAGTACTGGCAACTTTTATTTGGTGCCTCAACATCAATAGCAGCATTTACATTATTTAAACCTGTGCACAATCAAGTATCTGAGACAGATAAAATCCAACTGGATAGCAAAGATTTCCTCTGAGCAACTCAATTGAATTTTTCATTCACTTTCCAAAGCAATTTTACTTCTACAAGAGTTTAACATTTTAGATATGTTCTCTATAGCAGGGGTCCCCACTACCGTGCCGTGGCCTAGTCAGAATTGGGCCACACGAGTGGCGGGCTGGCATGTATGCGCACCCTCAACTTGTGTAAGCACCGGGCCAGCGCACATGCACATGCACAGCTCTACTTGCTCAAGTCAAGCTGTGCACACGCCGGCCCACCGCTTGAACAAGTTGAGTTGTGCACCGGCCTGCCACTTGCGCAGCCCGGTTCCCCTCTCCCCCCCCCCCCGCTGGGTTGCCAAGCCGCAAAGCTTAAGGACTGCTGCGCTACAGGATGTATTCACACTATCCATCATTTCCAGACCTGAATAAATTACTGCCAATTCAGTAGTTCGCTCAACTGTATTTAATCTGGTGATCTTCAACAATCATTTAGAAATGAAGTGAATATTATAAAATATTTCCCTGTGTCAACTGATATCAATAAGCGCTTCAAATAGTTAACAGTGCTGTTCTTAGCCCCATCCTACTTAATTGCTGATTTGACAAATGGACAGTTTATTTTAATTGGAAAAATGGGCATTTAAAAATGTTTGCAAAGTTATTCTTGGTATTGATATTGTTTAACTTTATAATGGCCAGACATAAGACAATTATAATACTGCACTGAAGACCTACTAACTTGACACATCATCACCCAGACAAGTTTAGCATCGAGATTCAAGAAAGGATGGCACCAATATTAGAAATTGTTTTATGGTTGGACAATGGAGGAGGCAAGTATTAATTCATGCTTTTTGTTCTTAGGTGCTCAAATTCCCAGCACAGGAATATTTGATAACACTGAATATTGGAGCAAATTAATTTACTTACATTCTCCTAGAAGCTACATTAAACTAAAAACTGTTATATAATTTCCATGATATATCCCAGGATCTACATTCATTTGAGCATTTAAGGCAACAGCTACAATATCGCCATTATTTGTGGCAACTTTTTGATAGTCCCCATCTAATGATTTGGAGTGGAAAGGGATATGGGATTCTGCAGGGCCAGCTCTGAAGGTCAGAGAAATCTGCTCTTTGCTGGAACCAAAAGTTCAGCATAATGTCTACTGTAATGTTTCTTGGCTTTGGCAATTTGAAGATGTGTGAACATCAATTCACAGAATTCCCTAGTCAGCCTAACTTCAAGCTGCAAACTGTCAATGTTTCAAACACATCTTCAAGCAGTCAAGGTTGAGAAACATTGGTCTACTGATACAACATGCTACATTTCCCATGTTGCGTGGGATACCCATTAACCCTGAACCAAGCATGAGAGGATCATCTCATGGGGGCTTGTTAAACATGCCTTGTTGAAGGTCCACTCCCCAAACCTTGAAACTAGAAGGATATGAAGACATTGTTTTTTATTGCTCAAAACTGTTTTCCTAACAGTAAAAAAGGCCAGTACCTTTCTGCTCTTTAAATAGTGCATGAATGTCAGTGAGATTCAGACCAAGTATACACATGCCTAGTTGTGGTTAGCTTAGATCCATATTACACAACAAGCCAGGATGAGCAACTTTTTCTACTTAGCAGCCGAACTATGTTTTTCTGCTTTGCCTGAGTCCAAAAAAGGGAGATGACATCTGCCATCACTAAAGTAGCCTGAGCCATGATTTTGAAATACATTGTGTTACTGTGCAATTTATAGGCAAAATTGGTACCTGTACCTTAAGCTTTGCAGAGCATTTCCCCCTCCCCCCCCCAATTTACACATACACAACCAGGGACTATTGGCTTAAAGTTTTAAAGACTGCATTTCAACTGCCCCCACCCAAAATTCTACTAATCCATAAACTGCACAAAGCTATGCATGATCCAGAATGGCTCATCCACATAAAAAAATGAGTTCCACAGAACTGGGTTAAGCATCAGTATTCACTCTTGGGCTTAAGCTTAATTATCATGCTAAACCCAAATCAATCAAGCCACATGGTGGCTTAGCAAAGTTGTGATCATGTTATTACTATGGTTTATAGATGATGTTGTGTCAGTCCAGATATTCTGGTTTGTTCAACAGGCCATGGTTAAAAAGATTATGTGTAAACCTTACCACCAAAGTACTGGCGAGAAATGGTGACTACTTGCCCAGTTGTGGAACATTTATTCTTATGCCCCTCTTTAGATAGCATTTAAAAAAATATTCAGAGCACATAAACCCTTTGTTACATGGAGACTAACATGATACAGTAAGAATTTGGCAACCTGGCTATACAAAATCCTAATTTGGTCATTGAATCCTGTCCTATAGAACTACTTATTTGGAATTTTTCAAATGAATTACATACAGAAAACAATGCAGCCATATTCACAGCTCTCTTGTCTCCACTCTTTTAACCAGCGGACCAGTGAAAGCTGTATGACTGGAAGCAAAATTATTCAATATCATCTTTGCTTCCTCCTTGAAAACATTTTTCAGGCAACAGCTCCTGAATTTCTAAAAGTAAGCTATGCTGCCTTACTTTACCTGACAGTATGAAAAATAAATCCTGACCAAACCATTTGAATACTCCATATTTAAAATTAATTATACAGCACCAGCTATCCACTGTCTCAAAAAGTATATTTTCAAAATGGATTCTATATACAACTCAACCAATTGCTATGAACAGGCTATATCTGAGAACATATCAGAGCTTCAGCAATAGAGAACGAAGAATATGCAAGGTCTGCTTTGTTATGGCACAATAGAAGAATGGCACATTGAATTACTCTCTATTAAAAAAAAATATCTTGTGGATGTGTTGTTCCACACCATTAAACCTTTCTTCCCCACAAAGGGCTTCACCCAGACTTCAACTGCTCACATAGCAGAGATTGTACCTTTTCCCCCATTTTGTGCAATGTGCTAATAATCTAAACAACTGTTCCACGTGGACTTGCCCACAACCACTCACACACAACTCATATGCAATACTAAACGCCACAGTAAATGACATACTACAGGATAAGCAATAGAAAATGTTCTGTCAGATCACATATTTCTCCCCATCTGAAACAAATGTTTTATCCTGCAGGCCAGTAGACCCAAAGTTTGATTTTTGAATGTAATTCATTTTCTTGACAGGTGACAAAGACTCCAACACAGATCCAGAAGTGTTGTTGGTAGTCCTGACTTTAGCTGCTTCAGGCTGTAGCACAGAACAGGTCTTGTTATTGGTGAGCAAATCCAAGTTCCCGCTTGGGTCAATGATGGCGTTTATAACTGCCAAAAAGGAAAAAAGAAGCATGATCAGAATCTCTTACACAATTCCAACTTACTTTTTCTCCTGATGTTTGATACCCAAGCAACAACTGAGCGCACGGACAATGAATGGCTTCTATTTCAGAAGCATGATCTCCAGGCAGATATTTAATGCTATGAAAGCTCATGGCTGCTTTGTGAAGACTGAACTGTATTGATCTGATTTATATAGCTGCCCCTCTCATGCATGTGACTCTAGGTGGCTTACAATAAAATACATAAAATACGCAATATAAATATAAAATGCATAGTAGTTCGGCATCATCCAACCAATTACTGTATCCACAGTAACTGGATACAGTAGGCTCTATCACATGCCTTAGGCCCTGGGCCAAAACCAAGTCTCCACGGCCTTATGGATACTCCTTAACTGATGGTATTTGGAGCATACCTCTCCTGCTAGACAGGCAGAGACAATTGGGGAGAAACGGTCCCATTAGTAAATGGATCCAGTCCCAAGCCATGAAGGGTTTTAAAGGTGAATTGAATTGAAGCACCCTGAATTGTACATGAAAGCATACTGGCAGCCAGTGCAGCACATGAAACGGTGATGGCATATGCACCAAGCAACTGGTTGCATTCTACACCAGTTGAAACTTCCAATACCCTTTGAGGGCAGATATATATTTATCCTCACTTGAAGTTTCTCAGCAGACATTTTGTTTTATCTGAAGATCAAAATAAATCTTCTTTTTTAAAAAAAAATATGTTTTATTGATTTTTAACATACACCTTAATATTTGGTAAACATCGTGTTGTCTGGGTTAGTATTTAAAAAACAAACAATAACAATTTCTATAATTCTATAGTCCATATAATAACTTTACTTGATTTCCTCTTCTTCAAATAATATTCTCTTTAGCCAACCTTAAATTAATACAGTTCTTATTTAAATAAATGACAATTAATATAAACATTTTTCTCATGCAAATGATAACCCCATCAGTATAAAACTTCTTTTCATTGATCATCTTGTGTTGTTGTTAGTTGCAAAGTCGTGTTCAACCCATCGTGACCCCATGGACAACGTTCCTCCAGGCCTTCCTGTCCTCTACCATCTTCTGGAGTCCATTTAAGCTCACGGCTACTGCTTCAGTGACTCCATCCAGCCACCTCATTCTCTGTTGTCCCCTTCTTCTATTGCCCTCAATCTTTCCCACCATTAGGCTCTTCTCCAGTGAGTCCTTCCTTCTCATTAGGTGGCCAAAGTACTTGAGTTTCAACTTCAGGATCTGGCCTTCTAAAGAGCAGTCAGGGTTGATCTCCTCTAGGACTGACCGGTTTGATCGCCTTGCAGTCCAAGGGACTCGCAGGAGTCTTCTCCAGCAGCATAGTTCAAAGGCCTCAATTCTTTTGCGCTCAGCAATTTTGATTGCCTCATCATAAATCCTGTTTACATTCTTATTTAAATTTGTTTTACCCACAGTATTCAAAAGATTTTTACTGGTTAAGATAAGTAAAAATAAATCTTGTTTTGCACTCCAACGCATGGCATGTTGCAACATCTCCACCTTTCTGTTTTTTAAAATTTAATCATATCTATTTAATGCTAATCATTTATATATATATATATAAAAAGAACTGTGAAGGTAAGTATTACAAACCTTCAAGTTGTTTTTGGACTCTGCGAAGCTCCTTCAAAATAGAGCTGATTTCCTAGATTAAAAACATTAAACATTGACGAAATTTAGCAAAACAAGCCTGTTGTGTACATTTAAAAAAATTCAATAAAAGCACTTTATACCTAGTTTCATACTTGTTCAATCTTGTTTTAAACAGCATATACCAAAATATTTTCTTTAAATTTACTTTTAAAAAAGATTTATAAATGGATTTCAATTTTAAAATCCTTTTTAGTTTTCATTATATTGTATTAAAATTCAAGTGCTGAGTTCCACAATGTGAACCTTGTCAGTAAAATATGTTTACTTACATGTTTCCTCAAAGGAAAAAAAATATACAAAAGAAATAAGATTAAAATCCAAATCCTGAGCAAAAACCACATTTTGACTATTGAGTTTCAGATTCATTCCAAGACTTAAATATTTGTATATATATATACCTAACAATTTCATCAATGCATATTTTTAATAGCAGGACTCCAAAGCACATAATTTAAGGAAATGATTTCCTACCTTGTTTGATGTCTTTAAAATTGGCACTTCGTTTTCAGAATTAATTTTGGCTTCCATTTCTTCCCATGTCCTCTCAGTATTCTGGAACAGAATTCTGATACAAATACATTAATGTTGTTACTTGTCATCAAAGCATAAAATAAACCTTCAGAACCAGGTGCTTTTATTTATTGCAACTATAAAATAATACATCATAATATTCAGATGAGAAGCTAAATGTTTCCTACCCAGGTTATTCAATTTAAAATGGCCACAGTGACTAATACCTTCCTAGTCTAACCACAGTTTTTTCTGGTAAGTCTCCCATCCAAGTAGTAACCAAGTCTGACCTTGCTTAGCTTTTCTGAAATCACCCAGGTTTGGCTTGATAAGGATACCCACTTAACAGAATTTACATCCCACTTTATAAAAATCAAGTGTTTTATAGTAGTGATTCAACCACACATTTCTTTTATATGTATATCTCTGTACCCTACGTATCAGTATACCTGAATGCTACAACGGTACACCAAAATACTGGCCATAAGAAAGCTTATTTAGTCAGTTAATCCATTTAAAAAGTAGGTTAATTATTAATATTTACATCTTACTGGATTAATTCCAAGCATGATTAGTTGAAATAAGTTCCAAGAGTTCAAGGAGCCGTGTTCAAGACTATGATATAAAACTTAATACTCCTAACCAAGATACAAATGCCTATTTTAATTCTCTCCTAAATTGAGAGCCGGTATTAACCGGTGTCACTTTTCCAACTCTGGTATGGAACACTGGTCTCCACTAGTGCAGGATCCCTAAATGGTTACACAAGAGAGCCGTAGAGATTGGCATCATACACTTACTTCATTTTCTCTGCCAGACTTTCTGTATTTTCCCGAATAGTATGAGATAACTGGGACACCGGGTTTAGCATCAAATTGTCAAAGATCACCTGGAACACAATCCCAAAAACAAATTTCAAAGATAGCATTTTTAACGTGAATATTTTTGATAACCTTCAGCCAGTTACTCATGGAACTGATGATCTCATTCAGAAGTAGTTTCCTATGTCCATTGTCTTAGACATGGAGGAATTTAATTTCCCATATTTCCATGAAATGGAAATACACTTGCCTCTTCCCTGTTTCTTATCCGTGTTCTTTTTGTGATATCCTCATCCCGGCTGTCATTCATATTTTGGTCAAAATCACGGAATCCCAATGAGCCAGGAGGCACCTTCTGGAAGTTTAGACTTGCTTCTGGTATATGCTGTACCAGCTTAAGAATAAAAAAATTAAACGCTGAATTTAATTATCTAGTCGACAATATAAGAAGTAACAAGCAACTATAGTGATCGCCTAATACCAGTCTTCTTCATCTAGGTTGGAGCAACATATTACTTGCAGAGAAGCTCTGAAAATGACACGTGATGTTGAGTTCGTCTCCTTCATTTCTATAAAGCATTGCACAACTTATCCAGTGACTCAATATTAAGTAGTTTGCTCACTGTCACTGCCTGCAAATGGTGGCAAAATTCACAATAGAAATGATATCAGATCTTTAGTGAATATTGTAGTATCCAATAGAGGATTGTCATTTTCACCAGCTTTCAATATAATACATGTTACTAGTACTATTTCATCATTCCAAAATATTAGAATCTCTTTTCAAAACATGAACTAGCATCAGACGAAAATTATGCAACTGTAAAAGGCAGTCCACATTCAATGGACTCAGTCATTTTATCAATTAAAGCTTTCCTTTAGAGAGGTGTTTTGTTTTTTTTGCTGTTTAGGAAACATGAACATGAAATGCACTTAAGATTTCCATGTGCATAATCCTAGTAAGGCACCATTTTTACTCATGGAGCTTTTTAGAAATGCCTATTTACTATTTTACTAAAGCCCCTACAATGGAGCTATTCCTAGTGGCCCTTCCTCCAACTTCAGTATCCTGCAAGACTGACTGGAAACCCATAAGAGGTAAACGAGAAATACAAACAGGGCAGGATTCCCAGTTGCATGAATAAACCTATATATGCATGCAGGTGCAATTGTATGTGGTAGGTCACTCAAGACAGGGCTTCTCTGAATGCATAAACAACAGAAGGGCAAAGGTAGCACACGTGCCCTCCCTTCTACACATTCAACAAACACAATAAGTGTGTGAAATCTAAACTTGCACAAAGCATGACAAGGTTTTATCCGATGTATGGGGGTCAGGTGGAGGTAATGAGTTTTAGGGAGAAGGGGGGGGAAATGATTATTCCCAACTGAGTACAGATAATCCTCACTTAGTGACCATTCAAACTTATAATGAACCCCCAAAAGGTACTTACTGTATAACCTGGGTTCAAAGTTGCAGCAGCCAGGCCCCACACACCTCTACCACCACATGATCACATTTTGGGCGTTTAGCAATTGGGCTGCCCTTACGGCCATCTACCGCACCCTGTGGTCAGGGGACTGTGATTTACCTTTTTTTTTTTGCCAGAAACTGGCATTTACTTCTAGTTTCCAACAAAAAGCAAACATTGTGAACAATGGATTTGTTTAGCGACCACAGTGTTCACTTAAACACACGTGGTGTTAAGATTCATGACCACTTTTACTTAATGACCACCACAAAAAATGTCATGAAATCAGGCTGGTCACGTGACGACCTACTTCACAGCTGGCATGACTCAGAACTGTGATTCTGGGCTCAACTGCAGTCACAAGTCAAGGACTATCTGCAATTCCTTAGGCATCAACTTTTTAAATTCAGTGTTTATTTAAATATAACTAGGTGAGGGGAAAATACAGGGATTCAGCTCTAAATCTTGGTGAAATAAAATTTAAAATCGGAAGAAGGAAAAGTAAGAAAGCTTAAAAGAATGAAAAAAAAAATGAAATAAAGAATATATATATATATTTAGAGAACACTAAAAGTTTTAGAAGCAGAACACAGTGGGATGGAAAATGCACCTGATATGGAATTGCTGCCTGCACAGCTGAATGAGCAATCTGTATTGAAAGAAAGGAAGGGGGGGGAGGGAGGGAGGGATACAGAGCAGTCAGTGCTGACCATAAGATTAGAAGAATTAAATGCAAAGAAGAGGGTAGATAGCACAATCAAAAAGGCCAAATCAAATCAAAGAAGTAACAATACCCATCACATCTAATGCTATCAGAGAACCATAAGATTTCTATAACTCCCTTCTACCATCCAGAGGTCATCTCAATTTTTGCAATCTAGATCTCATAGCCCTAAAACAATACAAATAAATGCAGCTGGCACTTGGTATGCTTCACATCTATGACAAAACACAGCCAGCTTGCCCTCTTGTGGCAGACCTTGGGCAGCGCATGAGAATGTCCTACGATGGAACTAGTAAATTGGTAGCCAAACTGCTATTCTGCAATAGCATTGTGGTCTCCTGGCTAATGTAACAATACCATACACTAATAGTAATAATAATACAAAGCACAAACATTTTTGTTCACCACACCCAGATGTGTGCACAGTGCAGTACTGAGACTGAATCATAGGGTTGGAAGGGACCTTGGAGGTCTTCTTCTTCAACCCACTGCCCAAGGCTGGAGTCGGGAGACTGTGGGCAGGATTCTTCAGAATGGAAACCAGAATCTGACAATCAATTCAATTCAGATGCCTAAAGATTAATATGGCCCCAATTGAGGTCATTTCTCTAATTACAAGGGATAGTTTTAGATCTTGTTGGTGAACACACATGATAATTTAAATACATACAACTGATCTTCTGAGTTTATTTTAATTTTGGTTTTGGATAAAGCCGATGAAATAATAGGCAATGTATTAAATACATTTAAAAAAAACAAGTTGAGACATACAGTATGCAAAAGGTCTCCCACCCACTGAGGAAAATCTAGAGGCACAGTCCTACAAAATATTTGTAATCTCTTACTCCAATTTTCAATGGAGTATTAACTTTTCCAGAGCTTGTTTTAATGCTGACCCTTCACCCATTCTGGAAGGTACATTCCCAAAAAATTCCAATATTGCAATGTTCGTATGGATCAGGTATGACTGAATCCATGAGTCACGTTTTTCTTGATTGTGCCTTTTATACAAGTTTAACCCAATGGTTTGTCCAATCATCACTAAAAAAAACTTCTTCCAAGTTGTGGGTGAGAACTTTTTCCCACAAACTGCAAAGTACCTGATGATTGACAGAAATCCCAGCTGTTTCGTAGCCAAATTCTGGTTATGGATATGTTGCAAGAAGTTTCTTGCTACATATTCATGGATATGTTGCAAGAAGTTTACCACTTCAGTACAGAATAACCATCTATACAGAGATAACCTTGCTTGCATGTGAAAATAATTGAATGCTTTATTATGAATCAGGTTGGACTTCTGGTCAATGAAGTTGCACCCACTTATTCACAACTTTAAGCAGCTCCCATACCTCTTCTCTTGCCGAGATGGTTGAAGCAGGGGTATTAGGCACAGAACTGTGGGCAGTACTTGGGCCTGTTCCAGATGAGCTCTGGGAATCTCCATCTCCGGCAACATCATGAATCTCTCGAGCAAGGATTGCTACATCTTTTACCAAGGTCTGGCTTAATCTAGAAGAATGGTATGAACACTTTAAACAGGACTGATAAATTTTAATACAATGTATTACTCATAACTAGAAGGAACTTTCTGTCTCCTTCTACATACAAAATAAATAGAAGTTAAAGAGTTCAGAGAGAAGGATTCCTGACATGGAAGCATCTAAAATGTAATCTAGATACTAATTATATTCATTTGAAAAACACAAGTGTCTAGTTTTGCTATTTAAAAATTATAAAAAATGTTTCTCATGTAATGTTTTCTGCTTCATATTGAAGGACTGTATTTGACCGGCGTGGTGGCCTAGTTCAATCCTAGGTAGCAGCAGATGTTTCTCTCCTAGGGTGCAAAGAAAAAATATCTGCTGCAAACTCCATGTAGGCATTAGAAAGGCATCTGGATAGTAAATACTCAGCTCCATCCAGTGCCCCAACTCTACCCCGAATTAAGGGATTATAGAGTTGTAAAAAGAGAGTTTTATTGAAGAACTATACTTATATACTGAAGAAAATTACTATAAAGGATAGACAACAAGTACCTTCCAGATTTTCATTATCACCAATCTCAGCCAGAATGCCAATGGGAAGGGCAGTTATAGTCCCAAAATCTATATTTCACTGTGATCTAATCAATGAATTTGGGGTTGAGTATGCAACTATGCCACAGGACATTTACATATTGAACCGAAATTTGATCTATCCAACTTAGTATTGCCACTTCCAGGGTTTCAGATTTCAGGTACCAGTATGTCCTGTAGTCCAGCAGGGACACGGGACCAACAGAACAAGGGCGTCAACTCTACAATGAACCTGGCTGCAGCCATTTTTCTCTTCATTCTAGGTTGTCACATAAAATGGAGGGAGGGGGCATGCCCAGGTGCTTCGCTAGTCAAAATAATCTTTTGTCCCGTGGGAACCAAGGTCATCTATTGCTCCTGCGATCAAGGACTGGGCGTTGTATAAAAAAGCCTGCCAAATGAATACATTGGGGAACGTAGTTGATTGCATAGTTTGGTGGGTGGGACAATATACTTTGTAACTGGGTAATTTTGAGTTGGAAATTCAGACTTGGTTTCACTTTTGATCGTACTGATACTTTGTAACTAATAAACATGTTCTTTGAGGAATTTCCAAGCCTCAGAGTTCTGCTTTGTCTCTGTCTGTCGGAACCATGACATTGGGATCCTGATTTGACCATTGAGCTAGTAGGAGACCATTTTCCCAATCAACTGCTGAAGTAAAAGCAAAGGGACAATGGCTCTGGAGTTTTCCAGCTATTCCCAATAGTCACATAACCTGCCCTGCTCCCTCAATTGCTTGGAATGAAGAAATTGTTAAATATGTCAGGGCAATAAACTGTGTCTGAAAATAAAAATGCAATTGTGACAAATGCTGTGGGACGTAATTCGAAATGTTCTGGTTTATGTTTTTAAATCCAGTTCTACAAAGTTAGGTTTGCCAGAATTGGAACCAGTCTTTTAATCAGGATTGTCATATAACCATTTCAACTTACTATTTTAAATTGGTAAGTTAATTATATACATTTGCATTTTCCTAAACTGAAACATGTTGAAGGAGGTAAAAACTTAATAGCTTTTGAGGCTGGAGAGAGTAATGGCTGCAGATTAGAAGTGGCAGGACTAAAGCTTGCCTATTATAGAGCTTATTTGCAGTTTTGCAAGTCCCACACCTGACAATGCAAATAAAAGAACCTGCGCTGCTGATCTTCAGCCAATCCAATTGGTGGAAGCCCCAAGGGTAGCCCAAAACACAGGGTCTCCATTCTTGGGTTGGAGATGGACAGGGTCGATTATTTTGCACATTTGAAGCAGCAGCTGAATGGTAAAGCTCAATTTCTTTTTCCTGTTACTTTTTGGTAGGCATGGTAAAATGAAGCAGTTCTCAGTTATGTCAAGCTTGTGTTGTGGATGGTAGGAGACATGGGGCAAACGTGCTAAAAGTACTGTACAACACACTGTACAACATACTCACCATATTGGTGAGTTTAATGAAAAACTAGTTTCTCTTTGGATTCAGTGTAATCCTTTCTCACCTGTGCCCACTCTAACAGTTTGATCCGTTGCTCAAAGTATTGCCAAGCTGTGTCTCACCTGGCTATTTCTGCTATCTCTGCAGTCTGCACAATGAAACTGTAGGGATCCTGTTCACCATCATCTTCATCTTCCATCTCTCGGTTGTTGCTATGCTTCTGTTTATTCAGCCCGGAGCCGCGGGTCCTGGGGGTCTGGGTGGCTGTTGAGGTATGGGAGCGTTTGTGTTTAGGGGAACTGTGATTTGAGCCATACTCCTCCTCGGAAGTGGAAGTATAATCTGAGCCCTGATGCCGCCGCCTCGAAGCTTATATAAAATGAATTGGTTTTCAGATGGTGGGTAAGGAAGAAAAAATTGAAGAAAAGTAAAGACAAGACTTCAAAAAAAGCCATAACACAAATGCAATCAGCCCAAGAAAAGAAGGGGCAAGAAAACTTCTGTGCATACCATGAGATGGAAGAGATTTTTAATAGGTGTGAAAATCAAAGGCTTGCACTTTAGCTGGAATGAATGTAGATGACCCAATTATCATACACTTCATCACACATCTGTCATACCCTTTATTTCCAATCATCTGGTGGCCACTTGCTAATGTTTTCATCATTGCTAGATAAGACATGCTCCCCAGTGAAGAGATATTATTCCATTTGGAAGCTGAGCTGATTACATGCTCAACTGCATCCTTTTCCCCAGCCCCTCAATCAGGTAGGACAAGGCCTGGCTTCACTGCAATGACACAAGCATTGAAAAAAATAAAACAATGCCCAAAACTGCATAAAAACTTCAAATTTCATTTATAATCTTACTAGAGATTTCTAATAGAATTTCCTTGTACTATGATATCTCAAAAGATTTGATGAGAACACCAAATTTCTTGCCCAAAGTCTTGAGAAATATGAAGAAATACCAAAATCACCAGAAATGTAATGATCTTGTGAGATATCAGCTATCTTTTACAGTATATTTTTGGTTTTGTGGTTCCATCAAATTTAAGTTTGCCAATTCCTGTTGTACAGAAACCTTTACGGGCTTCCTCTCTGCAGGTTTGTCTAATGTGCAAAAAATTTGCGTAGAGTTAGATGGACACGTAATATTGGGGATCAGTTGTTTCACACTGACCCATGCTCTACATTTGTTAGTTCCTCATATAGCCAACACTTGAACAGAGCCACAGGCAGGGAGAAGCAATTCATCCTATAGGGTTAAGAACTCATTTATATCAACCTCTCAAGCAGTAGGAATAATTCATCAGATGAAGTGCAAATGTGTGATGAAATGTGTGGTAAAGTGGTCACCTCCATCTTCTGTCTGTTGTCATAAATTAAATTAAATTAATCAATATCAATGAATGAAAAATATTTTGCTAGATAGATATACATATAACTGTAAACTTTGACACAGTAGGATTTTTCTACATGTGGCATGTGGGTTTTTCATCTCAACGTGCACGGAAGGCCCCAAGAGAGACAATTAGACAAGTTAGTCTTCCATGTGTTTGCCTTAGGAATCTTTTAATTTAGATGGCTCCATTTCCAAGTACAAGTAAGTACCTCTAAGGCCAGCAGGAAAAGCAGAAATGGTTGGCTTGTTTACACAGTCAGGAATACTACAGGTTCCAATAAAGGGGGATATTTGTAGCTCAGAGTTGAAATGAAGGGTCCTTGGTGCTCTCTGAGCTTGCTGGTTTTCTTGCAAACTTTTCATTACCCAATCTAGGTAACATCATCAGTGCTCGTAAGGAGCAAACCCCACTCCTTATACTAGACCCCTCATACTACAGGTTCCTTAAACTGGAATTTCATTCAGCATCGCTCTTTTTTATTCAGTTGTTTCAAACTTTGCAAAATAGCTTATAAGAGATTTGAAGATAGAGATAACAATTTTAATAAAGCAATGGTTCAATCCCTCTCAGCAGTACATTTACAGTTTAACTATTGACTATAGAAACTACAAAAAGAAGTAAAATAAAGCAAAGATTCAAAACTTTAGATTAGACCTCAAGTCTATGTAAGTCTGCATTCTACACTTTATAGTGGCTGTGACAGCACGGCAGTAAAATGAATTTAGAAGAAAGCCTTTATTTAAAATAAAGGACGCATTTGATTCTAAATTGCCTTGTTTATATTTTATTTATTAAATTAATACACTACCCATGTCACTATTGAGTGACTCTGCGGCTTGCAACACCATATTATATGCTGAAGCCCAGAGAACTACCCAATAGCTAACCAGTCTAGCTTGTTTTAGACACTACCTACATTAACTTGCAGCAACTTTCTAACTGTTAGAAAGGGATCTTAAGTGTTGATCTTCTGAGATGCCAGAAATGGGAATCAAGACTTTCAAAAGAGCTTTTATTCCTGAATTATAGCCTTTACCCTGAGCTCCAATCTCTATTAAATTAAATGCTCAAGGCAACAGACAAAGGCTGGTATTATGTGGCTATTTATCTCCACAGAGAACAGAGACCTGTAGACAACTTCAACTTTCCAAGTCTTTTTATTTAATTGTAATTTATATCATCCAGCAATTAACAATGGAGAATTAATTACTTCAGAATTACTGACTGTGTAAACAGGCAGTGAGTGAAAAAGAAAACTCTACAAGAAGGGTAACTTGGTGGTCTCTCATGTTATATATAAGAGATTGTTTTTGTGGGGCTGTGGCCTTCACACTGTACATAATGATGAAGAGTTAAAGGCAAAGGCCTGCCTAAATCAGATGTTCCTGGTTGCATTTACTGAAAGACAACCCATTGATTTTTTTCTGTTATAACAATACAGATAGTCCTTGACATACGACCACAACTGAGCCCCAAATTTCTGTTGCTAAGCGAAACAGTTGTTAAGTGGGTTTTGCCCCATTTTATGACTTTTCTTTCCACAGTTGTTAAGTAAATCACTGCAGTTGTTAAATTAATGGTTGTTAAATGAATCTGGCTTCCCCATTGACTTTGCTTGTCAGAAGGTTGCAAAAGGTGAGCACATGATACCAGGACACTGCAACTGTCATAAAACATGCTAGTTGCCAAGCATCCAAGTTTTGATCATGTGATGCTGCAACTGTGGTATGAAAAATGATCACAAGTCACTTTTTCAGTGCTGTTGTAACTTTAAATGGTCACTGAACAAATGGTTATAAGTTGAGGACTATCTGTAACTTCCAGAGCTATTGGACTGCAGTTCCCTTAGCACCCCAACTCTATAGGTCTATTAGAAAAGCAACAATTTGGAGAATATCTTTTTATTACATACTTCAGCAGCAATGCAATCTGCTTTTGAAAAGTAATGATTCAGAACTGCTCTATGACGTTCTTTTATCTCTGAGTTTAAAGTTATCTATGCTTATTTCTGTCTCACCCACCCCAAAATGTATTCACAAGAGACAAAACCATGTTATATATGCTATTAGTCAAGACTGAATGCTGAAATACTTGTAGAACTGCCCTTCTACAAACTAGAGTCAATACAGATGAAGTAGAAAGTCCACAACCTACAGGTCATTAGTTAGGTTAGAAATATTAGTCACGTGGTGATTTGTATACACTCCCAATCTTAATTTCTACACTGAAACTTGTTAGACATTGCTGCAAAACACTGGAAGACAAAAAAACCAATTCATTTGAAAGAAAGAGTGGGCAAAATTAAGATTGAGGTGAAAACTGAAATAAGTAGCATTGCCCCAAAATACATGATCCATAACTTTGGGTCCTTACTGACACATCATGTGCACTATTATTTACGTAGTCCATTTATATGTGGTGCCATTCAAAGGCTTTGATTCATTTGAACAGAAATTGTCTTAAATATTCACTAGAGATAAATTGAAATTACTTATAAATAAATGGTTCTGCATATTCCAAACTCATTCCCTGGGGATATGTCAAGTTATAGTCTTTTCTTACAATCTCTGTGTCTCCCAGTGATAAATAAAAACACAGGAGTTAGTAAAATAATGCAGTTTGGCAAGAAGTTTCTTTAGATTCAGGATAGGGAATTTGGTGCCTTCAGAACTTTTGGATGTCAACTCCTATTGGTCGCAGGTATTATTGCTACTGGCAAAAATTGTGGGAGTTGCAATCCAAAATATCTGGAGAACATAGTGCTTCTTATCTCATCCTACACTGATATTACTCAAACCACATGTGCATATCTGATGAAAATGGGCTACACTGACAGTCTTTTCTGTGAATATAATCCTCTACCGAGGAGACCCCATGTCAATTATAGCTGCCTTGCCATTTGAAGGCTATAAAGTTGTTTATTTTATTATTTATTAAATGTATATGCTGCCCATGTCAGTACTATGACTTATATCACACCTATTTTGCTAGTGTAATCTAAAATTCTAATTTAGAAAACACTGGAGGGAGATTTATGATTCCCAATTATATTGCTTGATCTAAGAAATATGCAGTTTTGGCATAGAAAATTCAAAAGAAGGATATTGAGAAAATACACCATTCTTTTCCTAGATAGAAATAGAAGCATTTTATCAGTACCTTATCTAAGGAGCTATCCAGAAGAGTGTGATGGAAATTATAAGAGGCTGGACATGCAGGATGTAGACACAGTGACTTTGAACATGACAGTTGCATTATAATAGCATTTGAGATTTGAAATAAACCAGTAAGAAGGGAATTCTGTTGTGATTATACAAATGCAAAAAGTAAAAAAAAATATGAAGGAGGATTATATTATGACAAGGGGTTAGAGTCATCTCCAACTGTTATCTTTTGCATATCGTAGGCGATTTGTGTTGGAAAATCATAATTATAAAGAAAAAAAGTGCAAAGACCCAATTACTCACTGGAGGTAGAGGCATATTTCACACTGCTGGAACGTGTCCTGCTGAAAGATTGCTTGGAAGCAGCTACTGCCGCTGCTGTTTTCTTAACAGCATTTTTAGCTTCTGACACCAGCGGTTTTCGAGTAGAATAGTACGACTCTGCACTACGCCCAGAAAAGGTTGGCTTTGATGGGGCACTTTCAGAGTCACTTGGCACTGTGAAAGATCCTGCCCGTTTCCTTGGCATGGCAAGAATGTCAAGCCTTGAGAGCTTCTTGGCCTCTACGGGTTGCTTGGAAGATGCTGTGGTTCCTTCAGGATGTGCTGCTGTTTTCTCAGCATCGGCACTCTCGTTGTCTGAGGTATCTCCCAACCGGGCACGGCGAAGTTTGGAGGCTCTCGTGGGCCTTGGGGTTGATAGACTATTTGACCTGGTAAGAACTTGTTGAATCTTTTGCACCGTTGTGGTTACCTTGCTGTGATCTTCTTTGGCTGACTGTGAGAAAGGCTTCTTCTTAGAAAGAGGCCTTGAGGGAGCTTGTTCTTGGTCAGAGGAGGCTACTTCACTTGGAGGCAAATACGGGAGGCTGGTACTTCTCTCATCATCTGTATAATCCTGAGATCCACTTGTTCCTATGCTGTGTTTCACTTGAAAACGCCTTGCGTTTTCACCTTTGCTCCCAGTCTCAAGTGGAATTGCTTTCCGTTTTTCTGAAAGCCTTTCACGTGCACTAGCTTGAACATTTTGCTCTTGGCCAGATGGTGTGGATGATGACCTCTCTTTCTGTAAAGGTGTCACAGATTTTTGCTTTGGTGGGTGACTTGGCAGATTTTTACCACTTACCAAGCTGACAGTGCTGGCTGTGTCCACATCAGACTCTCCAGATAAAGAATCTTCTAACTGCCCAGAAGGATTTTCTGGAGCATCTAGCTGGTGAGTTTGACAAAGTATTTTGGCTTCTAAGGCTGCCAGGGCAATTTCAGTGTCTTTAAGTAGGAGATGGGTCTCAGGATTATAGTCCATACGATTTGCTCGTGTGACCTCAAGATCTTTCAGTAGAGGATGACTTGAGATATGTGGTAACCTGTTTTGAGGAATGCTGCTGCTTGACTTCTCTTTGGTAAAACTCTCTTGCCTAACAAAAGATGAAAATTCTTTTGTGGCTACAGCTTGTTGTTCTGGTAGTCCCTGGTGTAATGACATAACCATTTTTCCATTTGAGTAAAGACAGGTATTGTTCATTCCTTTGGCAGCTGTCTTTCCATACTTGAAAGGAGGTTCTTCTTTGTCTATTTGAGGAGGAGGAGGTATGTTTGAAGTAAGCTTTGAAGGTACCCCAATCTCTTCTGACTCATCACCTATATAGAAAGATGTTGACAGTGGATCACTTAGAGCTCTCAAGCCTGAAAGTCTTGGCATAGGACACTGAGAGCTTCTAGACTTTGCACATTCAGCCTTTATTCGATCCTGTTCTAATATTTTGGTGCCATCTTGGCTTTTCCTACCTTTTTCCAAATTGATACCATCATCAGATTTGCTGGCATCACTAAGGCTATCTGGATCCAAATCTTCCTGAGTTAACAACCGACTGTCAGAATCCACATATATTTCTTCCCTGGAATCATTACTAAAGTTCCTTTGGGAAACTTCAGGAAAGGTCTCCTGACAAATTAAAATAGTTGGCATTGGACTTTCCAATTTTTCACCAGGAGGGAGTTGAGGAAGAAGTCTTCTGGTCCGTGATGCCACTGAAATCTCAGATTCTCCCATTCTGGAACTGGAATCCTTTTCTGAAAAAGATAGGGAGACAGTCATTAAACTCAAAAGTTAGGATGTCTTGTTGTATGCAAAGATAGTGAGAGATGAGAGCTTTGTGTCCTCTTTGCCTTTCTTCTGTTCTTAGCTTTGTCCCTTTGTCCCACTCATCACTCTCTATAGAGGAAAAAAATGCCTTTCTCCTCCGTGGAGTTTCTTGCCAAGATTTTAGAACTGATTTTCTAGAATTCTAAAATCTTCAGGACAGCTCCATAAATAAATTCAATCACATTCCATGAGGGGGGGAAAGGCATGAAAGAAGGGAACTGGCACAGAAAACCTGTTCCCATGTTTAGTGTTTTGATGCATGAAGAACAACTAAACTCTGCTTTGAAGGTATTTTTTCTCTCCCTTTTCCAGAAATCTTTTGACATGAGTAAAATATGGCAGTGTGAACAGGACATTTCATCAAGCTCAAATTGTAGGATACAATATTTTTTAAGCTTAAGTTTTCAACTTCATCAAATGGATTCTGTTGGATTTCAAGGCAACTTGTAATACCGTTTATTATAGTATCTTTCTGAACAACTTGATAGAACTAAGCATTGGAGTCATTGTACTGCAACATTTCCAATATTTCCTATCAGTTTGTGTCCAGATAGTACGAAGTGAGTGAATCCACAGATAATGGACCTGTGAAGTCTCACAGGTTTCTTTTTTTCCCCCAAGTTTTTTATTAATTTTACAATATTACATTTACATGTTTGAAAAGTAGCATGGCGGCTGAGCCCAGTAATTCCATTACATTTGAATATCATCAGTACAAATCTCAAAGTATTACAACAACTAATTCCCTCTCTTTCCCCCATAATATCTACTATCTTATTCGAACCAATACATTTCTTATTCTATCAATCAAACAAAAAATACCTTTCTAGTATTCATCAATAATCTTCAGTCTATACATATCTTAATTAATTTGACATTCCACCTTTTAGACAATAACCTAATAAGTTTTTCTTAACTTTAATTTCCCATTGATATTTAAGTTTAACGTTTAATCTTTATCATTTCCAGATTTTAAATGATCCCAATTTCTAAGTCTCGTATCTCATATTTGGGGCTAATAATTTTTCTTTTCTTTTCTTCCCTCTACTTCCTTCCTTTCTTCCTTTCCAGAGAAAGAAAAAAAATAAAAAAAAATAAACCACCAGCATTTGTACCACAAACCCATATACAAATTTAATTATTAGTGTTTATACTTCTAAGTTTTACTTAACCTTTGTCTCAACAAATAACAATATCTTAAATTCGAATCTTAAGTTATTTGTAAACATTCAAACTTTTAGCCAATCAGTGACCTGATGGTTAATTTTCCCTTAATATTTTAATTTAACATTTAATATTTATTTTTTTCCAGATTTTTAATTAAACACAATTCCTTTGTCACAATTCCTCATACATTCTAATATTTAAAATACACACCTTATATATAAATTCTACCATCTATCTTAACAATCTAATAGGACAGTATAATATTCTTATTTCAATATATTTCTAGATTTTATATGACCAAAATTTTCTTTATCTCAAATCGTTACAATATCTTGTGTTCAGAATATATATTCTATCCATTTAGATATATTCTATTTTAGATCTCATGTATAGATCAAAACCCTAATCTATTTCAATCTTATTCTAGCTTTTTTTCTCTGCCAGGTCATTTTTCGTATCTTTGCCTTTAAATCATCAAAAAGATCTCCTTGTATTGTTGTTGCTATTGTTTGATGTTGATAAGAGCGTCCAGTTGATGTTTTCTTAAGAGGACTGGTTGATTTAGTCGATGGTTTCTTTGTTTGATGCAGTTGTCCCGAAGTATTTATCTTCTCATTCATCTGTTTTTCTTTTTTATCTTCAAATTCCTTCTGGTTTATAAGAAAAGTCCTTCCTTGTTCTCTATTATCAGTTTCTTTTTTGTGTTTTCCATTGTCTGTATTTGTTGAGTATCTAAGTCTTCTGTCATAGCATTTGGTTGTTTCACTTTCTCTATAGAATTCTGTATAGATAATTCTTTGGTTGAAGTCATAATTTGAGTTTGCATATCCAGACTTATATGTAGAGTTTGGATCATTGCTTTTAACATACAAAGAATTTGTTCCTGTGCTTCCTCTGTAGAAGAAATCCATTCCTGTTCTTCTTCCATTGTAGTATATTAAACTACAAAAAAACTTACAGTCAGAAAGTCCACCAAGTGAGGAGCTAAGCTGGGTTTCTTGCAGATGGTGATTCAAGGTTGCTTTATATCTTATCTATTTTCAAAGCTGTCAACAAGTCTCTCTTGAAGAATAGCAGGTTACGTCTCAGAGTTAGTTGGATCTTTTTTTTTTTCCCTCTCTATTTTAAGGGGGAAAAAACCCGAATCTTCAATAGTAATTAGAGTGAAAATCAGAGGGGAAAAAATTATAGAGAGTAGAAAGTTACAAATCTTATAATCCACCAATTTTAGGAAATAGAATTCCAATTAGGATCCCAGTATTTTTCCAACGTTTTAAACTCCCGAGTGGTTGATAGCCGCTGATTCTGGAGGGAGGGCTAGAATCCCCCTTCCCTCACCACAGGGAGGAAAGTACTTTAGCAGTTTATGCAGGTAATTAAATAATTAGGATGTAAGAGAGGTAAACCTCACCCAGTCCCAGTCCTGTCCACGCTGCTTTGAAGTTGCCAGGGACGAGCCATGTTTTTATGGCCCGGTCCTTTCGTCTGCCGGTTTGGAGAGATCGCCAGCTCTAACGGGAGAGTTGCTCTTCTCCCGCGATCCAGCGAAAGCCCCTCCTTGCTGGTCGCCTCTTCGGGGCGACTTTCGGCCCGTTTCAGGGGCCCCCAGCGATGCGAAACTGAACAGGGGAAAGAGAGCAAATCTCCCAGCCGTCCATGGCGGCTGCGTGACGAACCGGAAGCCCTGAAGTCTCACAGGTTTCTATGCTGTTTTTATGTAGTCTCATTGGGAAGGGTCCTCTGGAGTGAAATGTTAATAGTAACATTCATCTCTACTATTTTATAAAATCTAACTCCAAATGGCTGGTTGATAATCTTTAATATTGCCTAAATGAGATGGCGAGATGGCAGAGATGAATAACCTGAGATTCAATTAAGAAAGGATGGAGATTTTGTTGTCAGTAGGGAACCCATATTATATTGGGATGCAATGATTCATAAATAAGTTACATTCTTCTGAAAAACCTGATTCACAGTATGGGCTAGCTAGCTCCTTAACCATATGCTTTCAAAGGATTGTCAAATGACAAGGAAAACTTGGCATTTAATTTAGTGTATCACCTGTGTCCATTTCTAAATTATCTACATTCTATCTAAAATATTGCAATGTAGTATATGCCAATCCTTGTAAGACAACAAGAGTCATTGACAAATGACAGCCTAGAAATTATCAATAAACCTTGAGTAGAAACGTTTACATTGATACAACGTACATCTGCAAAGAAATTTACTTTGATCATATCACTTCAATACTGAAAAATTTGCATTGTTAGCCAATTTGAATTCCAAAGCAGAAGCTACTCACATTTGGACATGGGGGATGTTCCTCAAGTATCACAGAGTTTGATATTGCCTCCTATATAAAGGAATTCTTACCAGCAAAAATATCCAGTTTAGGAACATTAAATTATAAGCTTGGAATATAAACCCTAATTTAAAACAATGGAAAATGGGTACAGAAACAAGTTGATTTTATACAATTAAAGTCCTTTGAAATGCAAGAATGACATCAGTTGTTTTATCTACCTGTGTTAACGTGACAGAGGGAAGCCGGCTCAGCATCCCCAGGTCCAGGGGCAGAACCTGAGCCTGTGTAGCTATCTGCAAGGCTTGCCCATCTTGAGACCCATTTTTGGCTACCTTGGGCTGAAGATGACATCTGCAAAAGGCGGAAGATGGTTAAAACAAGATTGTCCAAAATTTAGTGTGGCATTTTAAAATTCCATCACAGCTAGATATTCATAAGTAACTACTCTGCTGAAACACAGCTGGATTCAGATTTTATTTTTGAAGGAAAGTGAGGGATCAGTGGAAGATTCAACGGAGAAAAGAAGTCACGCATTGATTTTTTTCCCTCTTCAATCAATCTACAGTTCCCAATGATGCCCTTTCAGGTTTTTCTAGGTAGTCCAAAACTGCTTCCCACTTCTTCACTCAGGGCAATGAACGTAAGTAAGAATCAAACTGAGTACAGATAGTAATCAAAGTCTAAGAGCTACAAATATGAGCTTGTATTACATGATAGTTACAAAATAGTAATAACTTTTTAAAGTCAACATGACGTCTACAGTATCATTTATTAATATCATATTTATTTAAATACTGAAATCATATATTTCAAACCTAGGCTGGAAAATATTTATATTAGCATCAAGAGTAATAAGTAATAACTTTTTTTATTGGGTATAACCACAGATAAATATGACAAGGGAATAGTCTATTTGATGTTGCACATCTTGACTGCTGCTAGACTGGCTTTTGCACAAAAATGGAAGAACAAAGAAACTCCCACAGATGAAGAGATACTGCATAAAATACTATCTTGTGCTGAAATGGACAGGCTTACGATGGAATTGAAAGATAAAAGCGAATCAGAATATTTTGAAATCTGGGATAAATTGTACCATTGGTGGGAATCGAAGAGGACTGTTGGGGTTATAGATTAGTGATAAGATGGAAATATATATATTCTTAGGTTAGCAAATAGAGAAAATGTATTTATTATTGTATAAAAAGTTTGTATATATTTATAGAGATAAAGAATTGAATTTAAGAGGAGAAATAATTTGATAGAAATGTTCAAACTGGAGTGTTATGTCATGTCCAATGTTTTTTTTCTTTCTTTTTTAAACTGTATTATAAATAAAAAAACTTTTAATATTTTTTAAAAAAGAGTAATAAGTTCTATATAACAGTAAAAAAAAAGCCATAGATCAAAACCTTAGTTTTAAAATAATATGAATGAAGTAATGTAAGGGGTGGACTCAGTTCATTAAGGTTTTTTTTTTTTCAAATGCTCTTGTTTAATATTAAGATTGGTTTGATTATAAAGTACAGGCATTTATATTGATTTACACTGCTGTGAAATTTCCAGGTTTGCAAATGTAAAAGAATGCAGTTAAAAACATTAGTCTCTGTACATAAACTCAAAAATAAAACCCACTGAGTTAAATGGAGTTTATTCCAAAGTAAACAAATATTTTAAGGCTATTTGAGCATTTCAAAAAAAATAGGGATGTAAATTCTAATCCACACTTGTTATACATATGATTATTCACTTTCTATAATAAATTGCACACTGCAGGTTATATTTCCAAATATTTTTTCCTAGAATTTATAGCTGGTTATGTATTTAAATTAGCTTTAAAAAAAACAACTCCTGTGCAATGTGGGAATAAAAGCCCACTTTAAACACATTCCAATCTGCATATTAGTCTAGGCAGCTCACTTGTATGTTTGTTTATAATAATAATAAAGTTGGAAGGGACCTTGGAGGTCATCGAGTCCAACCCCCTGCTCAGGCAGGAAACCCTATACCATTTCGGACAAATGGCTGTCCAGTCTCTTCTTAAAAACTTCCAGTGTTGGAGCATTCACCGCTTCTGGAGGCAGGTTGTTCCACTGGTTAATTGTTCTAACTGTCAGGAAGTTTCTCCTCAGTTCCAGGTTGCTTCTCTCCTTGACCAGTTTCCATCCATTACTTCTTGTCCTGCCCTCAGGCGCCTTGGAGAATAGCTTGACTCCCTTCTTTGTGCCCCTGAGATATTGGAATACTGCTATCATGTCACCCCTAGTCCTTCTTTTCATTAAACTAGACATACCCAATTCAGCAAACGTTCCTATATGCTTTAGCCTCCAGTCCCCTAATCATCTTTGTTGCCTTCTCTGCACTCTTTCTAGAGTCTCAACATCTTTTTTACATCGTGGTGACCAAAACTGGATGCAGTATTCCAAGTGTGGCCTTACCAAGGCATTGTAAAGTGGTATTAATACTTCACGTGATCTTGATTCTATCCCTCTGTTAATGCAGCCCAGCACTGTGTTGGCTTTTTTGGCAGCTGCAGCACACTGCTGGCTCATATTTAAGTGATTGTCCACTAGGACTCCGAGATCCCTCTCACAGTTACTACTATTGAGCAAGGTACCCCTATACTATACCTGTACATTTGGTTTTTCTTGCCTAAATGTAGAACCTTACTTTTTCACCATTGAATTTCATTTTGTTAGATAGCCCAGTGTTCAAGTCTCTGTCCAGGTCCTCCTGTATCTTAAGCCTGTCTTCTGGAGTGTTGGCTATTCCTGCCAGCTTGGTGTCATCCGCAAATTTGATGAGTTCCCCATCTATCCCCTCGTCCAAATCGTTGATGAAGATGTTGAAGAGCACTGGCCCAGAACAGAGCCCTGGGGCACCCCACTGCACACTTCCTCCATGTAGATGCGGTTCCATTGAGGACCACACGCTGAGTACGGCCGGTCAGCCAGCTACGATCCATCTGGTGGTGATGCTGTCTAACCCACATTTTTCTATCTTATCAAGTAGTAGGTTGTGATCTACTTTATCAAATGCCTTACTGAAGTCCAAGTAAATTATATCCACAGCATTCCTCTGATCCACTAATTTTGTCACTTGGTCAAAGAATGCAATAAGGTTGTCTGGCATGATCTGTTTTTGACAAACCCATGTTGGCTTTTAGTATGATTTGTTTGCCTCTAGGTGTTCGCTGATTCGTTGTTTGATTATCTTTTCCAGAATCTTCCCAGGTATTGAGGTCAGGCTGATAGGTCTGTAATTTCCTGGGTCCATTTTTTTCCTTTTTTGAAGATGGGAACTACATCAGCTCTTTTCCAGTCCTCTGGTAGTTCCCCAGTGCTCCAGGATCTTTGAAAAATATAATTCAGTGGTTCTGAGATCACATCTGCCAGTTCCTTGAGAACCTTGGGGTGTAATCCATCTGGTCCTGGTGATTTGAACTCGTCTAGGCTGGACAGGTGCTCACGTACCATTTTCTTGCCTATCTTAACTTGTGTTTCTATTCTGTTTTTTATGGCACTATTTTTGATAGGTTGGTCTGTTTTTTCCCTTTGTGTAAAGACAGATGCAAAAAACAAGTTAAATAGTTCTGCTTTCTCACTATTGCTTGTCACCTTCTTGCCACTTTCACCCACTAATGGACCAATATTTCCTTTACTTTTTTCTTATTTTTTACATGTTGAAAGAAGCTTTTTTTGTTATTTTTGACTTTGGTCACAAGCCTTAGTTCATTATGAGCCTTAGCTTTCCTCACTTCATCTTTGCAGGCTCGGGCTATTTGCTGATATTCTGACTTTGTTATGTGCCCCTCTTTCCACTTTCTATACTTGTCCTTTTTATCTTTCAATTTATCAGAGAGTTCTTTATGCAGCCATGCTGGTCTCTTTTGAGAACTGTTATTTTTCCTCTTTGTTGGTATTGTGCTAGACTGGGCTTTTATTATCTCACTTTTCAAAATTTCCCAAGCTTCTTGAGTTGTTTTCCCCTTGAGGATTCTCATCCATGGAATCCTTCCCAAGCCCTCTGTAAGTTTATTGAAATTAGCTCTCTTGAAGTGCAAGACTCTAGTTTGACTGTGTTCTATTGCTTGTGCTTCCATAATGTTGAATTCCAATATTACATGATCACTACCTCCCAAGGTTCCTGTGGCTTCAACACCTTCTATCATTTCATCTCTGTTAGTGAGAATTAGATCCAGAATGGCTAATCCCCTAGTTCCCTTCTCTACTTTTTGGGAGACAAAGTTGTCTGCTAGGTTTGTCAAGAATCTGTTTGATCTTCCACTTGGTGCAGAGTTTGTCTCCCAGTTGATGTCAGGGTAGTTAAAGTCCCCAATTACTATTGTGATGTGCTTCCTACATACCTTAGTTAGCTGACTAGCAAAAAGTTCGTCTATTTCCTCTGTTTGGTTGGGTGGCCTATAGTATACACCTATGGCAATGTCATTTTTTCTCCCTTTTATATTGACCCAAATGCATTCAAGACAGTTTTCATCATTGTTGTGCTCTATTTCTGTAGAGATGTAGTTATTTCTTATATAGAGAGCAACTCCACCTCCTCTTTTATTTGGTCTGTTTCTTTTAAATAATTTAAATCCCTCTAGCTGTGTGTTCCATTTGTCGGTTTCATCCCACCATGTTTCCGTAATGGCAACAATATCATATCTGCCCTCATTAACCTGAATTTCTAGTTCACCCTGTTTGCTGTTCATACTCTGTGCATTGGTGTAAAGACATTTGAGTCCTTTATGACTGACCCTGTATTTACTTTCTACATAACCTGTGTGGTGCCTGAGTTCCCCTATTGTCCTACCTCCTATTTGGTTAGTGTACTTTGTGTGGCACTCGCTATTGAAAGCTTGATTTTGCTTGACAGCAAGGTCGATATTTTTGTCCACACACACATCTATGTTACATGCACTAATAGCCCTATAGCTTTTAGATTGCCGGGGACAGGGGTGTTCTGTATCAATTAACTCACTGTCCCCGCTGTTTAGTTTAAACATTCCTCCAGATAATCTGTGACTTTATAGCCGAGTAACTCAGTTCCTTTCTTTGATGGATGCAAACCATCTCTTTTGTACATTTTTTCATTGGACCAGCTACTGACATCGTGACTAATATATCCAAAGCCTTCCCCTTTACACCACTCCTTTAGCCACATATTGAATTGTGCTATACACTGGCCTTTTCCATTTTGCTCCTTGTACACTGGTAAAACCTCTGAAAAAGTAAGCCTACAGCCTATTCCGCTAAGTTCCTGCCCCAAGCTCTGGAAATCATTCTGCACAGAGAGTACATCTTTTTGGGACAGATTGTTAGTGCCAAGATGTACAATAGCCTCCACATCACAGTCCTTGCTGGCATTCTTGATTATTTTAGAAATACGCTTCTTGTCCCTACTGGCAGTAGCACCTGGAAGACACCTGACCTCTTTCGAAACCTCTGTGTCCTTTCCTAAATTTACATCCCTTATAATTGAATCACCAACCAGAAGGTGGCTTCTCTTTTTGGGTGCCTTTCTGTTCTTGCATGACTGATGTGTAATACCTGATTCGCACTTCTCCCTGTCGAAAACAAGTTCTTCATCTCGGTCCACGATCCCGTTTATTTGAGTTATCATCACAAATAACTTTACCTGTCTCCTTAATGTCCCTATTAAGGTCATCAAGGGCACTGTATCTGTTGTGCAGGGACACATCGAAAGCTTTGTGTTTATAGTTCACAGCTCTCACCCTGCCAGATCCCACGGTTGTCCACACTGCCCTTCTCCTGCAGGATCTTTGTGGTAGAGGGGGCTGATAGTGCGGAGGCTCAATAGAGTAGAAGGGCTAAACTGGACACCTAATTTCTGCTGAAGAGCACAGATTACAGACCCTAGATAAATAATCTGTCCTTGTAGACTAGTGTTTCTTTTTTGTAACTGAACTTTTCAAGCATCTCTAACTACAAATCCATTTTGTGCACCTTTTGAGGCAAAAACTGTTCGGTATTAATTATCCGTGTAATATCAACAAAACTTCCTGCTATAAGTGACATGAGCTTGTGACCAATGTAAATCTAAACTTCTGATTACCATAAATAACATCAAAAGGAAACATTCTTCAAAAATTGCATTAACATCTCCTCCAGTTCTATTCAGTGTGTGTAGGTGTGTAGGTGAATAAGAAGTTGGATACTATTTTTACATATTGACTGTACCTGCATATCTGCATGATGACCAGTTGCCACTTTGGAAGCGATGACCTGCATCATTGTCATCTTCGGAGTTGAGCCGTTTTCCCCAAGCAAATGATTGTGCCCCAATTCTTCTTTTTCACCTTTTATAACTGGCCTGAAGGTTGAAGAAATTCTGGAAAATTCAGGAGACTCCAAAACACCAAAAACCTGGTGACCAGAAAGACAAAGGAAGCTTAAACAAATCCCCCCTTAACATCCTCATAGTGATTCATCTTCAATTCTGGATTAGCAGGTTGAGAACCTCTTACAGATTTTTTCATCTTGGCATGGCAAGATCTGGGAGGCCAGAAGCAAAAAAATGAGGCTCAATCAGGCAGCTATTAGGTGACAAGGATGTTATTCTTGCAATTATTACTCCAATAAAAAATGAATCAGAGAAACGTGTCACCACGGAAAAATTGGGAAAGGCAAACTTTGCCTTCCTGATATTTTGAGCTTCCAGGTCCACCATTATCAATTTACAGGCTGAGATGTTTGAGAATATGAAAGCTGTACTGTAATTTAAAACATTGGGAATCATCAGGGTGCCTACTCCTTTCACATCTTTTTTACCATCTTTTATCTATTTTTGCATAAGAAAGCATTAGTTTAGAACAAATGGGGAAACACATTCCAAATTGATATAGCATTATTAATTATTATACAATACATGTCTACCCAACCTGTAATTATCAACCCCAATGCAGCTGTCCAACTACATGTTCACAATCCCCCTATTCTTGCAGTTCATGCAAGGGCAGGTTTATCAAAATCTGAAGAGGCAAAACAGTTGTAATAGTTCACAGGGTTCCTTGAACAAGCCATCAGTAAATACACACATATATAGCAGAGAATGTATGTAATTCAAAGTTAGCCTATTGTATTGTTACTAGATTTCGTGGTTGCAAATGTCATTCCCATACCAGATAACATTATCATGTGGGGATGGTGAGGGGAAATGAAGTCTCTCATTTGGCAATGGTGTCAGTGCTGCCATCCTGCTTCGCCTTACCGCTGCTTCGTTAATGCCAGACTGCCATGAATCATGGGAGGAGGGAACTATCAAGGGGGGGGGACAAGAAACAGAAACCACTCCAAGTACCTGCCAGAGACCCCAAGGCAGTCAGAAGTGGGAAGGAATGCAAACCATCGTCGAACCATCGTTGAGACTGCCGAACACCAGAACTGTTACCAAAACAGTAAGTTTGAATCTAACTGGACATTAGGGAGATAACCGGAGGGGGGGAAGGACCTGGGAAAGGGGAAAGTACGTAGGCAGCTTTCGCGCGCAACCCTCAGATCTGTTTTTTCCTGCTCTGTAACCACTTGTCTTAGTAAAAGTATTCTTCCACTACAAATGCAGTTGAAGGCTTTTCTTTTATAAATGGCCAACTATCCCTATAAATGGCCAACTATCCCTATAAATGGCCAACTATTGTATCTCAGAAAAATTAGACTCTTTCCTGAGTGGGAAAGGAGCTGTTGTTTTTACAACTTCTTTATCTGGTGCAGCTCAATGCTGCATGCAAAATGCTCCCACCTTCCATACAACAACCTTGTGAGTTGGATTAGGCTAAGTGAGTCACTGGCTAAAAGCCACTCAGCAGGTTTTTATGCCAAAGAGAGGCCTAATACTTACGATCTCCCAGTTCCTAGTCTTAACATGGCTACTACATCAAATTCTCTTCATAGTTGAATTCCCTGGAAAGCAGTTAATTGCATGTAAATGAAATCTTGAGTTACAATTTTTATATATATCCAGAGACAGGGTCTAAGTCAGGGGTAGGCAACCTTGGCTCTTTTATGACTCGTGGACTTCAACTCCCAGAATTCCTGAGCCAGCCATGCTGAGGGGAAAGGGAGAGGTTTCCAAGCTGAGCCATGCTAGCTCAGGAATTCTGGGAGTTGAAGTCCACGAGTCATAAAAGAGCCAAGGTTGCATACCCCTGGTCTAAGTCTATTTGTCTACTGATTGCAGCTTGGTTGAGTGCTCTATTTCTAAGCACCCTCTTGCATTTTTTTAACTTGGCTTGTTCTAAAATTTGCATTGTTTCCTAACTGAAATAAGATTAGTGACGTAGTACCGTGTCTTTTGACTACCGGCAAAATACCTCTATAAGCACTAGGTAGTTGTCAATATGCTTGATCAACCACATTTGACTGGAAGATTACAAGCTGCCCAAGCCTAGCTAAGAAAAATAGAAATTCAGCTCTTTCAAATATTGCATGTAACACAATACAACACAACCCCAATACCCTTTCTCTTTCTACATGCAATGATTTTTTAAATTTTGTGTAAAAGATACAACCCCTAATCAATCTTATTTGCTTACTTATTAAATTTATATGCCAACCATTTCTCTGATAAGGCAAGCTTATCACCTTCCCTGCAGTCTATGATAAATAAGACTTAGCTACTGCAAAATTTTGTTCCAGTGCAGACATGACATTTTCAGTCAGGATTATCTGATCAGGATTCAGCCACAGGTTTTGTATGATCCCAACTTCTTGCCCCCCCTCTCTCTCTCTCCCTCTCCCTCCCTCCCTCTCTCCTTCCCCCCTTTCTCTCTCTCACACACACACACGCATACAAGTCAACTGGCCCTTCTCCATTAATGCCTTATTTAAGAGCAGCTTTTGCAATCGTTTTAGTTGCACAAGGTTAATCTGGGTTTCCATCAAAGAAGGGTTTGGCAGCTATCAAACCAAGCTGGATAAAAAGAAAACTAGTTTAAATTTGCCATATTTAAAGCAAGAGCAAGTAAACTCATGAGCAAATGCAAGAGGGGCCAAGGAAAGGCTACTAATCCTATTTACTTGGTTAGCAGCAATATAGTGGATGTACCAGGCCTTACTATTCTTACCCCAATGTTTTGGTTAGCAAATTCTAAATGGCAAAAATGTGCTAGTTCTTTTTGTTTTTAAGAACTATGAGCTTACCTGATCAATCATTTTTCGAGCTTCTTCTACTTCTTTGTCCTGTGATTCAGTTTCAATAGTGTAAGTGCCTGTTTCACTCAAACTATCTTCCTCTTCCTGTCTCCTAGCTTTGGCCACTTTAGGATCAGCAACTGGTGGAGGAATTGTTTCTGGTGTTGATGGGACAATTACTGCTTGTGAGCTTAGTGGTGTTGGCACAGGAGGGGGCTTTTCAGTGTTGAGCTGAGTCACTTGAGAGCTTTCCCTTAAATATTCAGCAGCAAAATCTTGAGCTAATTTTGACTTCCTTCCAACACTCCCATGACTTTTTACAGGTGTTCGTGATGTGGAGGATGAGGAAGGGCTGATCCTCTCATCTGCCTTCTCCCTCCTGAAGGAGCCAGCTCTTGGAGTGGTGAATGCGTTGCTTGGCCCTTTGGTTCCTGTTGCAGGCGCATGTTGGGAGGGCACAGTACTTCCTGGTTTCTCAGCAGGCACTGTAATTTTGCGTTTTTCAACTTTTGTCTTCAGGGTGGGATCCACCTCATTTTGGGTAGAATGGCCACTGTGTGTGAAAGACTGTGATCTTTTCTTCCGGGGTGTATCATCATCAAAGAACTCAATGACA